>CAUYUJ010015127.1:190963-373284 GCA_963575745.1 Prorocentrum cordatum | reverse complement strand
CCGAAGACCGAGGGCCAGCCTGGACAGCGACGTGTGCACCCCAGCCGTGCGAGCAAGAGTTCCGAAGAACCAGCGGGGGCTCAGAGCCGGAAGGTTGCCTGCAGCCACCCCGATCCTGGCGGGGGTGTCCTTCATGCCCAGACCTGTCGGGTGTACCGAGAGGGGGAGTGGGAGGGGGAGCAGGAGCAGATAGGGGTTATCGCAGCACGGCCCGAGGCACGAGCGCGGACCAGCGGGGGCCAGGGGATGCACCTAGCCCGCCACCCTCCCTTCGGTGGCAACTCACGGAGAGCCTCCCGTACCATCTGGTCGGCTCTTGTGAATCGACGCTAATCGACGAAACATCGACGCTTGAATTGACGATTGAATCGGCGCTACATCGACGCCAAATTGGCGCTGTGTCATCGACTCCCAAACGCGAGTCGACGCTGGAAACGGAATTCGCCGACACACTGTGGGCCTTTAGGCGTGTGGGATTATTCCCCCCCATAAACGCCCCCCTGGGAACCCCAAACCGGCAATTCAACCCACCCCCCTCGACTGGCACGACCCACCGCCGAACGCATCATTGGGGAACAAAAGGCCCCAAAACGACTCAAGAGGGCGCAAAAACGCCCCCCTGACCGTCCAGAAGGGCGACGAGTCGCCGAAATACCCTTCCAAGGCGCCCACGATGGCTTCCAGACAGCCTCCGAAGCCCCCCAGACGCCCCAAGAGGCCCCCAAGAGACGCCCCAAGCTAGCCCTAAGAAGCAGAAGTCGTCACGTTCCCTTCGTAAAAAGGGTTCATGTTGACCACATTTTTGGACGCCCGAAATGGGTACCGGAAAAATGGGTACAATGCCCAACAGCAAATGTTGTCCTAAACCAGCAGCGGCCGCTGTTGGGCAGGCGGCCCTCTGTCTCAAATGGACACAGGCCGCGGCGGCGTGGACAGCGAATCCTGTTCAAAATGAACAGGAACTGCTATTGGGCATCGTAACCATTCTTTCCGTACCCATTTCGGGCGTCCAGAATATTTGCCTCTTTGTGGTTTCGCAACGTCCGGCACGGGCCATGCCACCTCCTAGATCCTCCCAGAACGGCCTCGGCAACTGCCGAGAGGGGCCCGAGAGGGCCAAAAGAAGGACCCAGAAGCGCCCAAGACTGCCCGCGGGGGCCTCCGGACGGCGCCCAAGAGGAAGCAGGGAGGGCAACTTGTTGGTCCTTCTTGCCCCGAGATCTCATCATTGTGCTGCAAGAACCCCCAAGAGAGCCCCAGGAAGCCCCAAGCGAGGGCCAAAAGGCTCCCAACAAGCCCCCAAACAACCCCCAAGAGGCCCATACGCGACCTCCACCTCAAGACCAGATCGTGACTCCTCCTCCTCCTCCTCCTCCTCCTCCTCCTCCTCCTCCTCTTCTTTGGCTCCCACATCCTCCCCCTGCTCCTCCTCTTCCTCCTCCTCCTCCGCTTTCACCTTCTTTGCGTTCCTCTGTTCATCGGTTTCGTCCTCCCTCTCTCTCTCGCACCCCCGCTGCTCCTACTTCTACGGGCCATGGCACGGATGCCCTACTGGTATCATTCGCATGCCTTGCATTTCAAGGTTCCCTTCTTCTCGTCACGCGCGACATGGCTCGCGTCCACGCAGGAAGTCGACTTCGGCAATTTCCTCTGGCACTCGCCACTGCAACGGAAGGCCAGCCAACTGCGCGACGTGACCCCTCCAAACATCGAAAACCACTATGAAAACCTTGAACTCAGTTCAGGGGCCGGCGGACGTGGCGTAAGCCTACAGAGTCATCAAGAGGGTACGCCAAGCTCCCAGGATTTGCTGCCGACCCCCCCGCCTTGGGTCATCCGCCCCCCCGCTCTCGGGCGCCCCCGAACCTCGGGGGCGGCCCAGAGGGGGGCGTCGAAGAGGAGGGGGTGCAACTCATGGCTGGCGGCGCGTGCGCGGCCGAGGGGGGGGACCCAGGGACGCAATGAAAGAAGAAGAGGCGCCATGACATCGGAGGAAAATGGCCCACGCCATGATACACCCCCCCCCAAGTCATCACCCCTCCCCCCCCTCTTCGCCGCCCCCCACAAAGGGCCAGGCCCCGCGCGGCCGCGCTCGTCTCCGAGTCTCGCTCGGCGATCTCCGCGGCGCCCTTCTTGATCAGGCCGCCCTGCGGACGACGGCGTCGGGCGCCGCGGGCTGCCGCCCGGGGCGGCGGCGGAGGACCCCCGCGCGCGCCCCGCGGGCCGCCCCGCGCCCTCCCTCGGCGAGCCGACTCCTCCTCCCCCTCCTCCTCATCCTCCTCCTCCTCCTCTCTCCTTCTCATCCTCCTCCTCCTCCTCCCTCCTCCTCCTCCTCCTCCTCCCACCTCCCTCCTCCCTCCTCCCTCCTCCCTCCTCCCTCCTCCTCCTCTTCCTCCTCCTCCTTCTTCTCCTCCTCCTCCGCATGAGCATCATCAACATCATGATCATGATCAGGATCATGATCATGCTCATGCTCATGTTCATGATCATCATGCTCATCATGATCATCCTGATCATCATTATCATCATGATCAGCATGATGATCATCACCATCATCATCATAAGCATCACCACCACCACCACCACCACCACCACCATCACCATCATCATCATCATCATCATCACCACCACCACCACCACCACCACCATCATCATCATCATCATCATCATCATCAGCATCAGCATCAGCATCAGCATCATCATCATCATCATCAGCATCAGCATCAGCATCAGCATCAGCATCAGCATCAGCATCAGCATCATCATCATCATCATCATCGTCATCGTCATCGTCATCGTCATCGTCATCGTCATCGTCATCGTCATCATCATCATCATCATCATCATCATCATCATCAACATCAACATCATCATCATCATCATCATCATCATCATCAGCATCAGCATCAGCATCAGCATCAGCATCAGCATCATCATCATCATCATCATCATCATCATCATCATCATCATCATCATCATCGTCACCATCATCATCAGCATCATCATCATCAGCATCATCATCATCATCATCCGCCCCCTCCCCCGGCCCTCCTCCTCCTCCGCCCTCCTCCTCTCTTCTCCTCCTCCCTCCTCCTCATCCTCCTCCTCCTCTCCAGAGGGGGGCACAGAAACAGAGGGCTGATACGCGCGCACCCTCCGCGCGCAGGACGTGCGCACCCTCCGCGCACCTTTTTGGGACCGCGGTGGCAACTAATGGGGGCCGCTGAGGGCGCCCGTTCGTGCTGCTGGTCCTGCAGTCCTCGAGCCCCCCAGTGCCGTCCGCCCGAACCTCCACCGACATGCCTTCTGCCGGGAACCAGTTTCTGCTCGTCCAGGATCGCTCTCTTGACAATTCTCGGAGCGCGAGTGTCGCCTCCTGGCGCATCAAGCTAAAACAAAAACCGTGCTGTTTCTGCCCCGCATCCTCTTTCAGGGCGGTGGGAGGCCTGGGTCTGGGTCAGCATGGGATCGAGTCGTGGGATCTGGGCTCGCGTCGAGTCGGGCGGCATCGTCACCTCATCGACAAGATCGAGTCAGGCGGCGCGCCACGATGCAAGGCAGGGCTGGGCCGCATCACCAGAACAGGGGAGTCGAAATCGGATCAAATCGAGCCAGCCGAAATTGACGTTGAATCGGACTGATCGATCCGAAATAGCCCCTGTCTGCCGCGGGCGCCCCCGCCGGGGACGTTTCCAGGCTGGCGAGCACTGACTGAGTGCGGACGAGCTGGCAGAGGAGGTAATCTCTGACAGGGCGAGCGTCAAGAACACATCAAAGAACACATCCGAGCACCTGAGTTCCACTCGTCCAAAAGTCATCCACGTGAACCCATGGAGCGAACACCTCAAGACCACAAACTCAGAGAAAACCAAAAGGTACCGATACTACTCCCTGGACCTCTCCTGGGGTGCATTCTGACCAGAATCTCGAGCCGAATCCATCGGTGACGTTACATATTCGGTGGCAACTCACGGAAGCCTCCCATACCATCTTGTCGGCTCTTGCGAATCGACGCTAATCGACGCTAAATCGACTCTTAAATCAACGCTAGCTGACGATAAATCGGCGTCATCTCGTCGACTCCAAGGCGTCAATCGACGCTAATCGACACTAAAACAAAATTGAAAGGGTATACAAGGCTACCGAAGAAGGGCCTTCCACGAGGCCCCACAAGGCGAAAACAAGGGAAGGGTCGCAGTATCGGTACCTGTTGTTCCTCCAGCACGCGCACACGCACACAAACATACATACACACTAGAAATACAAAACTCATAAGTCCGAGCGACGCCCAGTCATTGGGGGGAGGCCGTGGCATGCGCTGGACGCCCTGGGTCTTACGCGGATCCCTCTTGCCGCGGGCCCCACTCGGAGAGAAGGCCCATGCACGCCACGGAAGAAATTAGCGAACAGTCTTGCCACGCTCATCTGTCAATGCCCCACCCAATGTGATCAGAGTTGGCGGTGGGGTTCATGAGTTGCACTCCGACCGCAGTCATTCACGCGCGTGCCAACTTTGATCTGGCGGAGATCGGGGGCGGCCAAGCGGGGGGCGTCCAAGAGGGGGGTGTGCAAATCATGGCTGGCGGCATGTGCGCGGCCCTAGGGGGGGGCCCGGCTGGGGAGATGTCATGGCCCCCGCCATGATACCCCCCCCCCCTAGTTATCACCTCCCCTCATTGCCGCCCCCGAGGAATAGGAGAATGTTCACTTGGAAACCCCCAAACCGGGTGGTGAGATACCAGGTGGCGACCTGTAATCCCCAAAAAGGTCACCGCTGGGTTTGGGGACGCGGGGTCACCACCGGGTTTTGTGACTCCTGGACCCACCAGTGTCCCGGGACATCCTCGGAAAACTGCACGAATCCCCAAACCGGGTGGTGACACCAAATCGCCCGAGACTCACCGCCAGGTGCCGTCACCACCACGTTTGGGGACTATCAATTCACCGCTTCCTCTTGCCGTAGGCGGGGGCGCCACCGGGGTGCGGGGGTTGGGGGGGGGGCGCTCGCCTTCTCCCTCCTCCTCCTCCTCCTCCTCCTCCTCCTCCGCTCGCCCCAGGATCCTCGCGACGTAGATCGGCGACGAGACCTTCATCATCGCCGGGTGCGGGGGTTTGGGCTGGGGGGGGGGGCGCCCGCCTTCTCGTCCCAGATCTCCCGGTCGGGGGCGGTGTTCTCCGTGAAGAGCCGGCGGGCCCCGCCGCTCCGGGGGGCGGCGGGGCTCGCAGCCCGGCCAGCAGGGGGGCAGCCGCTGACCCTGGTCAGCATGCTGACCCTCCCTCCTCTGCCTTTCTTTTTCTCCTCCTCCTCCTCCTCCCCCTCCTCCTCCTCCTCCTGCTCCTCCTCCTCCCCCTCCTCCTCCCCCTCCTCCTCCTCCTCCTCCTCCTCGTCTTCCTCCTCCTCCTCCATCTGTATCTCCTTTCTCCTGTTCCTCACCCATATCCTTCTCGTCCTCCGTCAAGCATAAGTTCGTTGATCCTCTATATTCTTCATGTTCCCCCTCTTCAGGAGGGGGAAGATCAACGATCAAACTGCGATATCACGGGTCAACCACGGCGATGTCGAGAACACGAACCGGACACGGGGTACGTAGCTCCGCAAATCCAAGTCGGCGGAGGACGAAGAGTGTCGGGTCGGCTTCCTGGGGCCTACATAGCCTGGGGGTTGGCCGACTCCTGTTGGCGGCGACCCCCGTCACGTGTCCCCCAACAGACTTCGCGAGCAGTCTCCGGCTCAACCCACGAAACGACCCTGCGGGTGACCCCGGGTGTGCGGACCTCCCCTGGGGTTCGTTCTGACCGACGTTCCGAGGCGAATCCAGCCGTGGCGACGCGGGCCCTCCAAGAGGCTCTCAACGGCGAAAGCCAAGGAAGGCCACATCGGCACCTCCACTGCGCCGCGGGACCAAGCTTACAACGGCTCCGCCAACGCGGGAGGTATGGACCCTTGCGGTCGGCGGAGTGGCGCATGCCTCCTGGATGATCTCCTGTCCCTCCTCCTCTGCCATCGCAGCGGCGTGCCAGCACTGGCGGCGGCGCGGGGACCTCTCGCGGGGGCCTGGTGGCCTCCTCGGACCGAGGTTGCTTTGCGCGCGCTCTCCTGTCCTCCACCTCCCCCTGGTCCTTTTTCCACCCCCTCCTTGTTTTCCTCTCGATGTTGCTCCCCGTGTTCCTCCCCTCTTCGCCTCCGCCATCGTCCTTCTGTTGCTCCTCCTGCTGATCCTGGGCCTCCCCTCCTCTTGCTCCTCCTCCTCCTTTTTCCCCCATGATTCCACCTTTGCCCGCCTCATGCGTTTCCTCATTCCCTCCTCCTTCTCCCGCCCCGCTCTTCCCTCCCGCGTTCTATTCCCGATCATCAATGTCTCGTCCTATTTTCCACAGAAAGACATAGCCACCCCCCCTGACGAACGAGCGTGTTCCTTGCCCCTCTCTTCTAACTCCTAACTCAGGGGCGCCCCCATATGAATGGTGTACGCGGAGGGTTCCTTAACGTAGGCTTTTGACCTGGCAAAGATTAGCCAGCAGACGAGCTCAGACCGCACGGATCCGAATGCGCGAACGCGCGCTACGAGGGAGGCACAAGCGCCCCGCTGTTTCCGCCAAGACGCCGGCAGCGCCCCATCCTCGCAATCGTCTTGAGCCAAACGCGCGCAAGGGCGCGTTGATGGCATCACAAACAGAGAGGCGGAAGAAGCGATGGCAACGACCCCCCCTCGGCGGGGACCGGAGCTACTTCACACCACGCGCCAGTCTTCGGCATGCCTCGGCAGGCGGCGCCAACCCAAGAGGGAATTTTACAGCGCCGCCCGTCGGCATCGCCCTGACTCCTGCTGCAGAGGTGAAGGCTCGGTTGCTCGACGTATCCCCGCATTTCATCAGACAGGCCCGCCCGGGCCGCCCTGGGGTCGCGTTTTGACCTCGTTCACCTTGAGCTGGCTTCCCAACCCCAACTCGAACTCGCATTCCACGTGCTGTCTGGCCACGGGCCACTTCTTGAACCCCATGTCCCTCCGCTACGATATGACGGTCATGCCGCCGATCGTCGGTCGACCATCCGCCCGTGTTTCCACCACTTTTTCCGCTGGTCAACCATAGGCCCGACTCATTCCACCGAGTCCCGCTGGACGAATCACCCCTGTCACTGCGGTTTCCGTCAAAACCCTTGAGCCCCATCCCTTCCCCCGCGAGAAGAATGGCACGTTCCAGCGCGATCGTATTCGGAAGCATGCGCTCGCCCCCTTTGGGCGCCATTACCTTTCGCCGAAAAATGCTCCACGACCGCGGTTGCCTTCGCCGGGCCCGGATCTGCCGCGACCGTCGTAGCGCCAACGCAGCGCTTCCCATATGCTGCCAGAGTCTTCGCCCGGTTCACTTCCTTGGTCGACCGGGCCAAAGGTCGCGGCAACGCCGCAATCTTTTGCGTCGACTGTTTCCCGCCCGGTGCCCGGACAACCTCGATTCCGTCTCAGGTGTCTCTGCGATCGCCAACGGTAGGACGGGCCCGGACAGCGCATATTCTTTCTTAGTTATTTGACTCTGTTCCTATCGGTCTCAGACCCCGAGAACATCTGTGACCAGCCCACCACAGCTCCCTGGGATAGACCCACTGGCGTTCTCAACCTCCATGAGAGCTGCTGCAGTCGCGAATCTAGTTCCGCCCGCGCTGATGGCGACTTCTATACCGGAAAGAGCACCTCTCGATGTCTCGCCAGGAAAGGTCGAATTGCTTCGAGGGCGCGAATGTCCCTCCACGCCGCAACATGGATTCCCACCACGTAAAATCACATGTTTCTGGCGGCTGTTTCACCTCATCTCCGTCGAGCACCTCGACGTGATCACTGCGATTCTTCGATCCCTCGATTAGCGCACACATAATAATTCAGCGTCTGCCCATGTCTCTGGGGCGCCACGGCTTGCATTGCCACTCAGAGCCCTCGCCCGCCCGTCGAAAACCCACCGCGGTCATGCGGAGCAGCGGCCGCTGTCAAGATTTTCCTCTTCGGACACTCGTGATTCCGAGGGTTTTCGGCTGCCCGCGGCGCGTCAGACAGGTACTCCGCCTTCGCCTTCGGGGGCAAACTCTGTTTCTCTGTTCAGGCCTAACACTCTGATTAAGGTGTGATTCATGTCGGCGCAGGAACTCTGATTCCAGTCTGGCCCTCAGCGTCGACTCTGATTCAGGTCAGACTGGAACTCCGATCAAACTCTGGCCTTAAGACCCAACTCTGATTTAGGTATGATTGGATCTCCGATTTAACGATGGCCCTAAAACGCAAGTCTGATTTAGGTCTGACTGGGAACTCTAATTAAGGTGCGATACTGGTTGGGTCTGGGCGCGCCGAAGCCAATGTCGCGGCGTCGGCCCAGAGCGCTGACGGGTCGGCGTCTTCAAGAACAACAGAAATGCGCTGGCCAAGCGGCAGGTCATGGCTGGGGGCCCAGCCGCCAGCTGCCCAATGCTGCGAGCTTGGCCCGCCTGCGCACGCCGCCCTACGGCAACGCCATAGCTCAGGCCTGCGCGGGGGGGCGCGGGGCAGCGCCCCCCGCCTGCGCGGCCCTGCCCAAAATTGCTCAACTGCAGCTGGGACAAACAAAAAGGCCCACCCGAGCTCGGCCCGCAGGGCTGCCGGCTGCCGCGCCGCGAAAGGATGTGCAGCGCGGTGGCCGCCCCAACCCCCGCCGCCCGCCCGGGACAGGTCGGGGGCGGGCGGTGCAGAAGAGAAGCGCCGCGCTTCTCGGAGGTCTCGGGGGCGCGGAAGTGCCCTAGGCGGTTTCTGCAAGGCTTCGGGCAATGGGCAGCGCCCAGGAAGGGCTCGGACGGTTTGCGAGGGCGGAGGTGGCCCAGGAGGGCGCTCGGCGAGGTCGGGGGGAACGGGGGGGGGGCGGGGCTGGGAAGGATTGCTCAGAGGCCAGGGGGAATGTCGAAAGCCTCGCAAGGCTTTGAAGGTGCATGGGGGGGTTTGGCTTGGGAGCTTTTTCGGAAGTTGCCGGAGGGTGCTGGCGCGCCGGGGCCGCGTCCGAACGCTGGGACAAGGGCTCCGCAGGAAGCGGCGGGCTTTGGAGAGGCGCGGATGGCGCCGGATAGTTTTGGGCCACAGCGGGGGGCCCCTCGGGCGCATGCGGGGGCAATTTTCCCAGGCGGCAAGGGGGCGAAAATGTATCAAAATCGGCTCGCGTTGTAAGCGGGCTGGTTTTGCCCGGCAGTTGCTGGGCACTTTCGCTTGCTCAGACACGCCCCCCCCCTGCAATTTTTGCGTCGTCGGCGGGGGGTCGCGCGTGGTCGGATTACTCGTGGTTCTTGCGTCGCGGCGCAGGGCGACTGGGAACCGAGAGTCGCCGCGTTGCCCCGCGCCGGCTCAGAGACGCGGGGAGGGGCGGGGGTGTTCTTCATCGGCGTCGGAGGCGGCGCGAGGCCCCGGGAGATTCCCAGAGCTCCAGCGGGGTGCGAAAGGGGCCAGGCGGGGCTTCAGCGGGGTAGGAGCTGCGGCTCGGGGATCGCCCCCATGCCGGCGCGGGGCCGCCGGGGGAATGCTGCGGAGGGGCCTTCGGCGGGCCTTCAAAGGAACCTTCGGCGATCTTTTGGGCCGCGCCGGGGCTGTTTTGAGCCGTCAGCTCGGCTCATGGAAGGCTGCTTGGGTGGGTGCATTGGAAGGCTGCTTGGGTGGGTGCATTGGAAGGCTGATTGGGTGGGTGCATCTGGGCAGCAGTCTAACGCCTCGGCGCCCCCCAGGGCCCTTGGGCGGCTTTCCTGGGCAGAATCTGGGGGGCCCGTCGGCCAGTCAAAAGCCTCGGTGGTGTTTCGGGGGAATCTCGGGGAAATCCTGACTTGTTTAAAAACCCTCGCATGCCGTTTTGGGGCGATGGAGCGGGCGAGGGCGCGAAAACCGCTGAGTGACATAAGGAGCGCACATGGCGCTGCTCATCGGGATTCTTGAGCAAATATTATGTTTATGAGCGGGTCGGGTTGGGTAGTTTTGAAAAGGCACCGGGGCTGCCCAGGGCCCTTGCGCGCGCGTTTGAAACATTTTTCACTGCGTGGAGCTCCCCATATGTGCATCTACTCGCATGGACCTGTCCGCCGTGAGTGTCTAAGCGCAAGAGCTTTCGAATATTAACGGGCTTCAGTTGTGACGGTCTGGACATCAATCTAACTGCGAATGAATTGGAGTGTGAATGAGCCTCAGTAGTACAAGCGCGCCTCTGTGCATGAGCCTGGGGCCTCCTGGGGCCTCCTGAAACCTACTGGGGTTTCCTGGGGTCTCCAGGAGCCTCTTGGGACCTCCTGGGACCTCCTAGGAGGGTTTCGTGCCCCAGGAGAGGCGCAATCTATAGCAACAAACGTACACAAAGCATGGTGGATTAGAGCCACAAGAGAAGGGCAATCTATAGGAACACGCGTAAAACACCAAAGACTCGTGCCCCAGGAGAGGCCCAATATATAGGAATATGAATAAAACATTTAGGATTGTGTACACAGGAGAAGGACCATCTATAGAAACATACGTAGAACATCAAAGAATCGTGCTCCAGGTAAGGCACAATCGATAGGAGCATACGTAAAACACATGGGATTGGAACCACTCCTGTTGCCTTCTGAAGCCTCCTGCTCCTGGGGCCTCTCGGGGCCTCCTGTTGCCTTCCGAGGCCTCCTGGCGCTTCCTGTTGCCTCCTGGAGCCTCTTGGGACATCCTGTGGCCTCTTGAGTTTTTCTGTGGCCTCCTGATGCCTCCTGGGACCTCATGTGGTCTCCTGGGGCCTCCTGGAGCCTGTTGGAGCCTCCTGTGGCATCCTGAGAAGTATCTGCGCCCACGGGCCTGGCCACGAAAACAAGCAAACCGATCGAGACATCCTCAAAATCTGGCCCACCTGGGGGGTGAAAATGAGCGCCTCGCTCGAGAAATCCTCCGAATCTGCTCCGAAAGCGAAGGATGTTGAGCCCAGAAACAAGCAAACCGCCTGAGACATCCCCACAAAATGGCCGCGAACGAGCCCGTGCAACCACCCCTGGCGGCTCCCCTTAGGGCCACGAGCCTGGCCACGAAAACAAGCAAACCGATCGAAACATCCTCAAAATCTGGCCCACCTGGGGGGTGAAAGTGAGCGCCTCGCTCGAGATATCCTCCAAATCTGCTCCGAAAACAAAGGATGTTGGGCCCAGAAACAAGCAAACCGCCTGAGACATCCCCACAAAATGGCCGCGAACGAGCCCGTGCAAACACCCCTGGCGGCTCCCCTTAGGGCCACGAGCATCTGGCCCACCTGGGGGGTGAAAATGAGCGCCTCGCTCGAGACATCCTCCAAATGTGCTCCGAAAGCGAAGGATGTTGGGCCCAGAAACAAGCAAACCGCCTGAGACAACCCCACAAAATGGCCGCGAACGAACCCGTGCAAACACCGCTGGCGGCTCCCCTTAGGGGTGCTGAAACCAGCGCCCCGCCTGAGACATCCTCACAATCTGCTATCCAAGCGAAAATGTTGGGCCCAGAAACAAGCAAACCGCCTGAGACATCCCCACAAAATGGCCGCGAACGAGCCCGTGCAAACACCCCTGGCGGCTCCCCTTGGGGGTGCTGAAACCAGCGCCCCGCCTGAGACATCCTCACAATCTGCTCTCCAAGCGAAGTGTGAGTATGACTAATACTGTGTATGAGTAAGTCTGGGTATGAGTGAGTCTGTGTATGAGTACGTCTGGGTGTGAGTAAGTCTGTGTATGAGTAAGTCTGTGTATGAGTATGTCTGACTGTGAGTAAATCTGAGTATGAGTAGGTCTGAGTATGAGTAAGTCTGAGTATGAGTAAGTCTGTGTATGAGTAAGTATGAGTATGAGCAAGTCTGAGTATGAGTAAGTCCAACAGGAGGGGGGAGAAAAGAGGAGGAGGAAGGAGGAGAGGGAGTAGGAGGCGTCCAAGTAATAACAAAAAACCCATCTTAGGATATGGGGAAAAACTACGGGCCCTCACGGGGGGGCCGCGGCCGTTTGGGAGGCCATCTTGGGAAATCTGGGCGCTCGAGCGCGAGGTGTGCGCGCGCGTCTACGGTTCGACCGGCCAGCTGGGAAACCGCCCAAAATCCGTTGGAAACGCCGCGCGGGCCGAATCTCCGCGAGGTCCTGGGGCGACGATCCTTTCGGCCCTCAGCCCGCCCCGCCGCCGTTCCCGGCTTCCGGTCCGGGGCCGCCCTCGACAAAATCGAAAAAAACTAACATAAATACTAAGCTCCGCGTTTTTTTGTTTTGCGGGGGCTCTTCGCGGGCATCATAATTGTGTTTCGGGGGTGTCCCGGAGGTCCATTGGCTCTCGGCGGCCTTTTGAAGGGCGCGCTTGGGGCGATTGCTTTGAATCTCGGGGCTCAACTATGGGAAGAAGGCCCTTGGGCCCCATTCGCATTTCTCATCTGGCCCCGTCTTGGGGGCCGACCAGTTTTTCGCGGCGGCCGCCGGGGCGGTTCGGAGCGACATTCTAAACTGTTATTGCGTTTTTTTGAAGGGAATTGCCCCGGGCGCTCCTCCAGGGGGTCCACCGCGCGATGTCGCGTGAACTCTTGGGCCAGCTCTGGGGCCGGCTAGACGGGGGACATTCCCGCCGACCCCTCCTCCGCCCCCGCCTCCTCCTCCTCCTCCTCCTCCTCCTCCTCCTCCTCCTCTTCCTCCTCCTCCTCCTCCTCCTCCTCCTCCTCCTCCTTCCCCTCCTCCTCCTCCTCCTCCTCCTCCTCCTCCTCCCTCCTCCTCCTCCTCCTCCTCCCCTCCTCCCCCTTCCCTCCTCACCCCCTCCTCCTCCTCCTCCTCCTTTTCCTCCTCCTCCTCTCCTCCTCCTCCTCCTCCTCCTCCTCCTCCTCCTCCTGCTCCTCCCCCTCCTCTTGCTCCCACTTCGGCCTCGGGCCGGAGGTGGTGGCCCGGGGTGGGCGGGCCGTCCGTCGGCGGCGCGCGCCTTCTTGCGGCGACGACGCCCTGCGAAAGCAAGCGGGGGCTCAGAAATCCAAGCGGGGCAGGGGGGGGCGCGAGGGGGGGGGGGGAGAGGGGGGGGAGGGGGAGGGAGGAGGAGGAGGAGGAGGAGGAGGAGGAGGAGGAGGAGGAGGAGGGGGGAGGAGGACGAGGACGAAGAGGAGGAGGAGGAGGAGGGAGGAGGAGGAGGAGGAGAGGGAAGGAGGAGGAGGAGAAGGGGGACGGCGAGTGAAGAGAGAGGGAAGGGCGGCGCCGAGGAGGGTGGAAAAGACGCAGATCTGAAGGGCCGAGAATGAGGCGGAGGAGGGAAAAGGGAAAGGATGGCGGAGGCGAGAGCGGGCGCGAGGGCGGGAACGATGTCGGACAGGACCGAACAAGAGGGCCCAGAGAGGGAACGAAGAGGGAAGGGAGGAGGGCGGGAGCGAGGGCCAGAACGAAGGCGGGGACAAGGGGCAAGGGTAGGGACGATCGCGAGAAAGAAGGCGGAGGCGTGGGCGGGAACTGGGACGGGAACGATGGCGGGGGCGATGGGCGAAAACGAGGGCGCGAACGAAGGCGAGAACGCGGGCGGGAACGAGGGCGAGAACGAGGGCGGGAACGAGGGCGGGAACAAAGGCAGGAACGAGGGCGAAAACGAGGGCGAGAACGAGGGCTGGAACGAGGGCGGGGGCGAGGGCGGGAACGAGGGCGGGAGCGAGGGCGGGAGCGAGGGCCGGAGCGATAAGGGCAGGTGGAATGATAAGGGAGGGGATAAGGGGAGGAGGGGGAGGAGGAAAGGGACGGGGAGGGACGGTGGAGGATAAGGGAGGGTCGGGAAGAAGGGGAGGAGGCAAAGTGGAGGATACGGGAGGGGATAAGGGGCGGAGGAAGGAGACAAACTGAGGACGAGAGGGAAGGGGGGAAGAGGGGCGCGAACGGGGGAGGATGGAAAGGGTGGGGAGGGAAGCGGAGGAAGGAGGGATGGGATGGACGAGGTAGGAAAGAGAGCGAAAACGAACCAGGGCCCGATAAAACGAGACCACGACCCAGGGCCGACAAAATCGAAACCACGACCCAGGGGCCGACAAAACGAGACAACAAGAAAACGAACCAAGGCCCGAGAAAACGAGAACACAACTCACGGGCAGAGAAAACGGTAAAAAAAATGAAACTATCCAGGGCACAGGAAAAATAAACAAGCATCCATAAGACAAGAAAACAAGAAGACGAGACAATGAACCATGGTCCGAGAAAACACGATAACGACCGAGGGGCCGACAACACGAGAAAACGAGAAAACAATCCAAGGTCCGTACGAGCAAACGAGACCACGACCCAGGCCGAGAAAACGCGAATATCGGTCCCAGAAAACAGAACCACCATCCAGGGGCAGAGAAAACGAGAAAACGATAAAAGGAATCAGGGCCGGAGAAAACGAGACTACGAGCCAGGGCAGAGAAAACGAGGCAACGAGAAAACAAACCAGGGTCCGAGAAAACAAGACCACGACCCAGGGGACGGTAAAACAAGAAAACAATAAAACTAACCAGAGTCCGAGAAAACTGGACCACGACCCAGGCGCCGAGAAAACAAGAAAACGAGAACACAAACTGGGGCCAGAGAAAACGAGACCACGACCCAGGGGCAGAGAAAACGAGAAAACGAACCTGGGTCAGAAAAAACGTGACCACGACCCAGGAGCAGAGAAAACGAGAAAACAAGAAAACGAACCATGGCCCGAGAAAACCAAACCACGACCCAAGGGCAGAGAAAACGAGAAAACAAACCGGAACAGAGAAAACGAGACCTCGACCCAGGAGCAGAGAAAAACAAGCAAACGAGACAACAAAACGGGGTCCGAGAAAACGGGACTACGACCAAGGGACAGAGAGAATGCGAAAACGATAAAACAAACCAGGGTCCGAGAAAACTGGATCATGACCCCGGGGGCCCAGAAAACAACAAAACGAGAAAACGAACCAAGGTCCGAGAAAACAAGACCACGAACCAGGGGACGATAAAACAAGACAAGACAACGAATCAGGGTCAGAGCAAAACGAGACCACGACCCAGGGGCCGAGAAGACGAGAAAACAAGACAACGAACCAGGGGCCGAGAAAAACAAGAAAACGAGATCACGAACCACGGCCCGAAAAAAAAAACAACACAAAAAACAAAAACCGCGAAAACGAAAAAGAAAACAACGAACCAGGGTCAGAGAAAACGAGACCACGACCCAGGGGCCGAGAACACGAGAAAATGAGACAACTAACCAAGGTCCAAACAACCCAAGGTCCAAGCAAACGGTCCGAAAACGAACGAGGGCCCGAGAAAGCACGACCACGACCCAGGGGCCGAGAAAACGAAAAAACGATAAAAGGAATCAGGGCCCGAGAAAACGAGACTAGGAACCAGGGGCCGGGAAAACAAGAAAACGAAAAAACAAACCGGAACAGAGAGAACGAGACCACGACCCAAAGGCCTAGAAAACAAAAAACGAGGAAACGAACCAGGCCCAGAGAAAACGAGATCACGACCCAGGAGCCGAGGAAATGAGAAAACGTGAAAGCGACCCACGACCCAGGTGCCGAGATCACCAGAAAACGCTGGGTTCGAGAAAACGAAACCACGACCGAGGGGCAGACAAAAACTAAGAAACGAGAAAACGAAGCAGGCTCAGAGAAAACGAGACCACCACCCGGGGGCCGAGACAACGAGAAAACGAGAATACTAACCAGCGTCCGAGAAAAGAAAACCACAATCCAGGGGCCGAGAAACCGAGAAAACGAAGCAGGGTCCGAGAAAACTGGACCACGACCCAAGCGCCGAGAAAATGAGAATGCCAGAGAAAATGAGAAAACGATAGAAGAAATCAGGGCCAGAGAAAACGAGACTACGAACCAGGGGCCGGGAAAGCGAGACCACGAACATGGGGTCGACGTTATTCTCCAATTCGTTCTCTAGCGCTGCGGTGCGCACCTGTCGTCAAGGATTTCGCCAATTTGCCAGAGCCCCGGAAAGGAGGGGGGGAGGTAGCTTCGGAAGCCCCCCCCCTTGGCACAGGAGGGGGGGGTTAGCTTGAAGCCGCCCCTCCCTGTGTCCAGACTAAAAATGGAACGAGGGGTGGGGGTAGCTTCCGAACCCCCCCCCTTTGAAAGGGAAGCCCGGGCTCGCCTTCTGCTCCGGAAAATGGAGGGAGGGGGGGAATGGCTTCGAAGCCTCCCCCCCTTTAGCCAGGGCCCCCCTAGCTTAGAAACCCTTCAGATGGGAGGGGGGGTAGCTTCGGAAGCTCCCCCCCCCTCTTTTCGAAGGAAGGGGGGGGTAGCTTGAAGCTGGGTCCCCCCCTTTACTATTGAATTCCGTACGGGCGCGCTCTTACGAAACCCTGATTTGGCTCAGGTCTGAAACTCTAGTTCATCTCTCTGGTTTAAGTGAAGCTCTGAATTAGCCCTGGTCTGAAACTTTGGTTTAAGTATGATTTAGCTCTGGTTGGGGACAGAGCCGAATCAGAGTTTAATCGGAGTTCAGACCAGAATTAAATCAGAGTTTCGAAACAATCAGAGATGGAAACAGAGTTCCGGGCCAGAGTTGAATCAGAGCTGGTTCAGAGTACTATTGGAGCCTTTCGATCTTAATTGTTGAGGCTAGTTTAAACACAGACTCAACCTTAGCCACTTCCCTGTGACCTCTGTGAAGAGACGGTCCTAGACAAGCCAAGGACATATATTAGGATGCGAGTGGGATATGCCCGTCGTCTGTAAGCCACAGTGCACTATTGACAGTGTGCACGATACCTCCCGAGCTCGCAAGCGCATCCTCTAGCCCCTTGGCATCGCGAGCCACCTCAAACTTTCATGGCGCGCCCCGCCCGATCCCATCTCTTCCAAAGAAAAGAACTGAGTTCGACACGCACGTCGCGCGATTACTGATTTCCGAAATCAGTATTATCTGATTTGTTCGTCTCCAAGTCGCAGTCGAAGATGTTTAAGGGACCTGAGTCAGGGCCGATCGGTCCCGGGGCAACCAACGCACGGATTTCTGAGCACCCGTTGATCATGCCATCCCTCTAGGCCACATCCGACGCATTAAGGTAGAATCGCTGACTCCGCATGCGTATCTTGAACCCCACGATGGGCGACAAGGAGCATGTCATCGGCTCGATTCCCCTATACTCGCAAAACGAGTACCGCCCATCTTTAGCCCCTCTCGCGCTTGAGTTTATGACCGTATTTCACCATCGGTGTCGGCGTCCATACGAGCATCATCGGCTTGTCCCACCTCTACAACTTGCAGTCCGCACCAACCCCAGTACGATGCTGCAGGCTTTCGGCTCCGGGTCGCGCATGCCGGGGGCCACATGCGAACCCCACCCCTACCCCCCACGATTTTTGAGGGGGAGGGTGGGGTTCACTTCGTTCGAGAGCTCCCGAGCGAAGTGAACCCCACCCTCCCCCTCAAAAATCGTGCGGGGTAGGGGTAGGGTTCGCATGTGGCCCCCTAGCCACGGCATTCTTGCACGATGGGCACGACGCACAGAACCACCAGACCGCCACCCGAGCCCAGACGACGAGGCGGCGACGGGGCGGCGACGGGGCGGCAACGACGAGCGCGGGGCCGCCAAACCGACCGTGGGGCCCAGACGACGGGCGGCGACGAGGCGGCGACGGGCGGCGACGAGGCGGCGACGGGGCGGCGACAGTGAGGCCCAGGCGACGGGGCGGCGGCACTTCCACTGGGCATCCCTTATTCGCAAGCCACCGAAATTAGCGCGCACTTTGGCGACTGTGATGTTTGGACGCCCGAAATGGGTACGGAAAGAATGGGCACAATGCCCAACAGCAAATGTTGTCCCGAACCAACAGCGGCCGCTGTTGGGCAGGCGGCCTCCTGTCTCAAATGGACACAAGCCGCGGCGGCGTGGACAACGAATCCTGTTCAAAATGAACAAGAACTGCTGTTGGGCATCGTACCCATTCTTTCCGTGCCCATGTCGGGCGTCCAGATGACCAGCCGTTGTCTCTTCGCCCCGGCAGGGTCTTCATACTCGGACCCTTCTTCTCTCACCTTTCTCGAATGACAAGAGTTTGGCCCTGGATTGGCATCCCGCGCACCTGCACTAGGGACATATTCACCACGCTTGGGGTCAAGGTTAAGCAAAACACTCTCGGCTGCACCGGGAGTAGTCTCTTGCCCACTCTGGGCTACTTCCAACGACTAAAGTGCGTCAGGTGGCACAGGAACCTTCTGCACACATTCCTGTTGGACGTTGCTCGAATAGGCATGACCGGTACCAAAAGCACCGCGACCCGCCGCCTCATCCCAAGGACCACCGGATTCAACCTCGACGATGTCGGAAGCTGCATCCTCCATATCGGCAAAGAGGCTAGCAAGGATGCCTGGTCCATATGCCGCGACATACGCTCCTGGTGGGGCAACCATCCCGTTTTCATTAAGAAAGCGGACCCTCGTCGGGTGCGATTATTGTTGGTTTTTCTGTATAGATCGAGAGATAATGGAGATTGCCGATCCTCATTCACAGGGACGATGAGAGCCTTCTCAGACATCAGAAGTGCTCTCGGATTCGTGGGTCGTTCCTCCTTGCCTGGAACAAAAGCATCTCATATGCTTCTTCATGGCTGACATCGTCACCAGCGACACTTTTGGCCAAATCACTGGAACATTCCTCTGGCGTCTCATCGTCACCATAGTTACTTCGGCCCTCCGTCCTACAGCTCCCGTGGTGTGTCGCCTGGACGCGCTGCGTCGGGATCTCTCTATCCCTCAGTGTTCGGGCCGATACCCCAGTCTTTCGACCAAGCAGTGAGCACTCCCTGACGATCGGGCATGTTCCTTTCTTTCCTGTCCTGCTTCAAAAGATCCGTGCAAACGGATATGGTAAATGTCTGGTCCCGCGACGTCGTCGCACGACACGGTAATGGCTACTCAGAGAGCAAAGTGAGATAGATGGATCCAGACACGCGCGCGCGCTGGAAGGTGCGCGCGCGCGTTGTTCGGTTCACACGCCTGCATCGTCCTATCTTCACAATCAGCTTGGGCCAAATGCGCGCCAAGGCGGGCGGAAAGATGCTTAAAGAGAACAGGGGAGGGATGGTAACGACACAACCATCATCATCATCAGCATCATCAGCATCATCATCATCATCATCATCATCATCATCATCATCATCCCTCCCCACTCCTCTTCACCTTCAACTTCTGCTCCTCCTCCTAATCCTCTTGTCATCATCATCATTATCATGAACCCCCTCCTCCTCAACATCCTTTTTGTCTCCTCCTCATCCTCTTTCTTCTCTCTCCTCCTTCTCCACGTCTCTCGCTCTTTTCTCCCCTGACACCTCCTCCACTTCCGTCTCTACTCCTCCCTGTCGCTGCTCGGGCGTTGGAATTTCAAGTGCTGACGCTTCCTTGCAGCATTCGATTCGCATGATGAGAGGGAAGCCGGCGGAAATTCCAGAATTCCGACGGCATCCGAGAAACTTCACGCTCTGGGGGGTGGAGGACTGGGGGCGACTAGGGAGAAGGAAGAGGACTCAGAGAGGGAGGAGGACGAGGAGCAATGCCTTACTAAGACCCAACATGCATCGCCACCCACGCCGACCACACCAATAAAACCAACCGGCTGAAATCTGGGGCCCCGGGAGGACCGTACCGGTTCAGTCTCGCGGGCTTCAGAAGGCTGCGCATGCCAGATGTGCAAAGGTGCAGGATGCGTCAACGGTGCTGCAGTACACCCTACCGCTCCAAATCCAAATCCCTACCGCATGCTGAGGTAAGGGGGAAGAGATGGAAAAACAGTTCGGTGGTTTGCTGGAATCTTTTCCGAGACCAGGTCGAAAGAGTGTGCGAGTGGAGGGGGCATCTGAGGACACTGCCTGTAATGGTACGTAAGGAGACATAAAGTTACAAGCCCAAGAGACCTGACGCCCACAGAAGTGCGGCCGAGGTGGCCGAGACAACCCGCAAGGAACGCTGGCCCCACTGCTCGCCAGCGACAGCGCTCGTGCGCCCCACCGTCCCTCTCTTCCTGGGGGAGAGGGGCGCTGTGCTTGCCGAGCAGCGAAGGACCTCCCCGCAGCCCGCGACAGGGCGCTCCTCGATGCCCGCCACCCGCAACGTCAGGGACATGACCAGGACCAGCCCCAAAGACAAGAAGACCGACGGCCTCGCGAGGGGGGCGCTGCCGTGGATACGGCAGGTTCCCGCAAGGACGGCGTACCGCAGCGTTACGTAGCGACGATGCAGACGTTGGTTTCGAACGCATCATGAACCTTTCGCTTCTGAACGATTGGCGATTTCCGATGTCGGAGATGTTTCCATGTTGGCCTGGTTCACGCAGCTGGTGATACTCAACTTTGAACGCCAGCTCTGCGTCGCCATCACGTCAGCTCGTCAAAGCCTCTGGCCGTAGCAAATGAACGTCAAATCTATTTGAACATGTACTGATCCACGAACTCGGCTGTGGTAAGAGTCACCTGCAGGCCGAATATCCTTTTCTTGACTTGAACGGGAAGCGAGTGAGATCGAACAGCTGCGCAAAAACATTCAACAACAGCGTAGGCACGCTCCCCGAAAGACCATAACACTTTGTTACTTTAGGACGGTGCGCTGAAGTTGCGCGAGTAATGAACAACTATGAACGACTCTTGGTACTGGTCCTGATCCTGCCACTACTGATCGTCCTCCTCAGCCTCCTTAACCTCGTCGTCTTCCGAATCCTCCAAAGGAAGGGGGAGCTCACTACCCGCACCAGTTCAGACGTGGCGCCGAACCTGCGCAGGTAGCAATTTGATCATAATGGTGGTCCTGATATTGCTGCTATTTCTCGTCCCCCTCCTCGTGTCAAAGATTTACCCCCCAGGAATATCGGAAATAAGAGCAAGCACGAGTAGTTGCTCAACTGCCTCTGTCGGACCTCTGGCCGAAGGCAAAAGTATTGAGAAACGCTGTGCGTTTACCGGAAATGGGCGTCCCAAGATCACGTGAACCCTCACACCAGGGAAAAACACTCTAGGACCCAATGATTACGATGTTCCCCGACCCCCCCCCCACTGGAAATGGAGGGCAACTCGGGGCCTTCGGGTTGGGTTTGGGTGGTCAGCTTGGTGGGCGGGGAAGGCGGGACCGGGAGGCAGATAGAGGCGGGGTCAGAAGCAAGTCGCTCTGACTGGTCCCTTGTTTTTGCACGCGCGAAATGGGTACTGAAAGAATGGGTACAATGCCCAACAGCGGATCTTGTTCATTTTGAACAGGACTCGCTGTCCACGCCGCCGCGGCCTGTGTCCATTTGAGACAGGAGGCCGCCCGCCCAACAGCGGCCGCTGTTGGTTTGGAACAGCATTTGTTGTTGGGCATTGTACCCATTCTTTCCGTACCCATTTCGGGCGTCCAAATTGTTCTCTGTCTCCGGGTGATGACGTCACCGTGGCCGCCCGAGAAGGCCGCAGGAGGCGCGCGGGCTGCGCGGGCTCGGAGGGAGGCAGCAGGCACCACGGCACACGTCACCGGTGGCCAGTGTTCGGACTGGAGCCGCTCCGAAGAAGGGAGGGGCCAATGGCACATGGCCGCTGGAAGCAGGAATTGCGACCCCTCCTTCTCAGGCGGGGCAGGGGCAGACAGTAAAACAGGGCTAGGATCGGGATAAATCGATCCACAGCGTTCCGGAGCGCTCTCAGAGCGTTCCGGAACGCTCTGGAGCGGCCGCGGCGCCCAATACATCCTCCAAACCCGCCGATTCTCAGAGATTTCGAGTTATCCCGATCCGATTTTGTCCCGATCTTCGCGTCGTTTTAAGGGATTGCGACCCCTCCTCCTCTGGCGGGGCAGGGGCAGACAGGTGGGGTGAGAGGACGGTCGCTCGGCACGGCCCCTGGAGGGCGGAACTGCGAGCGTCCCCCGCCCGGGCCGCGCCCACCAGGGGGCGCCCCCTCCCAGAGGGCCCAGACAAAGAGGCCATAACACGCCCGGTGGCGCATCCTCGAGGCTCTCCAGGAAGTCGAAAGAAGTCCAAGAGAAGGCCACCCCCGAAAAGAGAAGCACGTCCGAGCACCCCGCCTCGATGCCTTCTGGGAGGTCGAAACAATGCCACCCACCGTAAGGACGTCCGAACACACCTCCGCGATGCCTCTTTGTGCCCCGCCCCTCTTCGGTGGGAAAGCGCCAACTGAATGCCGGCACCGACGCTGGCCTGGCCCATCCTGGTCCCGGGATCTGCAAAGACGCCCTCCTGGATGGGCCAAGTGAGCGTAGGCGTCAGCTTTACGTCGCGATGACGTGGCCATCGGTTCCCGCCACCCCGTGGATCGTACAACCTTGACCGACTGCGGGGCCCCAGCAGCGCACATGATGTGGCATCGGGGCCGATTGAGGGCCACTGGTGGCGCTCAAACCTCGAAGCGCCCGAGCTGGGATCGCCACCGCGTCGGCGCTGCGCGCACCGACCGTTTCCGCTTGCCTGACTTGGCCAGAAGGCGTGTACGTCTATCAATGTGTGGCCAAGGGCTGGCATGACCAGACCCACTTTTGCGTACGGTTGCCACGGAAGGCGTGTGCGCCCATCCTGCAACCCTCGTCAAAATGAGCCTCAAACATGTCTTACGCGGCTGAACGGTTTGTGGGGAGGTATTGGACAGAGTAGCGATGACTGCGAGGTACTTGTATGCGCACTTCCGAACTTCCGATCGTTTCTGGTCGAACTCCCGAGTCATTCCCAGTCAGACCACCTTTGCCCTGGCCCCGACATTGGATGGGCATCGTATCGGCATTGAAGGCCGCATCGACATCGAAGGGGCATGTTCGCAATTTTTGATGTTAATTTTGACGAGGGTAGTAGGCCCTGGGCTTACCCGACCTGGGTCGTTTCTGGTGCATGGGGCGCCGCGCTGCGGCAGCCTGGGCGCCAGCAGGGACCAGCGCACGTTGTCGAGGTCCTAGCCGCGCGCGCGCGCACGGGCCAGGGCGGGTGGGCGCGAGGGGGGGGGACGGGAGGACGCACTGGGGGCAGCGCGAGGACGAGGCGGCGGGGGGGGGGGTGAGAGAAGGGTATGATGTATGATGTAACAAAAAAGGGGGAGGAGGAAGGGTATGAGAACGAAGAGAATGGAAGACGTTCCTCCTCGCTTCCACATCCACCTCCTCCTCCCCCTCCTCCTCCTCCTGCTCCTGCTGCTGCTCCTCTGCCTCGCTTCTTGCTTTCTCATCTCATCCCTACCTACCCTGCCCGTCCCCCTCCCCTCCCAAATCCCTCCTCCCCCCCCTCCTCGAACGTAGCCGGTCCAACCTGACCTACGTCTCACGCCTGCACTCGTGTAAGCTCGGGCAGGCGCCCAGTGGCTTAAGAAGGGAGATCAAAGCACCGAAGGGGAGATCACGAGGAGAAGCAGCAGCAGCAGCAGCAGCAACAAACAGTGCACGGCCTTGCGGGGCACCGCCCCCAGCGCCCAGCGCCCCGAAGCTCTGCGAGCGAGCTCAGCTCGCCCCCGCACGGCCGCACAGCCCGGCGCTCGACCTGGACTCGGGCCGCGGGGCGGCGCTTTCCCGCGGCCACCTGGTGGCGAACCACCGCCCGGACCAGCGCGGCGCTGACCTCGGCGCGCGGGCCAGGCTTCGCCTCGGCAGCCGCCTCAGCGACCTGCAAGGCAGCCGCCAAGGCCTGCGCGGCAGCAGCGGAGAGCGCGGAAACCTCCGCGCGCGCAAGGGCCGCGGCTGCCTCGTCGGCTGCCGGCCTCGCCTCCGTCGCGTGCTGCAGGCCGCAGCGGCTGGTGCCGTGCCTCTCCCCGTCAGCGTCGCTGCTGCAGAGTTTCGCGCCAACCGGCTCGTCGCCCGAGCCAGCGGGCCCTTCGTGACGCATTGCGGCCCGCCTGGCGGCCCAAGGCGGCGTCGCCACCTCGTGGCCGCCGCCGCCTTCTCCCCCGCTCGCCTCCCAACGGTGGCGATGAGACACAGTCTGCGACCAAGCTACGGCTTCGACCTGCGCAGATTGTCTCAGGAGGAGCGTGCACACGCGTCCCTCACCCTCTCATCCTCATAATGATCCCCTCGTCCCCATCTCCCTCCTACTCCCTACCCCCCCTCCCCCACGTTCCTTCCCCCTTCCACGCTCCTCCTCGGGAGGGGGGTGAAAGAAAGAGGGGGCGAGGAGGAGGAGGAGGAGGAGGAGGAGGAGGAGGAGGAGGAGGAGGAGGAGGGGGAAGAGGAGAAGGAGGAACTGCGCAATGCCCCGCATCCTCGCGGACGGGCGCTCGCGCGCCCCGCTGCTTCATCACTGCCGACGCTCGGACACGCTGTGTCGCGCAATTCGTTGTTGCTGCTGTCTGCGAGTACTACTGGAAGCAATCGACGCCCCCACAGCTCCGCAAAGCGGCGCGCGTGGGGCCCAACATATCGAATAGACGCATGGAACAACGCATTAGAATAACGACGCAACTCGCCGAGCGGGCCGCAACGCCGGCCCAAGCAGCGGACATAACTCGAGCGCAGCCCTGTAGAAGCTGCCAAGCACGCGTACCACCCATGTGCCGAACCACGAGTTGCGCGATCCATTTGGTTTGCCCATGAATTGCGGCATCCATGAGTTGCGACACTCGTTACTTGCACCATTACTATGACATGCGCGATCCACGGGTTGTGTCGTCCACGGGACCCGCCATGAGTTGCGCCGCCCCATGGGTTGCGCCATGGTTCATCCACGGATTGCGCCATACGTTGCGCTTTCGACGGCCGAGGGTGAAGAAACTTTCTGCGTGCCGCACTATGATTTGCGCACTCGAAGGACGATGCGAAAGTGGCTTACTGTTGGTTGCGATTTGGGCCGCACCCTCGGCGGCCGAGGAAAGAACTGCCTTGTACTGATTGCGCACTCGACATGCGTACCCTGCCTGCGATGCGACGAAAATTGCGCGTTCCGCGGCCTGCGATTGGCTGCGCCAATGATTGTGCACTTGGCGGCAAACTATAGCATGGCATCGCTTCACCAGCTTGCCCCCGTTATCCTTCACAACCTTGAGCATGTTGTCTTTGATGGCAAGTTCACGTGCCAGTTCCGCCCGTCCAATGGAACTGTCTTGGAACCCAGGCAGCGCCATGGCGACGCCCCCCAGATCGACCTGGGCACCAAAGGATACCGCAGCAAGTGTACACTTGAAAGATCCCGCCGAGCCCAATGACGAAGCGAGTCCCATAAGTGCTCTGTCCTGGTCAGGCGAGAGCATCAAGGAACATACCATTTAAAGCGCAGGTCCGAAACAGGCCATGGGTATAGTCAAGGGGGAGTGATCCTCGAAGCATCCCAAGCGAGCCTTACTCGCCTCTGCAGTGTTTCATGATCTACGACGTCCTCGCCCAAAAGTTTGCAATCAACGATCCTTATGCGGCCGTCCCCTGAACGATCGACAGCAAAATGGGATATCTGTCGCACCGTCGTTGGCGTTGCTTCTGGCATGGTGCAATTTCTCGAGCCCAAATGGCCGCGGCTGGCGTCGTCAGTGCATGTATGCTCGGCAGCTTTGGTGGTGAATCCCTGTTTTGTTTTGTTCGATGTTTTGGTGATGCAGCCCTGGTTTGGATGTTAATCCTTTCGGTTCCGGATGAGAAGAATCCACTCGGAATGCCGCCGTCGTTGTTGTTGCTGG
The DNA here is from genome assembly GCA_963575745.1 of Prorocentrum cordatum. NCBI lineage: Eukaryota > Dinophyceae > Prorocentrales > Prorocentraceae > Prorocentrum > Prorocentrum cordatum. The sequence goes on along the minus strand of CAUYUJ010015127.1, from coordinate 347,721 downwards.
TGTTATTGTGGTTGTGTTGTTTAAGCGTCGTCCTAAATCATCATGGCTGGATCCCCACAACCAAACGCTTTACAGAACAGCCCCTACCCGCACGGGCTGCGCCCGTGAACCAGGAAACCACCATACCAGAATCCAGTGCAACGTACTTGGGAACCCACCGTGTCCCGACCAGACCCCCGCCCCGAACCAGCATCAAAGCCTGACTGCATCACTGGTGGCTAAGACCCGAAGTTTCTGCTAGTCTGCGGCATACGCGCAGGCGCCGAAGTACGAGACGTTCCGCCGCTCCGCCTACTCACTGTCCGAGGGAGAGTTTTCAGTATCGATGTGGCCGAAGCGACTGGCAGCTGGGCGACGGAGCATAGGCTGAGCAGGAAGGTGAACAAGCTGCGGCATGGGCTGTGCATTGCGAAGCTCTTCCTCGGCCGTCAACACTGCCTATGGTTTCTGCTTCAGCTCCTTCACGCGATGCTGGAGCCTTAATTCGTAATATTGGCGGTTCTGCTTCTGAATCTGCACACGACACGTCTCAGTCAAGAGCTTCAAGGGGAAGCTGCGGATAGTGTTGGACTGCTGCTTCTTGACACGGCGTGCCTCTTTGAGCTTCAGCTTGAAGTGGTCCGCCGTCTTGGCGGGCGTGGGCATATCTGCAAGGGCGGGACGGGGCAAAGGAGCAATCACAGACTCGCCCCGCGGAAGCTTCGAACGATCGAGCTCCAAAACGACGAGTGACTGACAAACACGACAACAATCAAACGACCTATACCCGTGGCAATATAAGCATCAACTGTTGTGATAATGTGGCCGCGCTGTGATACGACGTATGAACTATTACGGGCTGTGAATGTTTAAGGCATTGTGACGGTATGATAACTATTATGTGGGCAAACGTGGTGGTATGATATGGTACGAGATGTTGATGTAATCGCATGGAATGGTGATGTCATGATATGGTATTGCGCAGATATGAATAGTTATCATTTGGGCGACCGTTATGGAGTGAGATGGTGTGATAATGTGATGTGCTGAAATGGAATGGTGATGGCGTGGTATGATGTTGCGTAATGGAAACAATAAGGCGCGACATCGGCGACGACGGTGAGTCAACGCGCAAGCATTTACAAATCTTGGTTAGCAAAAATTTCGGCTCTCGATTTTAGACATCCCCCTGATTGATTTTGAGACGCCACGCCCTCAACACTCAAGAATCACGCTCTCGCTCTCGACTTCCCCACACTTCGCTTGGGAATCGCACTATCTCTCGAAGCATTCTCGCGATCCATGCAGGACTGATGCCTCAGCGACCCGCCCGCTCGACCCAGCCGTCTGGGCCCGCCCGCCCAACCCGCCCGTTAGAGTCCGACCACTCGACCCGCCCGTCTGGTTTTGTCGCTTGTACTCCTGCTCCGGAACCCCTCTTGTCAATCTCGTTTGTGCGCCATCCCTCTCTCTCGCCCTTGTCTACCTCCCCTCCCATGTTTTAGGGGCTGCGTCAACTACACGTGGCCAGTTAGGAAGGTGTGCCCTCAAGGGGGGTACGATCGAAGACAATGGGTATCGAAAGTATGGGATATACAAACATGTATATACATTTGTAAACATATATATACATATATATATATATATATATATATATATATATATATATATGAAAACCACGCGCGCGCTTCGCGCGCGCAGGTTCTAGCTAGGCTTCACGGTCGAACTTTGAAGACCTCTATGTTGTGACCAATCCTTCTGGGAAGCCCAAGAACTACGCCAACGGCTCAAGTGACTTCCAAGACCTCCTGAGGCCATTGCGCAAAGACCTACGAATGGGCCAAGACATCATCGCCGTCGTATAGCTGTGTATGTTAGGATCCGCAAGAAGACCTTTCTGGACCCCCACAGGAATTTAATGATTTGGGCCTCTTGGGTCCCTCTGGGGAGTGCTCTGGGAGTACTCCTGGGCCGTATTGGGCAGCTCGGGAACTTCTTGCGCCGTCGTTGGGGCCTCTTGGAACCCTCTTGGATGGTTTGGCACCCTCTTACCCCCTCCGGGCCGCCTCTGGGGAGCGAAACGGGGGGGGTATCAGCGGGCTTCCCCCGATGGTTGCGGAGTGGGCTGGCCCGGGCTGGGGGGGGGCTATTCATTTATATGATGTGTACATGGGGCTGTCCTAGACCGTCTTGAAGCGTTCTTGGGCGCCTTTTCGGGCCTCTTGGGGGCTCTTTTAACATATAGATGTTTTACGAAAGGAATGGGGCCATTTTTGTCTCCGGGGACTTTCTTGGAGGGCCTCTTGGAGCCTTCTTGGGGCGTCCTGAATGCATCGTGGCTTCTGGAAGCCATCTTGGGCCGTATCGGAACGCTCCTGGGGCCCTCTCGGGGCGACTATCTTGGGCGGACTGGGAGGCCCGGGGCCGCTGGAAGAGCGTCCCGGGAGGACCTTCTGGGCCGTCTTAGGGCTGTCTCAGCCGTCCTGGGGCGTCCTTGGGCGCCTTTTGGAGCTTTTGACCGCTCCGATGTCCAAGGGAGCTGATATCCTAAAAATGCACATTTTACAAAAGGAATGGGGCCATTTTGGTCTCCTGGGGCGCTCTTGGGGGGCCTCTTGGCGGCCTCTTGGGGCGGCTTGAGGGCCTCTTGGCCCTTCTGGAAGCGATCTCTGCCGATCATGGGGTTCTCTCGGCGCTGTTGGAGCCTTCTTGGGCGGACTGGAACGCGCGGGGGCCGCTGGATGGGGCATCCCGGGAGGGGGCCAGTACCAATGTAGAGAGGAGGTTCCGGCCCAGGGCCCCGGGCCCGGGAACTCCCATATATGTATATGTTGACTGACACGGGAACGAATGAACACGAACAGTAATGGCCTGGCTTAGCGCATCGCGACGGCGTCTACACCTCGGCGCTGGAGGAAAAAACAGTGTGTGGTATTTGGTAGGTGTGTGTGTGTGTGCGTGCGTGCGTGCGTGTGTGCGTGTGTTTGCGAGTGTGTGTGTGTGTGTGTGTGTGCGTGGGTGGGTGTGCGTGCGTGCGTGCGTGCGTGCGCAAGCTCGTGCGTGTGTGCGTGAGCGTGTGCGTGTCAGTGTTTATGTGTGTGTACGTGTACGTGTGTGTATGTGTGTTTGCGTGCGTGCGTGCGTGCGTGCGCGCGAACGCTCGTATGTGTGTGTGTGTGTGTGCGCGTGCGTGCGAGCGTGTGCGTGTGCGCGCGCGCGTGCGCAAGCGAGTGCGGTGTGCGTGTGCGTGCGCCTGTGGGTGCGCGCGTTCGTGTGCGTGTGCGCGTGCGCGTGCGCGTGACTGCGTGCGCGTGTGACTGCGTGCGCGTGTGTCTGTGTGTGCGTGTGCGTGTGCGTGTGCGCGTGCGCGTGCGCGTGCGCGTGTCTGTGTGCGTGCGCGTGCGTGCGTGCGCGTGTGCGTGCGCGTGCGCGCACGCTCGTGTGTGTGTGTGCGTGCGCGCGCACGTGCGCATGCGCGTGCGCGTGCGCGTATGCGTGCGACTGCGAGTGCGCGTGCGCGTGCGCGTGCGCTTGTGCATGTGCATGTGCTTGTGCTTGTGCTTGCGATTGCGCTTGTGATTGTGATTGTGCTTGTGCTTGTGCTTGTGCTTGTGCTTGTGCGCGCGCGCGTGTGTGTGTGCGTGTGCGTGTGCACGTGCGTGTGCGAATGCGTGTGCGTGTGTGTGTGGGTGTGTGTGTGTGCGTGTGCGTGCGCGTGCGCGTGTGCGTGTGCGTGTGCGGGCGCGTGCGCGCGTGCGCGTGCGCGTGTCTGCGTCTGTGTGCGTGCGTGTGCGCGTGTGGGTGTGGGTTGTGGTGTGGGTGTGGGTGTGTGTGTGTGTGCGTGCGCGTGCGCGTGCGCGTGCGCGTGCGCGTCCGAGTGCGCGTGCGCGTGCCCGTGTGTGCGTGTGCGCGTGCGCGTGCGTGTGCGCGCGCGTGTGCGGCTGCGTGCGCGCGCGCGTGCGTGTGCGCGTGCGCGTGTGCGCGCGCGTGCGCGTGCGCGCGCGTGTGTGAGCGCGTGCGCGTGCGCGTTAAGAGAGCCATTCCTCCGCGCAGTACCCCGCTGAAGAAAGCCTCAGAAAACATGCCCCAATCCAACCAAAAACAGAAAATATATAAAACCGCAGAAACAACGAAAACAACGCACGCGCATATTTCAAGAAAACTTGCTGTCTGCATGGTGTTATTCGTTGGCGGCGGCGGGACGGCGTAAACCTCTTGAAAAAGGGAGTGGCAAGGGCGGCAACGCGCGCCCCGCCGGGGGCGCGAAGGAGCCACGAGCAAAATGGAACATCATTCATGGCTTCTCCAGATTCGAGTTGGGGATCCCGCGCGCGGGGGCGATCCGGGCCCGCGGCGCGTTCCGGGGCGCCCAAAATGCGGAAGACGGTTCTGTGGCGGTCAATACAAGCGGCCAGAATCGTCAACCGCGGCGCGAGGGGGCCCATGGACTGCCCCATCCCACGCTGCCCAAATGTGTGTATACATATATATATATATATATGTATATATATATATATGTACATGGTTAATGCGTTCTCGGCATTTCGCATCCGATAGGCTGCTTTAGCTTCGACGCGGCTTCAAAATTACCCGATAGGGCCTCAACGAAGGCAAGGCGGCCCCAAGACGGGCTCGCGAGCCCCCTAGAGCGCCGCAGGGGCGCCTCGAAGGAGCCGCAGAAAATGCCCCCCCCCCCCCCCCCATTATTTGATCATTCTCCCCGGCCATGGGCTCAAGAGGATTGTCAAGGCCCCCGACAAAGCCATGGTGCGGCCACTGGGGGCCCTCTCCCCTCTCCCTTTTGAGGGCGCGCTGGGGCCACCCGGGGCCGTCGCGAAGCACGACGGGCGCGTTCGCGCTGAGGGGCCTTGCCCAAGGGAATGGTTTGCAATCGACGCGCGCCGCAAGAACTTTCGAGACAAGCGAACCACAGTCGCTCCGAAGCCCGCGCGCGCAGCAGAGCAAGGGCGCCCTGCAGAAAAGAGGCCGGGCTGCGAGTGAGAGGCGCAGGCCAGAGGCAGTCAGGGCGGGGGCAAGCAGAGCGAGCGCAAGGGGGCGATCTCGGCCCGCCCTGCCCTCGCCCCAAAAGCGTCTCCAACGGCCCGGAGAACGACTCGTCCAACGTCATGCCGGGGACCTGGCAGCGCGCAGGCAAACGGCAGCTGGATAGTCCCCTACTCGCGAAGCAACGAAGCAGGGAACTCGACGAATGCCAGCCCACACATGACAGCTCACCGCGCACTGTGCCAATCTGCACGTGACAGCGCAATCGTGCACTACGCAACTCTGCTCTCGGCTGATAGGACGAACGCAACGCGAGATAAACGCGTCGAGGCGACCTCCGCGCCAACGACGCCAGGGGCGGGCTCTCGCCGGCAAGGCTCGCGGCGGAAACCGCGCGAGCGGACTTCCTCGGTGGCGTCGACGCGCCTGTCGAGGCCAAGCGAGGCCGCCGCAATGGGCGCGGCGCCGCTGCGACGCCCTCGGAACTGCGCGGAGCGTCCTGCGACGCCGGCCGTTTGAAGACCGCGGCTCCACTGCGGCCGCCGCCGGCGACGCCCGCTGCCTGCTCTCTCGAAGCCAGGTGATTCGCTGTACCTTTGATTTTGGGCGCTGGGGGCTTGCGAACTGCTGCCGGGCGTTTGCGAAACCGGGCACCGCGCTGGTTCCCCATGGCACCCCGCGCCCCCACGGCTCACCGAAGCAGTCCGCCGAGCCGTCGGAGCCCCACGACGATTCGAGAGGCCACCAAGCCACGACGGCCACAGAAGCTTCCCAGAGGGCCTTCGAAGAGGGCCGACTGAAACCATGGATTCCCAATCAGGTCCAGGACACTGGAGGCGCACACGACAGTCTGCAAATGCGCAAAGGAATGCCCGTGAAGGCGTGAAGGATCAAAGCACGCCTGGAAATATGTCCAACATGCCCAACGTAAGCCGCAACATGCGGGAACCCCCGGGCGCGCGCCGCTGCTGCCGCGGCAGCCAGCCGCAAACATCTCGACGACATCACCCACAGCATGCAGATATGCTTACGTTGGCTCCCCGAATAATGCGCGCGTTAACCAACTGTGTTATTTTTCTCGCGGGCGCCCAGAAGGCGACGGCGGTGCGGCATTAGCCAATGCAACACATCGCGAGACCCTTCAGAAGCACTTAAGCCGATCTCTCTCGAAGCAGCATTGCCAGACACGCCGGACACTGCAAGGCCCCAAATAACATCACAACGGGCCCCCTGGGGCTCGCAAGTAGATGGGCACTCGCGCATGGCGGACCGCGGTGCCACGCGTGCATTGAGCCGCGTGCGACGGCGCGCGCCCTAATGCTGCGCGCGCGGGCCAATGCATGCGCTGGGCGGCGCTGCGCAGACAGCGACGATCAATAGCGTACAGTTTTTTTTTGCGAATCCAGCTGCTGCCTCGTCGGCCGTGACAACGGCCCACTAGTCATGCCGGCGCGCAAGATCAGAGCGGCCGTCCTTGTGCAAAGCACTGGTGGCACATCTGTCTTGCGAATCGACCCAAGCCAGCATATCGTGTAGATTATTCCCGTGCACCGGCATTGAGATGACGCACCTTCCTGGCTCGCAGCAGCGGTCAGGGTTCGAACGCTGCATCGAATAAGAAAGGGGATTCCAGTGCGAGGGAATAGCGAGCCGCCCCATCGCCGGAGGAGCTCGGAAGACCTTCCCTCCGCAGATCTCTAACGCGGCGCCCTCGCGATCAGCGCCCGCCTCCCCTGCGTCGGCCTCGCGGAAGTCTCGATCAAGATCGACTTCTTCCTGCGCGCCCAAGTAGCCATTGCCGTCGCTATCCGCGGCCTGCCCGTTGAACGCGTCATGCGCAACAGCCATGCCAGCAGTGACATCCAGCGGGTCGCCGCCGCCGGCGCCCGGCCGCGGCCAGAGCTGGACTGCCCTCAGACAAGAAACCATCATGATGACAGGTGCCGATTCGCGCCAGTAGCTCAAGGCCGCGACGTGCCGCGCTCATCCGTCGACGCGAGAGCGCCGCAGAATATCGAGACACTGCTCAGTCGATGCCTGGAACTGCAAATCCGCCGCGTGAGAGGCAACGTGCACGTGCCGCGTCGGCGGCGTCGCCGCCGCCACGCCCATCGGGCCCGCGCCAGCTGCAAACGGGCCCTCTGACTCCCACTGGGCCACTGGCCCTGGCGCAAGCTTCGCGAGCATGGGCAAAATGGGGCGAAATACCTACAGGCCGACATAAAAAGCCCGCTGCGTGCGCGCGCAGCAGCCGCGGCCATCGGCAGGGGCCACGCCGTGGAAGCAAAGGCACACGTCTGCTGCGCGCAAGCTCCAGTGATCGAGATCGGACGCGAAAAACATCTGCAATGAACGATGGGCGATCTGTAGACTCTCCCAAAGAGGCCCAGCGTGGCGCCTGCACGCGCCCACTTTCCAACGTGGTTTGGTCCTCTGCCCGGCAGCCTCCAACGCGGGCGCCGAGACTTCTGGGTCAGCGCCCGAAGGCCGATGAGATTCCTTCACCCCCTCCGCCGAGTGCGCTCGGGAAACGCCAGCATCGGGAGCTTCGAGCACAACCTCGGGCCGAATCGTTCCCCTGTCGTTTCCGATGTCCCACGGCGTCGGCCGCGCGCGTCCGACCTCGTCGGCGCGGCCCGCCCGAGCCCCCCCACCCTCCTCTTTGCCCTTGCGGTTGTGGTGCGCCCGAGCCAGCGCTGACCACCAGTTTCTTTCCTCTTGCGGCATTGCACGCCACTTCGTTTGCACCTCCGCCTCAAAACTCATGGCGGTTGAGATGGATGTTCTGGCCAGCCCAACACTGAGCGTTCGAGGGCTGCTGCCCCTAGGAATTCTTAAACTTGAAATAACCATTCACGTGCTGACCATGTCCCTTCTGCCCGATGCAACGTGCAACGACTCGCGCGGCGCGCCTCCGGTCGAGCTTGCGCGCCGCCGCGCCGTCGGCATCGCCCCCGACTGCGGCGCCATTGTTGCCGCGCAGGGGACCGAGCACAAAATCTGCCGATAACGATTCGAAAGGACTTCGGCACGCCGAAGAATTTGGAGGCCCCCGAAAACTTACGAACGCGAGCGCGTCCGCACCCGGCGACTACAATCCCAAGTCGGCAGCGGCGCGAAACCTGCCGTAGGAAATCCAAACATTTCTGGCTCAGTAAAGCGTTCGCCTGGTCTCTCGGGGCGGCAGCGGCAGGTCGGCCCAACGACGACAGGAATGGCAGCGAGACCCCCCGGTTGGCACAGCACGGGCGGAACGCCAAGACTTTCGCCGCCAATGCTTCCAGCTGCTCCTGGGAGAGCGACTGGTCAGCCAATGCGAACAGAGCGAGAGGGAGAGACGTCGATGGGCAGCGCAACTTCCACCAAGACGATGCCGCCACGATGCCGCCCCGCTGATGACCATGCGCCTCGCAAGGCAGAACACTGGCTCTGCTCGGCCGAACTGCCGATGCAAGTGCCCCAACGCATCCGCTCGGCCAGCAATGGGCCAGAATAACGCCCGCAAAGACCGGCCAGTGACGCGCCCAGATGGGCGGGGGGGCTCGCTCTGAACGCCCGCCCCCGCGCCGAAATCGCCAGCTCCGTCGCCCAGGAGGAGAGCATCGACGTCGTCGAGCCTATACCTGTCGATGCATTGTCTCAGCTTGCTTTGCGCGGGACTCCTTGCTCTCGTGTTTGAAAATGCATCACGGCGGTTGCCGGGCCCACTTGTTCAATTCTACGACTGAATAGAGACGCAGTCCCGCGTGGAATAGATTGGCAAATTCGCCAAACAGTCTCAACCTCTTGTTAGTGAGCGACCTGAAATCGATCTCGACTTCCTCGCCAGGTTGCCCCGCCCGGCGCCCGCCCCTCTGCCGGCCCATTTTCCCGATGAGAGCAGGGTGGAAATCGTGGAAACCCTTCAGCGCGCCGAAGAAAGCTGCGGCACCTGGCATGCCAGTCCAGCGACTGGTGGCAGCTCGGGCAGGCTTGCGCGCAAGAGACGCATCCTTGGCCACGCAGCCCAGCTGCGCTGCCGCGAGCTGCCCGCCCGCCTCCGAAAATAAACCGCCACTGCGCACTGAGATGGCATGGCTGGACCAAGTCGACCGACCGGCCAAGTCCAGCAACGTCTCCGCCAGGGCCCAGGCCGAATTTGGACCCGCCTCGCGCGGGGGGGGGTCGAGCAGAAACCGACCCGAATAACCCGGGTCTCGCAATTTCCATCGGTTGCCGCGGGCCGCCAGGGCCCCGGGGGCATCTCGACGCAGCGGAAGCAAGACCAACCCGCGTATTCAGGACGCGCGGTCAAGATGCAAGAGCGTTGAACGGTCTTCGAAAGTGCGGGGCCTCAGGTCGTAAGGTAAAACTCATGGTTGCGAGGGTAGCCTTGAAAATTTGCACACCTTCGCTATGCGGGTTGATCGCGACGCGCCCGCCAAGCCACCGACCCTCGCAGGCAGGGCCGCCCAAGCGCGCGAAACCATTGACCGCCGAGTGGCCTCTTAACCCAGTGGGGGCAGAAAATCTGCCCCCATCGCCTGCGATAGTCCATGGAAAAGGGGGCTCTAAAGGCCCTGCGTGACATTGGCGGGTTCGGATTCCCAGGGGCGGCGGGACAGGCGCGAACCCTGCCAACCATCCCCTTCCCGATCGGTTCGGTTTCAAGCCGCTCCCCCAGGCCTTGAGAGGGGGGGCCGGGCCGAGCGCTTCGGGCAACAAGCCGTGCGTCCGCAGGAGCGCGCGGTTCTTCTCCAGACGCCGTTGCCGCTCCTGCAAGTCCATAGATTCGCCCCTCGTACGAGCGAGCCCAATATGGCGCTGGCGGTGACCTCGTCGCCGCCGCCGCGGCCCCCCCGTCCGCGACCGCGACCCCGACCTCGACGCCCTCCGCCGCGGCCGGCAGCGGCGGCCCCAGCCGCCGCGGCGGCGCCGCAGGCAGGCGGAATCGGGCGGAAAATTGGGAGCCACTACGCGTGTTGACACGGTGCGCCACGCAGACAAGATTGAACACCAAAGTCCTCGCCGCCCGAACAATGGACTGGTAATCCTGAAGGCTCAAGTTGGCGGATGCGCAGTCCCCGACGAGAACCAGCGCAGTCCACCACAATATTGCTTTCAATGGCATGTCACGAGCGGTGGTTGAAGCACTGAACGGCACGAGCTGGAGCAGACCTGTCATCAAATGGCCAGCGGCGAGGCCGCGAAGCCGCAGCAAACGACATATGCACTTTTGGTCGAAGATAACGCAGTCACAATCATGCTTGATATCTGAATTAAACAAACTGACCCTGCAGTCCTGCAGCATTGTGCTCATGGCGAGTCCGACGGCCGACTCGCTGCGCTGCAGGGCACGATGATAAGCGTCGTCCAGCGGCAAATGGCGCTGCCGCGTCGGAGACGCCCGTGCAGTCTGATGGGTCTCGTCCCACAACCACGTCAACACAGCGACCATGGATAGGTTGGCGAGCTGGACGCCCGGTGCCACATCCAGTTTGGGGTCGATACCTAAAAACTGACTCCGATCATGTCCTTCTCGCGTTGAAAAAAAAAACGAGAGCACTATGTAGTTTGGAGGCTGCGATGAATTTAGAATCGAACAACTCGGATGCCTCAGCCGGCACGCGCGGCAACATCCGCGACATATGTTTCAAAACATGCTTGGAATCAGAGGCCACGCCCGAATTTGACAAGCGTCCTGGCAAGCTTGCGCAACGCACTTCTAACTGGGCATCGCTACCCACCGGTCGGAAGAAGTAGGTAGAAACATGAAGTAGGAAGGCGGAAGAAGTAGATTGCATTCGGGGCCGCCCAAAAAAACAACAGCAACAGCAATTACAAGAAGTAGATTGCAAATTTCCGGGCCCTGTCTCAGCGGCGCGCAGTAGCGCTAGGTCGCTTGGCTCCTCGGATGGCCCCATTCCTTGGCTGGTTTCGGTTGTTCTGGCTTGTTTTCGTTTGTCCGTCGATCGCAGTGGCAGCCTTTCGGTCGCTCGGCCCTTCGGCTGGCCAAATGCGTTGGTTTTGTTTGTTTCTGTTTGTTTTCGCTTGTCCGTCGGCTGCACTGGTCGCCCCAGGCCCGCCCGCGGCCTTTCGGTCGCTCGGCCCCTCGGCTGGCCAAATGCATTGGTTTTGTTTGTTTTTGTTTGTTTTCGCTTGTCCGTCGGCTGCACTGGCCGCCCCAGGCCCGCCCGCAGCCGTTCGGTCGCTCGGCCCCTCGGCTGGCCGAATTCACTGGTTTTGTTTGATTCTGTTTGTTTTCGCTTGTCCGTCGGCTGCACTGGTCGCCCTGCGCACGCCCGCCGCCCCGCGGTCGCTCGGCCCCTCGGCTGGCCCCATTCCTTGGTTTTGTTTGTTTTTGTTTGTGTTCGCTTGTCCGTCGGCTGCACTGGTCGCCCCAGGCCCGCCCGCCGCCCCGCGGTCGCTCGGCCCCTCGGCTGGCCCCATTCCTTGGCGTTCTTTGTTCCTGTTTGTTTTCGCTTGTCCGTCGGCTGCACTGGTCGTCTCAGGCCCGCCCGCCGCCGTTCGGTCGCTCGGCCCCTCAGCTGGCCCAATTCCCTGATGTTGTTTGTTTTTGTTTGTTTTCGCTTGTCCGTCGGCTGCACTGGACGCCCCAGGCTCGCCCGCCGCCTTTCGGTCACTCGGCCCCTCGGCTGGCCCCACTCCCTGGCTTTCTTTGTTTCTGTTTGTTTTCGCTTGTCCGTCGGCTGCACCGGTCGCCTCAGGCTCGCCCGCCGCTCCGCGGTCGCTCGGCCCCTCGGCTGGCCAAATACATTGGTTTTGCTTGTTTTTGTTTGTTTTCGCTTGTCCGTCGGCTGCACTGGTCGCCCCAGGCTCGCCCGCCGCTGTTCTCTCGCTCGGCCCCTCGGCTGGCCCAATTCCCTGATGTTGTTTGTTGTTGTTCGTGTTCGCTTGTCCGTCAGCTGCGTTGGTCGCCCCAGCCTCGCCCGCCACCCCGCGGTCGCTCGGCCCCTCGGCTGGCCCCTTTCCACTGTTTCGTTTGTTTTTGTTTGTTTTCGCTTGTCCGTCGGCTGCGCTGGTCGCCCCAGGCTCGCCCGCCGCCCCGCGGGCGCTCGGCCCCTCGGCTGGCCAAATTCACTGGTTTTGTTTGTTTCTGCTTGTTTTCGCTTGTCCGTCGGCTGCACTGGTCGCCCCAGGTTCGTCCGCCGCCCCGCGGGCGCTCGGCCCATCGGCTGGCCCAATTCATTGGTTTTATTTGTTTTTTGTTTGTTTTCGCTTGTCCGTCGGCTGCACTGGTCGCCCCAGGCCCGCCCGCCGCCCCGCGGTCGCTCGGCCCCTCGGCTGGCCCCATTCATTGGTCTTGTTTGTTTCGGCTTGTTTTCGCTTGTCCGTCGGCTGCGCTGGTCGCCCCAGGCCCGCCCGCCACCGTTCGGTCGCTCGGCCCCTCGGCTGGCCCAATTCACTGGTTTTGCTTGTTTTTGTTTGATTTCGCTCGTCCGTCGGCTGCACTGGTCGACCTGCGCACGCCCGCCGCCTTTCGGTCGCTCGGCCCCTCGGCTGGCCCCATTCCCTGGCTTTCTTTGTTTCTGTTTGTTTTCGCTTGTCCGTCGGCTGCAGTGGTCGCCTCAAACTCGCCCGCCGCCCCGCGGTCGCTCGGCCCCTCGGCCGGCCAAATGCATTGGTTGCGTTTGCTGTTGTTTGTTTTCGCTTGTCCGTCGGCTGCGCTGGTCGCCCCAGGCCCGACCGCCGCCGTTCGGTCGCTCGGCCCCTCGGCTGGCCCAATTCACTGGTTTTGTTTGTTTTTGTTTGATTTCGCTTGTCCGTCGGCTGCACTGGTCGCCCTGCGCACACCCGCCGCTTTTCGGGCGCTCGGCCCCCCGGCTGGCCCCATTCCCTGGCTATCTTTGTTTCTGTTTGTTTTCGCTTGTCCGTCGGCTGCACTGGTCGCCTCAAGCTCGCCCGCCGCCCCGCGGTCGCTCGCCCCCTCGGCTGGCCAAATGCATTGGTTTTGTTTGTTTTTGTTTGTTTTCGCTTGTCCATCGGCTGCACTGGTCGCCCCAGGCTCGCCCGCCGCCCCGCGGTCGCTCGGCCCCTCGGCTGGCCAAATGCATTGGTTTTGTTTGTTGTTGCTTGTTTTCGCTTGTCCGTCGGCTGCGCTGGTCGCCCCAGGCCCGCCCGCCGCCGTTCGGTCGCTCGGCCCCTCGGCTGGCCCAATTCACTGGTTTTGTTTGTATTTTGTTTGTTTTCGCTTGTCTGTCGGCTGCACTGGTCGACCTGCGCACGCCCGCCGCCTTTCGGTCGCTCGGCCCCTCGGCTGGCCCCATTCCTTGGCTTTCTTTGTTTCTGTTTGTTTTTCGCTTGTCCGTCGGCTGCACTGGTCGCCTCGGGCCCGCCCGCCGCCCCGCGGTCGCTCGGCCCCTCGGCTGGCCAAATGCATTGGTTTTGTTTGTTTTTGTTTGTTTTCGCTTGTCCGTCGGCTGCCCTGGTCGCCCCGGGCCCGCCCGCCGCCGTTCGGTCGCTCGGCCCCTCGGCTGGCCCAATTCATTGGTTTCGTTTGTTTTTGTTTGATTCCGCCTGTCCGTCGGCTGCACTGGTCGCCCTGCGCGCGCCCGCTGCCTTTCGGTCGCTCGGCCCCTCGGCTGGCCCCACTCCCTGGCTTTCTTTGTTTCTGTTCGTTTTCGCTTATCCGTCGGCTGCACTGGTCGCCCCAGGCTCGCCCGCCGCCCCGCGGCAGCTCGGCCCTTCGGCGGGCCCCATCCATGGTTTTGTTTATTTTTGTTTGTTTTTGCTTGTCCGTCGGCTGCGCTGGTCGCCCCAGGCTCGCCCGCCGCCCCGCGGTCGCTCGGCCCCTCGGCTGGCCCAATTCACTGGTTTTGCTTGTTTTTGTTTGATTTCGCTTGTCCGTCGGCTGCACTGGTCGCCCTGCGCACGCCCGCCGCCTTTCGGTCGCTCGGCCCCTCGGCTGGCCCCATTCCCTGGCTTTCTTTGTTTCTGTTTGTTTGCGCTTGTCCGTCGGCTGCAGCGGTCGCCTCAAGCTCGCCCGCCGCCCCGCGGTCGCTCGACCCCTCGGCCGGCCAAATGCATTGGTTTTGTTGGTTGTTGCTTGTTTTCGCTTGTCCGTCGGCTGCACTGGTCGCCCCAGGCCCAACCGCCGCCGTTCGGTCGCTCGGCCCCTCGGCTGGCCCAATTCACTGGCTTTGTTTGTTTTTGTTTGTGTTCGCTTGTCTGTCGGCTGCGCTGGTCGCCCTGCGCGCGCCCGCCGCCGTTCGGTCGCTCGGCCCCTCGGCTGGCCCAATTCACTGGCTTTGTTTGTTTTTGTTTGTGTTCGCTTGTCCGTCGGCTGCACTGGTCGCCTCAAGCTCGCCCGCCGCCCCGCGGTCGCTCGCCCCCTCGGCTGGCCAAATGCATGGGTTTTGTTTGTTTTTTTGTTTGTTTTCGCTTGTCCGTCGGCTGCACTGGTCGCCCCAGACCCGCCCGCCGCCGCTCGGTCGCTCGGCCCCTCGGCTGGCCCAATTCACTGGTTTTGTTTGTTGTTGTTTGTTTGTTTTCGCTTGTCCGTCGGCTGCGCTGGTCGCCCTGCGCGCGCCCGCCGCCTTTCGGTCGCTCGGCCCCTCGGCTGGCCCCTTTCCTTGGCTTTCTTCGTTTCTGTTTGTTTTCGCTTGTCCGTCGGCTGCGCTGGTCGCCCCAGGCTCGCCCGCCGCCCCGCGGTCGCTCGGCCCCTCGGCTGGCCAAATGCATTGGTTGTGTTTGTTTTTGTTTGTTTTCGCTTGTCCGTCGGCTGCACTGGTCGCCCCGAGCCCGCCCGCCGCCGTTCGGTCGCTCGGCCCCTCGGCTGGCCCAATTCACTGGTTTTGTTTGTGCTTTGTTTGTTTTCGCTTGTCTGTCGGCTGCACTGGTCGCCCTGCGCGCGCCCGCCGCCTTTCGGTCGCTCGGCCCTTCGGCTGGCCCCATTCCCTGGCTTTCTTTGTTTCTGTTTGTTTTCGCTTGTCCGTCGGCTGCACTGGTCGCCTCGGGCTCGCCCGCCGCCCCGCGGTCGCTCGGCCCCTCGGCTGGCCAAATGCATTGGTTTTGTTTGTTTTTGTTTGTTTTCGCTTGTCCGTCGGCTGCACTGGTCGCCCCAGGCCCGCCCGCCGCCGTTCGGTCGCTCGGCCCCTCGGCTGGCCCCACTCCCTGGCATGATTTGTTTCTGTTTGTTTTCGCTTGTCCGTCGGCTGCACTGGTCGCCTCAGGCTCGCCCGCCGCGCCGCGGTCGCTCGGCCCCTCGGCTGGCCAAATGCACTGGTTTTGTTTGCTTTTGTTTGTTTTCGCTTGTCCGTCGGCTGCACTGGTCGCCCAGGCCCGCCCGCCGCCGTTCGGTCGCTCGGCCCCTCGGCTGGCCCAATTCACTGGTTTTGTTTGTTTTTGTTTGTTTTCGCTTGTCCGTCGGCTGCGCTGGCCGCCCTGCGCGCGCCCGCCGCCTTTCGGTCGCTCGGCCCCTCGGCCGGCACCATTCCCTGGCTTTCTTTGTTTCTCTTTGTTTTCGGTTGTCCGTCGGCTGCGCTGGTCGCCTTAGGCTCGCCCGCAGCCCCGCGGTCGCTCGGCCCCTCGGCTGGCCAAATGCATTGGTTTTGTTTGTTTTTGTTTGTTTTCGCTTGTCCGTCGGCTGCGCTGGTCGCCCCGAGCCCGCCCGCCGCCGCTCGGTCGCTCGGCCCCTCGGCCGGCCCAATTCACTGGTTTCGTTTGTGTTTGTTTGTTTTTCGCTTGTCCGTCGGCTGCACTGGTCGCCCTGCGCGCGCCCGCCGCCTTTCGGTCGCTCGGCCCCTCGGCTGGCCCCATTCCCTGGCTTTCTTTGTTCCTGTTTGTTTTCGCTTGTCCGTCGGCTGCACTGGTCGCCTCAGGCTCGCCCGCCGCCCCGCGGTCGCTCGGCCCCGGTTTTGCTTGTTTTTTGTATGTTTTCGCTTGTCCGTCGGCTGCGCCGGTCGCCCCAGGCCCGCCCGCCGCCGCTCGGTCGCTCGGCTGGCCCAATTCACTGGTTTTGTTTGTTTTTGATTGTTTTCGCTTGTCCGTCGGCTGAACTGGTCGCCCTGCGCGCGCCCGCCGCCTTTCGGTCGCTCGGCCCCTCGGCTGGCCCCAGTCCCTGGCTCTCTTTGTTTCTGTTTGCTTTCGCTTGTCCGTCGGCTGCGCTGGTCGCCTCAGGCTCGCCCGCCGCCCCGCGGTCGCTCGGCCCCTCGGCTGGCCAAATGCATTGGATTTGTTTGCTTTGGTATGTTTTCGCTTGTCCGTCGGCTGCACTGGTCTGGTCGCCTCAGGCCCGCCCGCCGCCGTTCGGTCGCTCGGCCCCTCGGCTGGCCCAATTCACTGGTTTTGTTGTTGTTTTGTTTGTTTTCGCCTGTCCGTCGGCTGCACCGGTCGCCCTGCGCACGCCCGCCGCCTTTCGGTCGCTCGGCCCCTCGGATGGCCCCATTCCCTGGTTTTCTTTGTTTCTGGTTGTTTTCGCTTGTCCGTCGGCTGCACTGGTCGCCTCAGGCTCGCCCGCCGCCCCGCGGTCGCTCGGCCCCTCGGCTGGCCAAAAGCATCGGTTGTGTTTGTTTTTGTTTGTTTTCGCTTGTCCGTCGGCTGCACTGGTCGCCCCGGGCCCGCCCGCCGCCGTTCGGTCGCTCGGCCCCATCGGCCGGCCCAACTCACTGGTTTTGTTTGTTTTTGTTTGTTTTCGCTTGTCCGTCGGCAGCACTGGTCGCCCTGCGCACGCCCGCCGCATTTCGGTCGCTCTGCCCCTCGGCTGGCACCATTCCCTTGCTTTCTTTGTTTCTGTTTGTTTTCGCTTGTCCGTCGGCTGCACTGGCCGCCTCAGGCTCGCCCGCCGCTCCGCGGTCGCTCGGCCCCTCGGCTGGCCAAATGCATCGGTTTTGTTTGTTTTTGTTTGTTTTCGCTTGTCCGTCGGCTGCACTGGCCGCCCCAGGCCCGCCCGCAGCCGTTCGGTCGCTCGGCCCCTCGGCTGGCCAAATGCACTGGTTTTGTTTGATTTTGTTTGTTTTCGCTTGTCCGTCGGCTACACTGGTCGCCCTGCGCACGCCCGCCGCCTTTCGGTCGCTCGGCCCCTCGGCTGGCCCCATTCCCTGGCTTTCTTTGTTTCTGTTTGTTTTCGCTTGTCCGTCGGCTGCGCTGGCCACCTCAAGCTCGCCCGCCGCCCCGCGGTCGCTCGGCCCCTCGGCTGGCCAAATGCATTGGTTTTGTTTGTTTTTGTTTGTTTTCGCTTGTCCGTCGGCTGCACTGGTCGCCTCAGGCCCGCCCGCCGCCGTTCGGTCGCTCGGCCCCCCGGCTGGCCCAATGCATTGGTTTTGTTTGCTTTTGTTTGTTTTCGCTTGTCCGTCGGCTGCACTGGTCGCCCTGCGCGCGCCCGCCGCATTTCGGTCGCTCTGCCCCTCGGCTGGCCCCATTCCCTGGCTTTCTCTGTTTCTGTGTGTTTTCGCTTGTCCGTCGGCTGCACTGGTCGCCCCAAGCTCGCCCGCCGCCCCGCGGTCGCTCGGCCCCCCGGCTGGCCAACTGCACTGGTTTTGTTTGTTTTTTTGTTTGTTTTCGCTTGTCCGTCGGCTGCACTGGTCGCCCTGCGCACGCCCGCCGCCTTTCGGTCGCTCGGCCCCCCGGCTGGCCCCATTCCCTGGCTTTCTTTGTTTCTGTTTGTTTTCGCTTGTCCGTCGGCTGCACTGGTCGCCTCAGGCTCGCCCGCCGCCCCGCGGTCGCTCGGCCCCTCGGCTGGCCCAATTCATCGGTTTTGTTTGTTTTTGTTTGTTTTCGCTTGCCCGTCGGCTGCGCTGGTCGCTCCAGGCCCGCCCGCCGCCGTTCGGTCGCTCGGCCCCTCGGCTGGCCAAATTCACTGGTTTTGTTTGTTTTTCTTGTCCGTCGGCTGCACTGGTCGCCCTGCGCACGCCCGCCGCCTTTCGATCGCTCGGCCCCACGGCTGGCCCCATTCCCTGGCTTTCTTTGTTTCTGTTTGTTTTCGCTTGTCCGTCGGCTGCACTGGTCGCCTCAGGCTCGCCCGCCGCCTTTCGGTCGCTCGGCCCCTCGGCTGGCCAAATGCATTGGTTTTGTTTGTTTTTGTTTGTTTTCGGTTGTCCATCGGCTGCACTGGTCGCCCCGGGCCCGCCCGCCGCCGTTCGGTCGCTCGGCCCCTCGGCTGGCCCAATTCATTGGTTTTGTTTGTTTTTGTTTGTTTTCGCTTGTCCGTCGGCTGCACTGGTCGCCCCAGGCCCGCCCGCCGCCGTTCGGTCGCTCGGCCCCTCGGCTGGCCAAATGCATCGGTTTTGTTTGTTTTTGTTTGTTTTCGCTTGTCCGTCGGCTGCACTGGTCGCCCTGCGCACGCCCGCCGCCTTTCGGTCGCTCGGAGCCCTCGGCTGGGGCCAGCCGAGGGGCCGGGCGACCGAAAGGCGGCGGGCGAGCCTGGGGCGACCAGTGCAGCCGACGGACAAGCGAAAACAAACAAAAACAAACAAACCCAATGAATTTGGCGATCCGAGGGGCCGAGCGACCGGAAAGCGGCGGGAGAGGCTGGGGCGACCAGTGCAGCCGACGGACAAGCGAAAACAAACAAAACAAAGAAAACAATTGAATTCGGCCAGCCGAGGGGCAGAGCGACCGAAACGCGGCGGGCGAGCCTGGGGCCACAAGTACAACCGACGGACAAACGAAAACAAACCAAAACAAACAACACCACGGAAATGAGCCAGCCGAGGGGCCGAGCGACCGAAAAGCCGCGGGCGAGCCTGGAGCGACCAGCGCAGCCGACGGACAAGCGAAAACAAACAAAAACAAACAAAACTAAGCATTTGGCCAGCCGAGGGGCAGGGCAGCGCGACCGAAAGGCGGCGGGCGAGCCTGAGGCGACCAGTGCAGCCGACGGACAAGCGAAAACAAACAGAAACCAAACGAAACCAAGGACTGGGGCCAGCCGGGGTGCCGAGCGACCGAAAGGCGGCGGGCGTGCGCAGGGCGACCAGTGCAGCCGACGGACAAGCGAAAACCAACAAAAACAAAGAAAACCAGCGAATCTGGCCAGCCGAGGGGCCGAGCGACCGCGGGGCGGCGGGCGAGCCTGGGGCGACCATTGCAGCCGACGGACAGGCGAAAACAAACAAAAACAAACAAACCCAACGAATTGCGCCAGCCGAGGGGCCGAACGACCGCGGGGCGGCGGGCGAGCCTGGGGCGACCAGTGCAGCTGACGGACAAGCGAAAACAAACAAAAACAAACCAAACCAAATAATGGGGCCAGCCGAGAGGCCGAGCGACCGCGGGGCGGCGGGCGAGCCTGGAGCGACCAGCGCAGCCGACGGACAAGCGAAAACAAACAACAACAAACAAAACCATGAATGGGGCCCGCCGAGGGGCCGAGCGACCGCGGGGCGGCGGGCGAGCCTGGGGCGACCAGTGCAGCCGACGGACAAGCGAAAACAAACGAAACGAACAAACACACAGAAATCGACCAGCCGAGAGGCCGAGCGACCGCAGGGCGGCGGGCGAGCCTGAGGCGACCAGTGCAGCCGACGGACAAACCAAAACAAACAAAAACAAACAAAACCAAAGAATTGGGCCAGCCGAGGGGTCGAGCGACCGAAAGGCGGCGGGCGAGCCTGTGGCGACCAGTGCAGCCGACGGACAAACGAAAACAATCAACCACAAACAAAACAAAGGAATGAGGCCAGCCGAAAGGCAGAGCGACCGCTGTGCGGCGGGCGAGCCCGGGGCGACCATTGCAGCCGACGGGCAAGCGAAAACAAGCAAAAAACAAACAAAACCAAGGAATGGGGCCAGCCGAGGGGGCGAGCGACCGAAAGGCGGCGGGCGAGCCTGGGGCGACCAGTGCAGCCGACGGACAAGCGAACACAAACAGAAACAAACAAAACCAAGGAATGGGGCCAGCCGAAGGGCCGAGCGACCGCGGGGCGGCGGGCGAGCCTGAGGCGACCAGTGCAGCCGACGGACAAGCGAAAACAAGCAAAAGCAAACAAAACAAAAAAATGAGCCAGCCGAGGGGCCGAGCGACCGAGACGCGGCGGGCGAACCTGTGGCAACCAGTACAGCCGAAGGACAAGCGAAAACAAACAAAAACAAACAAAACCAGTGCATGGGGCCAGCCGAGGGGCCGAGCGACCGCGGGGCGGCGGGCGAGCCTGGGGCGACCAGTGCAGCCGACGGAGAAGCGAAAAAAAACAAAAACAAACAAAATCAAGGAATGGGGCCAGCCGAGGGGCCGAGTGACCGCGGGGCGGCGGGCGAGCCTGAGGCGACCAGTGCAGCCGACGGACAAGCGAAAACAAACAGAAACAAACAAAACCAAGGAATGGGGCAAACTGAGGGGGCGAGCGACCGCGGGGAGGTGGGCGAGCCCGGGGCGACCAGTGCAGCCGACGGACAAGCGAACAAAAAACGAAACAAAAAAAAACAAAACCATTGCATGGGGCAAGCCGAGGGGCCGAGCGACCGCGGGGAGGTGGGCGAGCCTGGGGCGACCAGTGCAGCCGACGGGCAAGCGAAAACAAACAAAAACAAACAAAACCAAATAGTGGGGCCAGGCCGAGCGACCGCGGGGCGGCGGGCGACACTGGGGCGACCAGTGCAGCCGACGGACAAGCGAAAACAAACAAAACAATCAAAACCAAGGAATGGGGCCAGCCGAGGGGCCGAGCGACCAGCGTCGCCCAGGGAAGTGACAACCAAACCCTAGAAGTAGATTAGGTTTGCGCCCGCCCCCAAAAAAAACAAAAAATATAGATTCTTGAAATAGGAAGGCGCTTAAAGTAGATTGGGATCTGGGAATCCAAAAATACCTACTTTCAACGACCGGTGGGTAAGTTCCCGCAGGCGCCGCTCCTTGTGCCGCTTGCTCCGCTTGGCCGGCGGAGCAGGACAATGGCGCCCCCACTCCGTCTGCAATAGCCGGCTGCCCAACGCCTCGTGACGAAAAAACTGCGCTGATCGAGCTTCCGATGTGCTCCGGGCTCCTGGACAGGAGTGAAGAAGGTGCATCCGTGGCTGCACCTGAACCAACCGCAATCGCCCCCGACGTTTCAGACGAGTCAACTGGTGTAGAAAATGCCGCAGACGTCGCCGCCCCAGGCGCCCCAGCAGGACAACATGTCGAAGAAACTACCCCCGTCGCCGCCTTTGGCGGCCGACCGCGGGCGCGGCGCGGGATCGACAACGTGTCCAGTGGGTCCCCGTCAAAACAACCAGTATCCAAATCCGTGGCCTGACTCAATGGGTCCCGAACGTCTCGACCCACCTCCAAAACCAAAGCTAATGGACAGACGGTGTGCCCGACGGCGCGACCGCCATTGCCATGCGAAATGGTGGCGTCATCGAGCAGCCCCAAGGGGTCAATTTGAGACATCTCCGGCACGGGGAAAAGATGGCGGCAGGCAAACGAACCAAATATCTGAGCAGAGCGAGTTGAGACACTAACGAAATCATAGGACGGCGCGCCGTTTGCTCTGAACGCGCCCCAGTAGACAAATCCGGCACCAGGGCAAACCTGCGGCAATCTCCACGTCCCAGGCGAAATTTGCCGTGGTGGCCGAAAAGTCCCCCGGCCGCGCTCTGGAACAAACGGCGCGGCACCATGTCAAAGACGGTCCCCCTGGACCCCTCGCGGGGCCCCAACGAGCCCGTTGTTCGCGCTGCGCCCGGCCGCGGCGACGAGGGGCCCCCTCGAAGGCCAGCTGCCAGTGTCTCAAATGGCCCAGGCTGAGAATATGCAAACGGACAACACGCCACTGCCAATTTTCCGAAGAACCTCGTTTCCATTTGACCCCCGTGCCCTCTCGCACCCTCCGCCGCGGAGGGCGGAACCGCCTAAAGCAAATTAAGGGTTCCCTGGCGATTGAAACCCAGACTCCCCAGGACCGCAAGGCCAAGACGCGAAGAACCTGTGGGCCCCCCAAGACTTCAGCAACCGACCTGGCCTAGGCTCGGAACTGGCCGAGCCATGGTCCACCTCCTCCTCCTCCTCCTCCCCCTCTCGGCATGTAGCCTGACCCCGCCAGCCATGAGATATCACGTAGACCGCGCTGGCAACCGTCCTCATTCCAAACTCGGCAACGCGCCCGTCTCACAGCATGACTTCAAACGCGCAATCCCTCAAACGCGCAAGCCACTTGCCACTGAAACGGCATAAACAGTACAAGTGGACGTGGATAAGTCCACCGACGCGCCTGCGCACCAAGTGCGTCTCAAGAATGCCTGTGAGCTGCCTGGCATGGGTTCTGTTTTATCACTCCCGAGGCTCCCTGGGTTGCCTGGCGCGCCTCTGGCGCCCTCCAAAGCGTCCACGGCGCAAAATTGTCCCGAAACTACCCAGGCAGGCCACGAAAGCTGCCAAGATGGCCCGAGATGCTTCGAGGACGGTCCGAGTTTGCCCAATGCTGCCCAAGCTTGCTTCATGACTGCCCATGAGGCTGTCAACGCGGCCCAAGAGCTCAACAGAAAACCTCTACCAGGCAAGGCCCAGCGAGATCAAACATACAGGATGCCGCTTGAACAGGTGATTGCTTTCGCTCTCTTACTGCTTCAAGCGTCCGCGGGCTCATGACGGCACGCGAAGCCCTTCCTGAGGGCCTCCAAGCGACGAAGGCTTCAAGAAGGCTTCGAAACGGCCCACGCGTGGTCAAAGAAGGCCCGATCCACCGTCGCGTCGCGGGCCCGCGCTGCTCGGAGGACTGGACGACGACGACGATGACGACGAGGACGGCGGCGGTAATGATGATGATGATGATGATGACGATGATGATGATGATGATGATGATGATGATAATGATGATGATGGTGATAATGACGATGACGATGATCATTGTGATGGTGATTCTGACCAGAAGGATGACGATAAGGACGAGGATGATGATGGCGTTTACGCGGGAGACGAAGGAACAAGTCACGCGCGGCGCCTTGATTCCACACCTCTTCGAAATCTCCAGGGTCTCATTTGGCTGTCTCGGGATTGTCCTGGGCTCCTGTGGTGGAGCGTTCGGGGTGCACTGGTGCCCTCTTGGGCCGCTCTGGGGTTGTCTTGAGGCTCTCGTGGCCGCCACGTGCGCGTGTTGCAGCAGTATGGTCCGTCCAAGATCCTCTGAGGTCGCAGTGGGTCTATTGGGGCGCTCTCTTGGGCCAGTGTGAAGCACTCCTTGAGGGCGCCCTGGCCCGCCCAGGAGTCCTGTCGACAGAAGGGCGAGAACGGACCGACCAGGGAGAAAGGGTTGGCCAAATGGAGAACAGAGGGGCGAATGGCGCAACGTTGCGTTGACAACGGCAAGGACGGTGGCCTAACAGAGATATGCACAGACGAAATAGATGGGGAGGAAGAGACCCCAGAAGGCAATGGTGCAGACCACGGCGCTGGGAATACATGGCGGGTGGACGGAAGTGGATCAGCGAATGGGAAGAATCAGCCTACTCTTCCCGACCGCCCTTTGCCCCTCCAAGTATCGTGTTCAACCAAAGTCAGTCTGTTTCGTTGTTTTGTCGTTTATTTTAAACAATGAAGGACATATCACAGTCGTCCGAAACGCATGAATTACGTATACTTGTCATGTTGATGTCTTTCGTAGTTATGGCGCTGTTTTTCTTGGGGGGTGCGTCCCGCTCGCTGTGCTGCGCACAGGTAGACACGTTCCGAACTAACGTGCGTGTGCGTGTGCGTGTGCGTGTGCTCGTGCGCGTGTGGGTGCGCGTGCGCGTGCGCGTGCGGGTGCGCATGCGCATGCGCATGCGCATGCGTGTGCGTGTGCATGTGCGTGTGCGTGTGCGTGTGCGTGTGCGTGTGCGTGTGTGTGTGTGTGTGTGAGTGCGTGTGTGCGTGCGTGCGTGCGTGTGTGTGCGTGTGCGCGTGCGGGTGCGGGTGCGGGTGCGTGCGTGCGTGTGCGTGTGTGTGTCTGTGTGTGTGTGTGAGTGCGTGTGTGTGTGTGTGTGCGTGCGTCCGTGCGTGCGTGCGTTTGTGCGCGTGCGCGTGTACGTATGTGTGTGTGTGTGCGTGCGTGTGAGTGTGAGTGCGTGAATGTGTGTGTGTGAATGTGTGTGCATGTGTATGGGTGTGCGTGCATGCGTGTGTCGTCCCCACTGGCGCGCCTCGCCCCGAAGATGCGTTGGACACCCCGTGGATTAAGATACAGTGGAACGACCACATGGACGTCCATCGCATGTGCGCGTTCATGGCTCGACGCTGTTTTGGCTCTCTATGCCGAGGCGCCTTCAAAACGAGCGCCCAAACACGCCCCACCACCACACAAACTTCCGAATACGACACGTAAGACTCCGCGACATGCGAGCCCGTGCGCACAAACGTAAGTCGACAGAGCCAGAGACGTCGTGGGGCCAGCGGTGCGAACTTCATGGGCCCCCAGAGTTCCGATGCCGTGATGGCTCAAAAGCAGAGCCCCAAGCCTCGCGATCACTTTCCGAGAACTGTTCGTTCGCCACTGGCATGGCTCGATGAGAATAGGGCCCAGAAGCGGCCCCCAGGCGCAGAGCGTTGTGAAAGAACCCCATGTTGCGTGTATGGTTCAGAGCGATGGCTAGGCTCTCCTCTCCCCCGGGGTGTGCTGACCAGACTCCCGGAAAGCATCCAGCCGTGGCGGCAAGAAGCTCCCCCCGAGGGCCGACAAGGATGGGCGCCGTAGCAAAATCGAGCCTCCAGCTCGAGAAGATCGAGGAGGAGAAGATGAGGCCCCAGAGTCGCTGCAATCGCACGTGTCCTGGCTGGTCCACACCCTCCAGAACGGCTCCGCATCCTCGCGGGCGGGCGCTCTCACGCCCCACTGCTTCATCACTGCCGACGCTCGGACGCGGTGTGTTGTGTGTATCGTTGTTGTTGCTGTCTGCGAGTGTTGCTGGAAGCAATCGACGTCCCCACAGCTCCGCAAAGAGGCGTGCATGGGCCACAATCGAGCGAATAGACGCATCAAGAAACGCATAATAATTAACGGGACAACTCGCCGACTCGCCGAGTGGGCCCCAACGCCAGCCCAAACAGCGGACATAAATCGGGCGCAGCCTTGTATAACCTGCCAAACGTGTGTACCACCCATGTCTCGGACCATGGGTTGCGCGATCCATTTGGTTGGCCTATGAATTGCCATTCGTTAGTTGTACCATAGCTATGAGTTGCACTACATGGGTTTTGTCGTCCACGGGACCCGCCATGGATTGCGCCGTCCCATGGGTTGCGCCATGATCCATCCACGGATTGCGCCATAGGTTGCGCTTTCAGCGGCTGAGGGTAAAGCAGCTTTCTGTGTGTCGCATTATGAGTTGCGCACTCGAAGGTCGAGACGAAAGCGGCATACTGTTGGTTGCGACTGGGGCCGCACCCTCGGCGGCCGAGGAAAGAACTGCTTTGTACTAATTGCGCACTCGACATGCACAGCCTGCATTTGATGAGCCGAAACTGGCGCATTCCGCGGCCTGCGATTGGCGGCGCCAATGATTTCGCACTTGGCGGCAAACCATAACATGGCCTGCTGTTGGCTGCGACGATGCACAATCCTAGGTTGCGCACATGACCACCGATAGTAAAGCTGTTTGCGACTGTTTGCTCCATAACTTGCCCACCTGGCGGCCGAGCCTAAAACTGCCTGCTGTTCCATGCGTCATCAATTACCCATTTGGCGGCTGAGACTAAAACGGCCTGCTAGTTGTTTCACCATAGGTGCACACGGGATTTAACAATAACCTGGCCTGCTATTTTTTGCGCTGTGGGCTGTGCACCCGCCGGCAGATACTGAAACGGCCTGCTAAAGGTGGCGCCATAAGGTGCCCTTCTTGGGCGGCAGGGCTTTAAACGGACTGCAACGCGTTGCGCCATACGTAAGTTGCGCACTCGGCGGCCGATGATCAAACGGCCTGCTGTGTTGCGCCGTGGAATGCGCACTCGGCAACCAAACATAAAACTGCTGGCTATAATTTACGCCATCTATTGCACGCTCGGCTGCCGATAAACCGCACCCGCCTGGCAAGCTGACGCGTGGTGGAATGTCGAGTGTCTGTAGTCTTATAAGCGGCTCCCCACCCCCTCGAAGCATCCAATCGCGTGCATCGCCGCACCCTCCCGAGGTTCCCTGGGCGGCCCGACGCCTAGCTGGCATTCCTCAACGCGTCTGAGATGCTCAAGATGGTCTCCACGACGAGCCACACAAGCCACCCAGGCTGCCAAGATGGCCCGAGATGCATTGCTTGGCATTGCGTGGCATGGTATTGCATTGCTTGGCACTGCCTGGCACTGCCTGGCATTGCTGAGCTTTGCTCGTCATTGCGTTACCTTGTTTTTTACATCATGGCGAGATCAATATGATGTTGATCCCTGCTGCAAGCTAAGCTCGGCGAGAAACCACTCCCAGACGCTTGAGCACCTGCGCACGCACAGGAACCCCGAGCCAAAACCCTGCGGACCACAAGAGGCGCGATTCCAATTGGATCCGCTCGCCCACGCCACGTGCGCAAAAATCCCCTGAACACGAGACCAGCCAGAATGTTCCGGAGCAGCTTCTCCCGAAGGTCCTGCGCACAGACAGCTGGAACATCCAAGTTCAAACCCATCATGAAAACGGCTGCTGAGAAGGGCAGCAACCACTGCCGAGAGAAAGTTCCCCCCCCGGGAAACTGGCTCCAACTGGTCAGAATTCGAGTGCGCCCTGTCCGCCAACGAATCCCACTAGCCTTTTGGGCGACAGGTGGTCAATGGTGACTTTCGTTCCCCTTCCAGAAACCCTTCTTCCCCTTCGGGGAGGGGTTATCACTGTCTCTATTTATAAACACCCCCTCCCCCACCCGGCCAGCAGCCAACCCGGAACCATGCGAACACCATGAGGGCACCCCTCCCACCATCCCTGCCAACAAAAATACAAAAAGGCACTCTGCCTTCAAATTCGGAGCATGCGCAACCAACCTGATGCGCCCCCCCCACCATACCTGTCAAAAACCAATACACAATACACTTGGGGGCAAAGTCTGGAGTCATATTCGTGAGGCCCGCGGGCACTTTGTACTGTTTTGAGACAAGGACGGCGGGGGTGTCAGCAGATTGCCTGCTGCGAGCACGGCTACCCTCCCTGACAAACACGCAATACAAAATGAACCTCGCGGCTAAATGTGGATAGTGCGAGGCCGCCCCGCGATCATTGTCAAGTGGTTTTTGTCAGGGACGGCGGAAGTGGTGGCGTATGGCCTGTTGTGCGCAGGCCCACCAGACACAATGATGGGCATTGGTTTTCGATACGGATGGTGGGGGCCGGCATGTTTCCCAATGTGTGCTGTCATGTGCGCAGGCGCACCTGACACACTCTGCACGGGCCCTGGATGTGGCGCACCTGGCGCGGCTGGGGGGAACATCTGGCGCTTTAGGCGTGCCTGGGCCGCTCGGGCCCCAGGGGTGCCAGGCGCGCGTGGCGCGCCTCGCACGCGTGGCGCACTTCGCCCCAGCGTCGCGCTCATGGGCTCGGTGTTGGTTCCCAGTAGTTGCCCATCAAAAGACGACCGCGGAACATGCTCAGGCTCGGGTGTTATTTATGTGTTGGGATGGCGGGTGGGAGTGAGCTAGACAGTTTGTTATCTGAAAGGGTGTCTTGACCCCTCCCCCCACCCTTTCCCCTGGACCTGGACGGGAGGGGCCGCGATCCGTTGGAACGTTCAAAATCGGCCCATTGGAGTGCCAATTTCTGACACCCCTGGAGGATCGTGGCCCCCGAGGGGGGGGCGCCGATCGGGGACCCTCCCTCCGTCGATCGATAGCCTCGAAAGTGGCCCCAAGAGGCGCTCCAGGACTCCCGACAGAGCTCAAGCAAGCCCCAAGAGGGCTCCAAGAGGGCCCCAAGAGGCACCCGAGAGGCCCCCGAGTGGTCAAAGAGAGCTGGCTCAGATAGCCCAAGCTGGCTCAAGATGATCCCCCAAATGCTCCAAACGGCCCGAAGACCGTTCCAAGAGCGCTCTAAGAGAGCCCCAAGAAGCGGCTTGCCGGCTCCTGAGTGGGGAGTTGAGTTGGGAATCCCCCCATCCTATAATCGATGGCCTCCGAGTTGATCCCAAGAAGCTTTCCAAGGTTACCAAGAGGGTTCCAAGAGGGCCAAACAAACTCCCAGAGAGCACCAGCAGCAGCAGCAACCGCAAGAATACCTCTAGATGGTTCCATGAGTCCTCGCCCGCGTCGTCCTCATCCTAGTCCTCGTCCTCCTCGCCCTCCTCGTCCTCATCCGCGCCCTCCTCGTCCTCCTCGCCCTCCTCCTCCTCCTCTTCCCCTCCCCCTTTTCCTCCTACTTTTCCTCCTCCTCCTCCTCTTCCCCTCGCCCCCACGCGGCACCCAAGGATGGCCCGAAGAGACCGTCCAAGGCCACACCTTTGCTCGCTTTGTTTCCCTAGATGTGTCTCTTCGTTCCTTTTCCCGTCAATTCTGGAGGGCAGGGTTCTGAATGGGCTGGCGGGGATACGCGGACCGTGAAGAATTACCCCGCCCCCCCTACATCAACGGCGCCTCCTGTCCACTGGCCAAGAGGCGTTTGCACGGGGACCGTCACCAATGCAAGTTGCTGAACGTCAGCTCTCGACTTGCCCAAGCTCCGGCGGACACAGCGCACTACCAGAGAGAGCCACGGGATGACCGGACCCAGCCACGGAGAGATCGCTGCATTTGGGCCACCAAAAAGATCATCCACTGCATCCGTGCCCAAATCAAGCACGACCATCGCCAATATGCCAAGCCACGCACCTAGAGGCACCTCCGATGCCCCGGGAGCGTGGAAATTATCAGCTGGCATGAAATCAGCCACGCCCGGTCGCGCTATGCCCAGCAGGGCCCTGCACAGAAGCTTGCGCCGCAACTCTTTGTCCCAGGGAACCTCGGCGCCAAAGCGTTCGGCGATGAACTCTGCGATGGTGTCCCTGACATTATCCGTGTACTTCACGGCGGACTCCAGGTATTCGCCGCCCTCATTGAACGCGCAAGTCTTTGAGTCCATGTCGGGGAACAGGGTCTTGAGAATCATGGTCTGGCCCTTTTGAGCTGTGTCCAAGGCGGCCTCTGGGGTCGAGGTAGGCCCAGGGCCGCCGCCAAGTCGCGGAGGCGAAAAGGCCCCGCCCGCGGGCAGCCCAGCGCCCTCCGATGCAACCGCGTGCTGTCCCTGGAGAGTGATGGCGGATTGCTGGAGTTCCTCGTCCAGCTTGTTCGATAACGCGTCCGCAAGCAATGCGCCCTGCTTGCGGCGCTCCGCCCCCCGCTTCTTGTCCTCCTCAGCTGCGACGAATTTCCGGTAAGACTGGTTTCTGGCCTCCACGACTTTCTCGATATTCCTGCGGCGCTTTGCCGACGCACTCCGCGAAGAAAAAGACACGGCGGCGTCGACGATCCCGGCCATGGCGCCTCCCTCGGCGATTATCCCAGTCACTGTCCCAATCGCGATGATGCGAACCTCGGCAAGAAAGACCATTGCCCCTGTCGCACCATGGCCCTGCGCGCCCCAAGAGCGCGTTTCTTTATGTTCGGCGATGACGGGCGTCATGGGGAGGAGGGGCGGCGAGGGGGGGTATGACGTAACGCCCCCCCCGCCGTGTGGCTCCGGCACTGCAGCCGCGCCCGCGCGCGCGACGCGACGAGCGACGAGCGACGACGACGACGACGACCACGACGACGACGACCACGACGACGACGATCACGACGACGACGACGACGTCGACGACGCGAGCAGCATGTAGGTGGCGATATGCCCCACTGCGCCTGTGTACACCACAGTGCTCGCGTGCACCACAGCGCGCGTGTATACCACAACGCCTGCGTACACCGCAACAGCCGTGTGCAACGCAGCGCCTGTGTACATCACGGTGCTTGCGTACACAGCGCCGGCGTACAATTGCACACCGCAGTTACCATGTGCAACGCAACGCCTGTGTACACCACAATGATTGCGTGCACCGCAGCGCCTGTGCACGCCACAGCGCGCGTCTACACCACAGCATCCGCGTGCAACGCAGCGCTGGTGTACACCACAATGCCTGCGTGCATGGGACAGGTAGAATGAGCATGTACGTGAGGATCTGTTGCGGACAACTAAACGCCACTCCAAGAAATTGCTGATAATCGAATGCGACGTTTTTCCCTCCTCCCTCCTCCTATTCATCCACCTCCAACTCCCCCTCCTCCTCCTCCTCCTCCTCCTGCTCCTCCTCCTCCTCCTCCTCCTCCTCCTCCTCCTCCTCCTCATCCTCCTCACCCCCTGTCGTGCGGGTTGGCGCTACAGCGCACGTTCGCATCCCAGCGCGCACCGCAGAATGCTCTATTGAATCGGTCCACTTGGTTCTGGGACGGCCAATTAGCTGGAACCTCCTGGACGCAAAGGGAGGAGTTGGGGTGATGCGGGCGGAGTCGGGAGGACACGTACATTCCAGCGGCGCTCCGCTGTCCATCAGGATGATTTTGCATTGTTTGCTGTAGCATCCACAAGCGCTCCATTCTGCCATAAGGATTTGTTCTCACATTCTATGTACAACAATGGTGCTGTGTTGGACACGGTTGCTGTGGTGCAACCAGGCGCCGTGGTGCACACACGCACTGCAATGCACGCAACAATTGTGGTGTATACTGGTGCTGTGTTGCACACGGCGGATGTGGTGTGCACGAGAGCTGTTGCGCCCGCGCGCACGGTGGCACAAACGGACGTTGTGTTGCACTTGGCTGCTGTGGAGTACATAGGCAATGGTGTACACAGGCGCTGCGGTGCACGCAGGCACTGTGGTGTACACAGGCGTTGTAATGCAAATCGCCACCTACATGCTGGTGCTACCCGTCCTCCGTCATTCCTAGGCATCCCCAAACGCCGCCGGCGCGAAACGTGACGTCATCGACCCCCTCCATCCCCCCTATATGATTGCCGTCATCGGCCCCGAATAAAAACAGGCTTCAGCCGCGTCCGCGCGCACGACGACTATGAGCGACGAGCGACAAGCCACGACCGACGACGACGACGACGACGACGACGACGACTGCGGACCAGACTCCTATTCGGATTTTTACGTGGACACCTACGCGGATCCCAATGCGCACAACGGCAATGCTCGGAGCGCACTGGGGGGCAGTGCCCGGAGCGCACTGGAGAGGGGACCGTTACGTCATGGAGGTGAAGCCATGCCCCAAGCAACAAAAAAAAACACGCTCCACCCGGCGGCCAGCGGCCGACGCGAAGGCGACGCACATCCGCCAGAACTGTCGGGCCAGCAGACACTCTGGACGGCGAGGCGAGGGAACGATAGAATGACGAACGGGCCCACCCAGAACGGACGCCCCAATCAGCCAGATTCCCAACCCGAACTCCACAATCGCGCAGGCCGCGAGAACAACCCCAATCTCAAAGAAAAACCTTGCTTGACAGATGCGACCCCGTAGAACGTCTTGGATGCGTGAAAATGAGCACGGGGGGCCGTCGTCCCGAGGCAACGCGTTGGACTTCGACCTCTCTCCTGCTCCGAAAAAGTCCACTCTCGATTCACATACGCAGGGCCCCGCGCCAAGCCGCATGGGGAAATCGAGAAGTCCAAGTGCGCCCAAGTGAGCCACGTCGGATCCACGCTCGGCTCGGACCGGAAGACCACAAAGAAAATCTCGCTGAACAACGATCCGAGGACAATGCAGGTAGCTAAACGAAGGCACGTCGACCACGCATCTCGCCCGAATCTACCCGCTCCTGAATGTCGTCGCACGATGATCACGAAAACCCAGCCTCAACCTCGCGCCGCCCGAACCAAACCCCCGCTCCTCCGCCGCGAACCTCGCCGAGACCACCGACCCAGACAAAGCGCCCCCTATTGAGTGCTCCAAGAAGCTCGAGCACAATGTCGTTTGAACATGCGAGGTTGTGACATTGTACACTGTTACCAATAGAAGCGAATGCGCAAGCTCTGCGATCGAATGGGGGCATCAATGCGAGGTAAACATGGCACGGGGGGGTGTTTTGCAATTCCTGGGCTCGCAACCGACTCCGAATCACTACCAATCCGTTCCTGGCTCGGCCGGCCGAACGCTTGAAACAACAACCGACGCGCGTGGCCCTTGACTGCCCAAAGCATGGTTTTCAGAGCGCACGCTGCTTTGGACGCGTCAGAAACTCCCCGCGGCATTCCAGACACGACAGCAACGCTGCGCCCTGCACGAGACACGACCTCCCAATTGTCCAGCCCCCGGGGTAAACGACGCGTTCACGATCATGCAGAGACAGATGCCCAATGACTTGGAACATGCGTGGATGCCCTCGTCGGTGTAGCACCTGGCCACTTGACAAACGGAAAGATGGGCGGAATCTCGGTCGACGTGCCCCCGAAGGCACCAGGCCCGGATTTTCTTCGTCATCCACGCTGGCACCCTAAGGGCGCCGCGGACATGATGCCGCGGCAGGACCGCCACGTTGGACAATTCCGTGCCAAACGTCCACGATTCCGAATCAGCACGCAAAAACGACACCATGTGCGGATGTATACCGAGCCTAAGCATCTCATGCCTTCTGGTTCTGGTTCTCACGGTCGTGCCAAGTGATGATGTCTGCATTCTGAATCACATTCGCCATGTCCTGCTCTATCTCGCACTGTCGCGGTGGTCGATCAATCCAATGACGCAATCGCGGAACCACTTCCTGCAACTTGTATCGCTTAACCCCGATCACACGAGGTTCCAGCTGATGTGATAGAGCCCATGATTACCATTGTTTGCGTATCTGTCGCTCAGCTGTTTTCTGTCACCCTGGCGCCCGATGCCCACAGCGAGTCCGAAGATGTGCGAAATCCCCCATTTCCTCGCGAAGGAAGCCAAGTAGAGCGTGCTTCCAAGGGTCTTTCAACACCCACATAATATTGATCTTGTCAGCTGGCGCACACACACCACTCCCAAGCTACACAATTACGAGGATGATTGAATCCACCGCGTACCAGCTCCCGGCGCTCCGACACATTCTGATACAGGACAGCTGGTACCATCCATGGTTGGACCCGCATTGGTGCTAGGATATATGTTCGGCACAGATGGTCCCAAACACGAAATGCTTGAAGCGCGGATGGCAGACTTGAACTCCCATTCCAAAGATATGATGCGATTTGGCATGCGATGTGAGCAACACGAACCCGCCGTATAGGAGGACAGAATGTTCCAAACGCCTGTTCACTCCCAAAATATGATGTCCGCAGACGCGCTTTTGAAACACATGGGTCCATCAACCGCGCAACTCCACGCGGACCAACTCGCAGAAAATCTCCCCTTGTGGATGGAAGCGATATGAAACAGCGAACGCTGCCTTGCACGAAGGAGACCTCAAGCCGAAGACATGGCGCGCGAGGGGTCCAACGCAGCGCCATATACAGCGCTGTTCCACATCGATGCTGAATGGCTGGCCCGGCGAAGCCGCTGAGGAGACACCCGCCGACGCCGCAGTCGCATCGGCCGAAGACATGACCAGGAGGGCGGCGCGTTCCGAACTCCACGGTGGTTTTTGCGGCGCGGAAAAACCCGACATGGGCCGTTTCGGTCGCGGATGCCCTGAACACACTCCGACTTCAAGCAACGGCAGAAACGCCGCTGAGCCGATGGACGACCAAAGCTGTCTGCACCGTTGCAAAATATATTTCGGGGGCGCTGGGCAACACAACGCACCATAATGTTCTAAACATTTCTGGCCCAAACCACTCTCATCGTTTGTCCCGGGCGCCCGCGGCAACGCCGGCGCACTGGGAACTGTGGCCCCAAATCGATTACACCCATGACAAAAACATCTGCAAGACTAGGCATGTGCGAAAACACCAAATTGAAATGGGCATCGAAACTATACCGGAGAGACACCCCAATCATAATATGTTGGGGGGCTGTGGTGCTATGTGGGCTCAAGGGCTATGAGACTATGAGGCTATTGGCCAAGAAGGCTAGAGTGTTATAGGGCTATAGGATTTTGGGCTGTTGGTTTATAGTGCTATGGGTAAAAAACTATGGGGATATAAAGCTACACGGCTATAAGGCCATTGGATTATAGGGCGAGAAGGCTAGATGGCTAGAGGAGGAGAGGGCTTGAGGGCTTGAGGGCTATAGGGTTGTAGGATTATTGGGCTATTGGGCTGTTGGGATATAGGGTTGTGGGGCTAAGGGGCTGTGGGGATATAGGGTTCTGGGGCGCCCGGGCGGGCCGCCGAAATCGGCGACGCAGCTCCTGGGCACCGGGGCGCCCGGGCACCCATGCGGGCCGCCAAAACCGGCGACGCAGCTAACCTAACCATATGAACCCGCTGGGACCCGTATACAAAGGCAAGCTCTGATTGTGGAAAACACTCAAACGTTGCATGCGGCAAGACGCGCCCAATGCTTTGCGATCACGTCGGAGGCCGCTGCGCAATGCCCGCCAACTTGAACCGAACCATCGCCGACGCCACAAACGTTAGAACAAACGCATGATGTTTAGCGCGTGGTGAAGACCCATACTTCACGCGTGGCGGGAATCATTTTCGAAACAACCAGGCACGTTGTCCGCGTGAAAGTCGGAGTTGCCGGGGGCGCGGGGCCCCCCGGCAAAACCGAACGGGTTGCCGGCGACGATGCCGCGACAACGAGGCGATACTAACTTGCGCTGCTCGCCAGAAACTGGCATTATACATGGCTTCGCGCTTTCGATTCTGGCGCGGGACTAATCCCACCAGCCCCCTGGGCGTAGGTGGTTTAGGGAGTTTCCTCTTTACCCCTCCCCCATGCCCCCTCCCCTGGACCTGGACGGGGTGTTCCGCGACGCGTTGCAGCGCCCAAAACGGCCTCGGCGAGGAAGCCAAACACATGCGCTTTTCTATGGTTTTGGCGCCACGTTGGCCTCCTGAGGGCGGGGGGCTAGTTGAGCCCCCCCCCTCCTGCGATCGATCTCCTCCGAGATGGCCCCAAGAGGCGCCCAGGATCCCCCGAGAGGCCCCCAGGGACCCCCTGCAGAGGCACCCGAAACACTCCTAGAGGCCTCGGCGAGAATGCACAATCACTGATTTTAGCAAGATTTTGGCCACATTTGGGCCTCCGCGGGGGGAGGGGGGGGGCGCTGCTTCAGATGGCTCCGCGAGCACCTGGGAGAAAGCCTAAGCTGACCTACTAGATGGCTCAAGATACCCCAAGATGCCTCAAGATGGTCCCCGCGATGCTCCAAGAGGCCCCAAGACCGCTTCAAGGCAGCTCCAAGTGGCCAAAAAGCTCTCCCAAGACGCCCCGAAGAGGCCAACATCCATCCAAAACCGTAAGGAAATTAATCTTTGGGCTTTCTCGCCTTTTCGCTTCCGATGGCCATCCGAAGCTTCAGGGTGACTCCAATATGGCCCAAGAGGGCTCCGGGAGCGCTCCCAAGGTTCCCAAGAGCGTTTCACGAGGGCCCCAAGATGCGCCCTGGAGGCCCCGGGAAGCCCCAACAGGCGCCCCAGAGGTTTCCACGAGGCCCCCAGAAAACCCAAGAGGCCCCAAGAAGCTCTCCGAATCACCCAAGACGCTCTACGAGGCGCCAGGGACCGCCCAGAGGCCTCCAAGACGCTCCAAGATGCCTCCACTGGGGGACCCTTTCCTCTGCGTGCTGCCCACTTCCCTGATCGAGGCACTTGTTTGGGGCATCGCTTCTGGATGGGCTGGTGGGGTTGCGCGAAACGTCTAGAATTTTCATGGAGTCCTCTACGTTTCAAAACAAATCATGGTCGGGGCAGTGGCCCAAAACTACAAATGATCGGAACGGCGCGCGCGAAGCCATCCGAATCCACGGGGGCGGCTACTGGATAATGCGCTCTGCCACGGGGGGGCCAGCAGCGGCGGCCGATCCGGGCGCCCACGGCCAGCGGGGCGGGGGGCCATTGGAGGCCACGGGAGGACACATGGGAAACCATTGTGGCCATAGGTCGCCCGGCAACGACGGCCGCATCCCGCATTAAGATAAAGCCGGGATCGGGGCAAAATTTGACCGGGATAAAAATCATGCTCGGTTTTTCAACTCACCGGTGGCGCCGCCGAACGGGCCTGACACGCCTTGGGCGCCATCGGCTTCGCGAGGGAAGAAAAGCGCCCCGGCGCGGACGAAGCCACGGCGCGTATTTGGCCACGCGCACGACCGAGGGAATTCAGCGCCAAGCGCCTTTCACTCCAGAAGGCCCGACGTCAACAAAACAAACTTGAGGCCCAAAGGGGACCCCAAGGAGGCGGACCGCCAAAACAATCACGCAACCCATGCAACGGAAAAAACACGAAAATGTCAAACACCGCGTTACTCAGTGACCTCTTCGGCCAAGCAACGCCGCGATAATGCCCAAGACGGCATTGGAAAAAAAGTCACGCGCGCGGCCAGGCGACTTCCCCGCGCCGCGCCAAGGTTCCCGAAGCGCGCCGAAATAACCGTAGAGAACACCCCGGAAAAGCTTTGGAAAATCCCCGCGCCATGCAAAAACCGCCACCGAACAATCTCGCGGACACCTAGCGCGTGCGCGCGGGCGTCCACCATGGATGCCCAACTCCGGTTTCCGAGACAATCGCGCGCAACCGCCTGGGGGCCTCGGCAACCTCGCAATTGGCCCAGGGGCCCGCGGGCCCCAGGGAATCGAAGACCGAGTTCGCAACTCCGGAAGCATCGGGCGCGGCGCCAGCCAGTCGCTCGTCTCTGGCTGACAGTAGGACGCCTGGAGACCCGGTAAAACCTAAGGAACCGCTTTTCAGAGATTCACAGAACCAGAAACTGGGGCGCGCCAAACTCTCGCGTCCGAACTTCTCTGAGAATCTCTGAAAATCTCTGAACTAGCCACCCCGCGTGAAGCATTCCCATAAACCCAAAACCTCGGAGCTGGCCGAAACTCTCTGAGAGTTCTTCGGCCCGCGAAATTTGGCGCGCCCGGATTTCCGGTTCCGAGATCCTCTGAAATCGCACTGCGGCGGCGCCCAGCAGGTCCTCGCGCGCCCAGGGTGGGGGCCGTGGACATCGCGGGCCGCGATGGTCCCGACCACGAGGTCCTTCCTCCTGCCCCTCGACGAGTCCACGCTCATGGACGCGCTCTCTGCGCTGAGCGTGGACCGCGCCATCCGCGGGTACTTCTGTGCGACGACAGCCAACTGGCCGCCGACGGACAAGGCGATTTTTCTCCGAGCTGCGCGTGCCACCGAAAACGTACAATAGCCCCGGGCTCGGGGAGAAACACTGTCGAAGCATTTTCAGGCCGCCAGCGTCGTAGCAGCCGACCCGCCGCGCGCCGACCGAGAGACTAGCTGGGTCCACTACGTCCACGGCGGCGGGCGGGCGCCCAAGAAAGCTGTCGCCACGGCGCGCGCGGCGGGGCGCCCGCCCAACGGCAGCCGCAAATGCGGCCTCCATGGCGCCACAGGCGTAATCTGTGCGACGCATTCTCGGGCCCCCCATCAGCGCATTGGCCGGCGCCCAAGTCCCGGAAACGCAAGCCTACTGTGCCCCCCGTGCAAGCCGCGCACCCGCTCACAATGCTCGTGCACACCAGATTTTCTGCCCGCCCTCGACAGTTGAATTGAAAGCCCATGTGTTACTTGGGCTCCTCAAGCCCTCGAACACCCTTTGGGAACTTCTGCGAATGCGCGCGCTGCGCTCCACAAATCGGCGTTCTATTTTTCTCTGGAACTCCCCCAGAATCTCTGGTTCCGATGTGTCCCGATCTTCCGCTCAACTGACGCATCCAGGCGGTTGCTCACAAACGCCCGCGCGCGGTAGCGCGCGGGTGCTCTCAGGCGCACGAGCGCGCTCAGAGGCATTGCTGGGAAGGTGCTCGCAGGAGCGCGACGGAGCTCGCAATCGCGGAGGCGCCGACTGGCATCGCCGGGCGGCCACGCGCGATCGCACGCGCCCGGTGGAATGACAGCAGGCGCTGCCCAGAGCCAGCAGGCGGACACCATGGCCTGCAGAAGCGCGCTGGCGGTTCACCGCCATCGCCGCTCAATGCCTTCGCGGCGTCTATGCGCGCGCGCCGCCCGAGAGCGGCGCGCGACAGAGCCGAGCCCGCGAGAATCTGCGAGAATCCGCGGGCATCTGCCGCGAACAGATGTTAGAAAGGTAACAGAATCCACGAGAATCCGCCAGGAACCAGTTCTGGAACCCAAAAAAATCCATGGGAATCTATTCGACCCCGCGAGAATCAGCGGGCGAGTCCTTGAGCCTCCGGGGAAGCCCCTGGGGACTTCAAGGACGTCCAGAAAGACGGCGGGGAGACTTCGGGGGAGGGGGCCTGGGGGCCTCCGGACGGCGTCGTCGCTGTGCCCGTCGCCGTCGCCGTCGCCGTCGTCGGTGGCCACCAGAGAGACCTCCGGAGTCTCCCGGAAACCTCCGTGGACCTCCATGGGCCTCCGATGCCTTGAAAAGCATGCCAAGGAGATATCGAAGGGAACCTCGGGAGGCCTGGGCGTCATCGTCGCCGTCGCCGTCGCCGACGTCATCATCGTCGTCGTCGTCGGCGGCGTCGTTGTCGTCGGCGGCGTCGTCGTCGTCGTCGCTCTAGCGCCGCGAACGATTGAGCCCCCCCGGCGCGGGCGCAGTCTGCGACCTCGGCGAGGCGGGGCGCGTTCGGATGCATTCCTGCTGCATGGCAGGGTACACAGACGCGCGCACGCCCCGTGAGCGGGCAACTACAGGCAAAGATGTTGATTGTGGCGGTGATCGCGATGACGGTGATGACGATGACGCCCGCATGGTTAAATGGTTCGGTTTTGCGTTCCATGCGCGGATCGCATGCGCGCAGGCCCGCGCGCTCGCGTCCGAGGCGCGCATCGCGACTGAAACGCGCCAGGAAGTAAAACAGCTGAGTTTCAAAACCCGACTGTTGGGCCTCGCGCCGAAGGCGCGCCCGCGGGCCTGCGCTTGCGAAGCGTGCATGTTGAGGGCCCGCCACCCCTTTGCATCTCCGACCCTCATAGTTGCCTGGCGCAGTGTAACCACGTCACGCCTACTCATAAGGTTGCGCAGCCACGCCCACAACTCTGCGGGCAAGGCCGTACTGATGTCCGGTAGCGACGCCCGCCAGACCACGAGGCGCTGCTCAATCCACTGCGCACCGCATGTACAGCAAAGCCAAGATAAGCGCGACGACACCGAATAATATGAACGCGATTAGAATGAATCACAGCAGGCCGAACCAACTGGATCCACGATCGCGGACATCTGCATCATTGGTTTACCTCATGGCGACATCGATATACAGTTGATCCCTGCTGTAGGCAACCCTCGGCGAGAGGCCAATCTCGCACGCCCAGTGCCCCTGAGCACGCACGCGCCAATCCCGAGCAAAAATCCCACGGAACACAACGTGCGCGACCCCGGTTGGATCTCGAGCGCGGAAAATACACTGACCGGGGACGGGGGAGGGGTGCGACCCGTTTAGGCTGGCGGCGGCTGCGCATGTGCAGAAACGACGGCCGATTGAACATTACAAGACGCGGTCTTTTCTTTAAGGCACGCGGTGGCACCGATGGCACGCGCGTTCGGCTCGACGCGACGGAACGGACGACTCCGCGTTGGTCGCTGTCGAATTCGGCCAGCTAGTCCGGGAATGCACCTCCAGAGACACATCTCCAGGCGTTGGGGGTCAAGGCGCAAAAAGAGGCGCATGCGAACATGTTGGCGCGAACGTCAATGCGCGACAACCACCAGATCGCGCCCCCCTTGGACGGCTTCCGAAGACCACCCCAGCTGGGTCATGATATGCCTCAAAACCTGAAAATAGACCCGTACCCAACCGAAAAATCTGAGCACCACCCTGGCCAGGTCTGGGTATGCTTCCTTGCCTGGGTTCCAGTCCATACCCGTACCTAGCCTTGGCGGCGGATGGGCCGGAAACGCTCTCGAGGACATCGCAAGCCCCCCAGAACCGTCCCCGACGCGACCGCTGCAGCACCGCAAGGGGCGCGACACTGCAACGCCGCTCATCAGGACAATCCCAGACGCATTGGTCGCCAAGATAGCGAGGACACGTCGTTTTTTTTTGTTTTTCTCGAATGCGCCAGGCATCACCACTCGCATGCGGCTTGGAGCGGCGCGCGCACCACGATACCCCCAAACGCCCCCATTAGAAATCAGCGCTTGTCGCCGCAATCAGACAGCCAACCATTGAACGCGCCGTTGCGTCTGGACGCGTGGATGCTGCACAGGCGCGCGGGCGACAGGCCGATCGGGCACAGTGGCAAGCGCCCAGTCCCGCGGACGGCCCATCTCACCCTGGCCGACCCCAGGTAAGTGTATGTTTGGGACGAATGACTGGATCCGGTCGCACGCGCCACGTGCGCAAAGCCCCCTTGACACGAGACAAACCAGACTGTTCCAGAGCAGCTCCTCCGGAACGTTCTGCGCACACCCCGCTGGAAAGTCGGAGCTTCGACCCTCTGGGAACATGACTGCTGAGAGGGGCAGCAGACAACTGCGTTGGGCGGCGAGGCAGCGGAAGACCAAGACCAAGGAGCTAGTGAACCTAGGAACCAGGAACGAGTAACCAAGCAACCAAGACCAAGGAATCAAGAACCAAAGACCAAGGAACCAAAGGAAGACAGCATAGACCAAGACACCCAGACCGAGGAGCCCTGGGAAAACCGAGGATCCCAGGCAGGGCAGGACGTCAGAAACAGTGAGAACACAATGACAAGGAGCCTGGGAAACCCGAGCAAGGCCAGCTGGAGCAGGCTGGGAACCCACCAGTCATTCAAACACAAGTAAGAAGCCCTTAAGCAAAACATACTTGGGGAGCGAGGCATCCAAAACCTCAAACCAGGTTAGCCAGCGTGGACCCCGAACAGTGACGTCTTGTAATCTATGCGGTGCGATCTAGGTGGAGCAAGCAATGAGGTGCCATCTGGGCAGTGCACTCGATGTAGTGTAACCTATGTGGCACAAAGCAATGCGAAGATATGCAAGGCAAAGCAAGACAATGGACATCAACGCAAAGCAATGCAACGCAATGCAAAACACTGCCATGCAATGCAATTGCCATGCAATGCAATACAATGCATAGCAATGCACCTGCTATGCAATACAAAGCCATGCAGTGAAAAGCAAGGCAATGCAACGCAATTCACAACAATGCAAAGCAAATCAACGAAAAGAGTGCGATTGCAAAGCAACGCAATGCAATGCGATGGCAATGCAACGCAATGCAAAGCATGCAGCGAAATTATACGCACTGCAGTACCATCCAGCACAGTGCGAAGCAATGCAACGCAACGAAAAGCAATGCAACGCAAGGCAAAACAGAGCAAATCAATACAATACAACGCAATGCAACGCAATGCAACACAGCGCGCAGCAATCCAAGGAAGTGCAATGCAATGCAATGCAAAGCAGTGGAAGACAGATTGCCATGCAACGCAATGCAACGATTGAAAGCAGTGGAAAACAGATTGCACTGCTTTGCAATGCAATGCAACGCAATGCAATGCAAAGCAGTGCAATGCCATGCGAAGCAACGAAAGACAATGAAACGCGATGCAGAACAGTGCAAAGGAATGATACGCAAAGCAATGGGATTGCAATGCGAAGCAGCGCAATACAAAAAGAAATACACAACGAAGCAACGTCAAGCAACACATTGGGATTGCAATGCCATGCAGAACAATTGAAGGCAATGCAAAACAATGCAGCGCATTGCAAAACCCTGCAAGGCGATGCAACGTAATGCGAAGCAATGAAATGTAGGGCAATGCGATTGCAAAGCAATGTAACGAACTTCAAAACAATGCAATGCACTGCAAAGCAATGCTAGACAATGCCAATTAAAAGTAAACCAACATTTGCCTGGCGAAGAACCCAACCATATGCAACTGCGAGTAACGTGGGATATTACCTTCGCATCATAGGCAGTACGCCGCGAGAGGGATGGAGCACGGGGCAACGCGGATAAGAATCCCGAACCGTGTGCGGGTTGTGCCGAAGTGGGCTGGGGGACGCACGCGGGCGCTGCCACTGGGGCCGTCGGCGGAGACCCCCATGGGGCCACGAAACATGTGGGAGGTGCGTCAACATACGCAGAGGAAAGTATACAAACCCTGCCACTGGGGCCGTCGGTGGAGCTCCCTATAGGCCACGAACAGGTGAGGGGTGTGCCAAAATGGTGCGGGGCCGCCATGCGAACCTAGTCACTGGGGCCGTCGGTGGAGCTCCCTATGGGGCCACGAAACGAGTGAGGGGTTTGCCGCAATGGAGGCGGGGCCGCCATGCGAACCTTGCCTCTGGGGCCTTCGGTGGAGCTCTCTATGGGGCCACGAAACGAGTGAGGGGTTTGCCGCAATGGAGGCGGGGCTGCCATGCGAACCTTGCCACTGGGGCCTTCGGTGGAGCTCCCTATGGGGCCACGAAGCGTGTGCTCGGCGTGCCAAAATGGGGCGGAGCCGCCATGCGAACCTTGCCACTGGGGCCTTCGGTGGAGCTCCCCATGGGGCCACGAAACGTGTGAAGGGATTGCCACAACGGGGCGGGGCCGCCATGCGAACCCTGCCTCTGGGGCAATCTGTGGAACTCCCTCATGGAGCCACGAACCGTGTGAGGGGTGTGCCGCAATGGCGGCGGGGCCACCATGCGAATCCTACCACTGGGGCCTTCGGTGGAGCCCCCTATGGGGTCTCGAAACGTGTGAGGGGCGTGCCGAAATGGGGGGGCGCCAAACCAACCCTGCCACTTGAGCCTTTGGCGGAGCTCCCTCTGGGGCCACGAAACGTGTGAGGGGATTGTCGCTACGGCGCAAGGCCGCCATGCGCACCCTGCCACTGGGGCCTTCGGTGGGGCTCCCTATGGGGCCACGAAACGTGTGAGGGGTGTGCCGAAATGGGGCGGGGACGCCATGCGAACCTTGCCACTGGGGCCTTCGGTGGAACTCCCCATGGGTGGGGCCACGAACCGTGTGAGGGGTGCGCCGAAATGGGGCGGGGCCGCCATGCGACCCCTGCCACTGGGGCAATCGGTGGAGTCCCCCATGGAACCACGAAACGCGTGAGGGGTGTGCCGCAATGGAGGCGGGGCCGCCATGCGAACCCTGCCGCTGGGGCCTTCGGTGGAGCTCCCTATGGGGCAACGAAACGTGCGAGGGGCGTGCCACAATGGGGCGGGGCCGCCATGCGAACCCTGCCACTTGAGCCTTTGGCGGAGCTCCCTCTGGGGCCACGAAAGGCTGTACTTGGTGGGTGAAACGCAGGGAGGAAGGACGAGGGGGAAAAGGGAGGAGGGGGAGGAGGGGAGGAGAACGCGCGGACCGTCTCTTCAAAACGAGGACCCAAACACCACAGGATGGTTGGGAACAGTACAAGGGAATGCAGAGCAATGCAAAGCGCTGCACAGGAATGCGATAGCAATGCAACTTAATGCAAAGCGATGCAACGCAATGCAATGCGACGTACTACAATGCGATGACAATGCAAACCAACGCAAAGCAATGCAAAGCAATGCAAAGCAATTCAACGCAATACAAAGCAACGCACGGCGATGCAACGCAATGCAACGGGGCGGCGGCGACGGGGCGGCGACGGCGACGACAGGGCAGCGGACCCGATAACAGAGTTCAGAGGACGGGCGGCGACGAGGGGGCGACGGGGCGGCGACGGCAACCACAAGGCGGCGGACCCGACAGCGGAGCCCCGACGGGGTGGGGTTGGCGACGAGGCGGCGACAGGGCGGCGACGGCGACGACAAAGCGGCGGACCCGACAACGGAGCCCAGACGACGGGCGGCGACGAAGCGGCGACGGGGCGGCGACGGCGACCACAAGGCGGCGGACCTGGCAACGGAGCTCCGTTTCTTAGAAAATTATCCAAGTGAAGGACCCAACCATACGCAAGTGTGAGAACCGCAGGGCAGGTGGCGAAGCAAGGGGAATTCCCAATGGGGCCACGAACCGTGTGAGGGGTGCGCCAAAATGGGGAGGGGCCGCCATGCGAACCCTGCCACTGGGGCCTTCGGTGGAGCCCCCTGAACCGTGTGAATGGTAAACCAAAATGGGACGGGGCCGCCATGTGAACCCTGCCACTGGGGCCTTCGGTGGAGCCCCCTATAAGGCCACGAACTGTGTGAGAGGTGCGCCAAAATGGCGCGGGGCCGCCATGCGAACCCTGCCACTGGGGCCTTCGGTTGAGCTCCCTGTTGGGCCACGAACCGTGTGAGGGGTGCGCCGAAATGGGGCGGGGCCGCCATGCGAACCCTGCCACTAAAGCCTTTCGGTGGAGCCCTCTATGGGGCCACGAACCGTGTGATGGGTGCGCCAAAATGGCGCGGGGCCGCCATGCGAACCTTGCCACTGGGGCCTTCGGTGGAGCTCCCTATGGGGCCACGAACCGTGTGAGAGGTGCGCCAAAATGGCGCGGGGCCGCCATGCGAACCCTGCCACAGGGGCCTTCGGTGGAGCTCCCTATGGGACAACGAAACGTGTGAGGGGCGTACCAAAATGGGGCGGGGCCGCCATGCGAACCCTGCCACAGGGGCCTTCGGTGGAGCTCCCTATGGGGCCACGAAACGCTGTACTGGGCCGGTGAAACGCAGGGAGGAGAGGGAGGAGGAAGGATGAGAGGAGGAGGAGGAGGAGGGGGAGGAGGAGGAGGAGGAGGAGGAGGAGGAGGAACGCGGGGCACCGTCTCTTCAAAACGAGGACCCGACACCACAGGATGGGTTGGGAACAGAGAAGAACCCCCAAGTGCAAGCGCTGATAGGGGGAAGGCGTTGTTCTCCATCATTACTGGAAATCGGGCGGGGCCGCTCGATCTCGGCCACCGGACCATCCCTGGTGTCCGAGCTGGCCAGTCAGACAGGCTGCGCCCAGACGTGGCGACGAGGCCTCCAAAGAGGGATCCGAGCAGGCAGGGCCAGAAGATCGCAACGCACCGCCGATGCTTGACAGCCTCGGCGTGGAGAAA
Organism: Prorocentrum cordatum; assembly: GCA_963575745.1. Classification (NCBI taxonomy): domain Eukaryota; class Dinophyceae; order Prorocentrales; family Prorocentraceae; genus Prorocentrum; species Prorocentrum cordatum. Next base: position 302,930 of record CAUYUJ010015127.1, on the reverse strand, counting down.
ACCGAGCTCCGCATCGAGCCGCACCGCGCCCCGCCTGCTCCAGACCCCATCTGGAGAAACGACGACGACGACGACAACGACGAGGACGAGGAAGACGAGGACGACGAGGACGACGATGACGACGACGGCTACGGCGACGGCGACAGTCTACGACGACGACGGCGACGGCGACGGCGACGAAGACGACGACGACGACGAGGACGACGAGGACGACGAGGACGACGGCGGCGGCGGCGGCGGCGGCGGCGAAGAGGCGCCCCCAAGCGCCCCGTGGTGCTGGCGCGGCCTCGGCCTCGAAGAGCCAGCTCTCGCGGCGGCCCTGCGAGAGTGGGCGGGACCAGCGCGCCCCGCGCGCCCCTGGAGAGAATGGAGGCTTTCTTGATGGGGTCGGAGTAGATGGGGTCGAAGAATCGCGGCGCAGCCCCGATGCATCGGCGATACACCGGCGATGCACCGGCGACATCGGCGATGCATCGCCGACGTCGACGTGGAGAAAATCGGGCTGCACATTGAGCCGCCTCGCCGATGCATCGTCGATGCGGCGCGATCCTCCGGCCCCGCCTGCTCGGACCCCATCTGGGCGGCCCGAAGAGAAGGGGCCCGAGGGGGACCCGAGCTGTCCGGTCGGCAGGGTAGCCCGGTGTCTCCAGGCGCCCCAGCCTCCAAACCAGTGGGGCACTGGAGCCTTGCATACACAATGCATGGTCGTTCCCGCGCGCACGCCAGCAAGGATTGCGGATCCGTGGATCTGGCGCGGGAGCGCCAGAGGCACGGCACGGGTCGCAACGCCAGAGGCACGGCACGGGCACGGGCCCCCCCGGAGCATCAGGCCAACATCCACTGGGGTTGGCGACGGGGCGCGCCGATCCTGCATCGGAGCAGGGTCCGTTGCTGATTCCCGTGGCCCTGACTGAAACCTGTTTGCGTGTCTTTGACGCTCGCAACCCACCGTTCGGCACCGAGATGCGCACTCGCTGGCCGAAGAGAGGACGGCCGAGCAGCGCCCCCCCAACTGCGAGCTGCTGATCAACGGCTGGAGGCAAACCGCTGAGCCTGGAGGAGGAGGAGGAGGAGGAGGAGGAGGAGGAGGAAGAGGAGGAGGAGGAGGAGGAGGAGGAGGAGGATGAGGATGAGGAGGAGGAGCAGGAGCAGGAGCAGGAGGCGCAGGAGCAGGAGCAGGAGCAGGAGGAGGAGGGGAAGGAGGAGGCCCCCGCCATCCCTCTCCCTCCTCCCCGCTGCACGGCAGGCTCCCCCGCCACGACGGCGCGGGCGGGGGCTGCCCGCGCACTCCCGTCGTGAGATCGCGGCGAAGACTTCTTCGCACTTCGGGTCTCTGGGGGTCGCTTCCGGGCCAGGGGGCCACCACACTGCGATCCAGACGAGAGCCTGCCCCGGCAGCAAGGAACGAAACACAGATCTCGAGGGCCCGCGTGCATAATAATTAGAAAATAACTTCGGATCCGAAAGCAATTCACGAATGATAGCTGCCATCCGCATGGCGACCAGACGCGCACCCAACCACGTGCAAAGCGGACATGACGCATCTCCCCCGCATGTCGCGGTTAAGCGCTATCGGGCGTTATTGGGCACAGGGTCAACGCTGTTTGAAATAATTGACCGCTACCGGGCGCTATTTCACGCGATTTGGTGTTGTTTCACGATATTGGGCACGATTTCCCGTTATACCTTCAACCCAAGACGAACAAACAACAAATCCGCGAACAACTTCGTAGTTTTTGTCGCCGTGTCAATGAAGCTCACTGTTTGTTATCAAGAAATTGTTTGTCGACCCCTTCGGGGGTCCTGCCGCGTGCGAGGTGATGCCCATCCCCAGCCCTCCCCCCCCAGTGCGTGTTCCAACCTGTTTGGAGCGGGGGCGGGAGTCACCGTCCATGTTTGCTCCAGAAGAGTTCCCGGACCTGTCGGAAGGGGAAAGCAAGGTCCCGCTCGAATCTGCGTAGCCCCGCCGTCCGGTAGACCTCCCAAACGCTCGCGGAAGTGACGACGGATGCAGTGTTGGCAGCAAGTTGGCAACCTCCAAAAAGGCAAATCCACGTCGCTCGCGCGGGTGAACCCAAGGCCCAGGCCGCCGCGGGCCGCCCGCGGCTCCAGCCCGCTGCGGGCTGCGCCGCGGTTGCTCGCGCGGGTCAACGATATGAAATTATGGCAGGAGCGCCGTCTCCCCAAACAGGGTTTTTAGGCCCACTGCGGTTTCCAAGGTCGATCGCGTGCCCGTCCAGTGCGGACTGGCATGGCATGTAAGAACATGATTACATGATGTTTGCACATGAGATGTGTGCACAAAAACCTGTGTGACGCATACCAATCAAGAAGCTAACGCTAGAGGGTGTCGTACTCTTTCGCACCTGGTCGACGAGCAAGCTGCCGGGTCGGCACTGTGAAAGGTTCCGCCGCCATGCTGCGAACTCGAAAGCAACTGTAAGAGGGAGCGGGGGAGGGCGCGGAAGCGGGGGGGCATGTCGTGACGGTTCCCCCGGGGATGCTATCGGGAGGTACGCGGCGCGCGTCTCAAAAGAAAAGTCGTGACGTCGGACGTCTGGGGAGGGCGGCAGGCAAGGCGCGCATGACGGGTGCTGAAGCGGCAGAAACGACAACGGCGGGGACGGGGAGGCGGATGCAGAGGCGCAGCAGCGGGAGGCGGGAGGCGGGAGGAGGGAGGAGGGAAGAGGAACCAGGCGGGAAGTGGGAAGAGGGAGGCGGGAGAAGCAATGAGAGAGGTTGTGATTGGAGCCCCTGTGCCAAGAAACGTTTCGGGCGGAACGGGCCAGACCATCTCGCGCGCAACATCTTCGAACCTCCCATTGCGAGGATGGCTCAATCGAAACGGGCCAGACCACCTCGCGAACGACATCTTGGAGCTCAGTATTGGAAGGATGTCTCAAACGAAACGGGCCGGACAGCCTCTCGCACACTTTCTGACAAGTCCACGTCACACTCGTTTCCCGTTAGGTCCTCTCCTGCAAGTCCCTTCCTTTTCCCTCCTCCTCCTCCTCCTCCTCCTCCTCCTCCTCCTCCCCCTCCTCCTGCCTGCTCCCTCATCCACATCATCCGCCTCCTCCTTCTCCCTTCCATATCCTTCTCCTCCTCCTCCTCCTCCTCCTCCTCCTCCTCCTCCTCCTCCTCCTCCTCCTCCTCCTAGTCCTCCTCCTCCTCCTCCTCCTCCTCCTCCTCCTCCTCCTCCTTTCCATCCCGAACGGCATCTCGGAGCCTAGAGTTGCGAGGATGTCTCCAGCGTAACGAGCTGGACCACCTCGCGCGTGGCATCTCGGACCCCAGAGTGGCGACGATGTCTCGGGCGAAACGTGCTTCGAGGAAGTCTCAGGCGAAACGGGCTGGACCACCTCGAGCGCGGCGTCTCAAAGTTCCGAGTTGCGGGGGCCTCCTGGGGACCTCCTGGGGCTTCCTCCTGGGCCTCCTGTGACCTCCTGAACTCCACCTGAGGTTTCCTGAAGCCTCTTGGGGCTCCCAGGGGTGGATATCTAACCTGTGGCCGCTTGGGCCCCTCAAAATGGAGGGGGGCCTCGTGGGGCCTCCTGGGAGCCTCCTGGGAATCTCCTGGGGACCCTTGGGGCCTGTCCTGGGCGTCCTGCGGCCTCCTGGAGCTCTCTGGGGCCTCCTGGGGCTCTCAGGGAGAAAATGTAACATGTGGTCTTCTGGGCCCCCAGGCTGGACGACCTTGCGCGGCATCTGGGGGCTCAGAGATGCGAGAATGCCTTGTGCGAAACAGGCCGGACCACCTTGCGCACGGCATCTCAGAGCTCAGAGTTGCGAGGATGTCTCAGGCGAGACGGGCCGGACCACCTCTCGCGCGGCATCTCCGAAGTCAGAATTTCGAGGCTGTCTCAGGCGAAACGGGCCGGACCACCTGTCGCGCGGCATCTCCGAGGTCAGAGTTTCGAAAATGTCTCATGCGAAACGGGCCGGACCACCTCGCGCAAGACATCTCAAAGCTCAGAGTTTCGAAGATGTCTCAGGCGAAACGGCCCGGACCACCTCTCGCACGGCACCTCGGCGCTCAGAGTTTCGAGGATGTCAAGCGAAACGGCCCGGACCACCTCTCGCGCGGCGCCCCGGAGCGCAACTTTTCGAGGATGTCTCAGGCGAAACGGCCAATCCCGGCCAACTCAGAAACAAGAGTTGTGAGGATGTCTCAAGCGAAACGGCCCGGACCATCAGATTTTCGTGAGGATGTCTCCGCTTCCCCTTCACCCGGCCGGAGTTGGCTTCTATCACAACAGCACCCCGTTCAGCAAGCTGTTTGGGGAAAAAGGCCCGGGCCGCCACGGGCTGCCCGCCGCCCTGGCCCGCCGTGGGCAGCGCCGAGGCCGCCCGAGGTAACCACGCGCGCGGGGGAGATCAGTCCCCGTCGCCCGAGGCGAAATGGCCGCCTTTCGCCTAATCCAGCAAGCGATAGCGCTTGCGCTGCCCGCCCATGATGCCGCTGATGAACTCAGATGGCGTCGCCAACGCCGCGCGGCACAGCTGGGCGAGGTACTGCGCCCGCGTCTCCTTCTTGCTCTCGGGCCAATCCTTCTCCTGCCCCCCCATGTGGTCGTCCAGGTCGGCTCGGAAAACGAAATCAAGCGGCGTCTGATCTGACGAACGCTTCACCAACTCCAACGTCTGGACGCCAACGGACTTCTGCGCCGCGACGCCCGAGCGGAATTTGTAGCCCGTGGGTTCGTCGTCGTCCACGACGCGGACTTTGCCGGGCAAGGAGGGGCAGGCCTGCTTCAAGGCGGCCCGGAACGGCCCCGAGCACATGCGTTCGGCGGCTTCGGCGTTCCCCCGACCGACCACCTGGTGCCACATCCACACCCTGCCCGCGCCGATGGCGCACGCCATGGCGGAGCCCATGCCAGAGCCCTGCTTCAGAACCTAGCGGCAAACCAAATCGGAGCGCGCCGGTCGGCCACTGGCCCAGCGCCGAATGGCCCCAGCGCGGTCTCCGACTTGCGCTTGCCAAGAACCTTGGGGTTGCTCGGTTTGACGTGGCCCGCCCACGGAAAAGCCCTGCTCGCGCTTCGTGTGCACCCCGTGAATATTCCGTTTGGCCGCCACCTTCATGGATTTCGCAATGGGCAGCACCTGGAACACCTTATTTTTTGGCCATGCGCGCGTGGGCGTACTGACACCACTGGCCATGGCTACGGTGCTCGTGCTCGCGGTCCCATGCCAGGCGGTTCTCTTGTCCTCATCAGAATGGTCTTGCTTCCCGCACAGCGGGCGCAACAGGCAGCCATTATCAGCAAACGCGCGGCACACTGTCTTGATGTCGCATGTCACCTTCATCCCAGACTTCAGCATGTCTGCCACTACTTCAGTACTGCCGCCAAGAAACTTCAGAGGCGCTTGTAAGCACGCTGAGCAGACATTGGCTGCCCAGCGTCTTTGACGAACAAAAACCTTTGGGGGTGCGGATGCGGTGCTCCGGGCGGCCCTTCGGCTTCGTGGCAAAGTTCTTCTTGAACAAATACCTCGGGACAGAGTCCACGGAACGGTCCACGGCCATGGAGATCTTTTTGACGCCCATTCCACTTCATCCAAACGACACATTGTGTCGTGTTCATCGACAGATACGTGGGCGAACGATTTCCGCGGCATCCCCGATTGTGGAACATCAAAAGGGCAAAACGCGCTCGATCCAGAAATCGTTGCGGCCATCGTCCCGGCGGGGGCAATACGAAAATGAGTGCCACGCAATCCAATGAGGAAGGGCATCCTAGTTTCCAGATGCCCTCCTCCATCGACAACGCCATCGGACAAAAATGCTTCCTGAGCGTGCAAGTGGCAATGGCCTGTGCGACATGGATACGCGCAGGCGTGCAAAACGGGGTCAATGTTCGAATCCCCCTTTGTTGTTGCCTCTTCGGCCAACCCCTGAAGGTTTCGGTTGGCTGCCTGATTCGTCGTGAAGTGCTTGCTCGGCTGCCTGGTTAGCGGCCTTGCTTGCTGCCGCCCTTGCTGGCTCGTTGATGGCTGCCTCGTGGGCTGCCCCGTGGGCTGCCTCGTTGGTTGCTGCGTGGGAGGCCTCGTTGGCTGCTTCGTTGGGTGCCTCGTGTGCTGCCGCGTTGGCTGCCTTGTTGGCTGCCTCCCCGAATGCTTCTTTGGCCGTCCGCCAAAAAACGCCCTCATCAACATTGGCTGACCGAACCGGCAATGGCACCAGTGAGGGCCAGTCTATCCGCCATGGCGGCGGTGAAAGTACTGCAGCCACCAAACATCACAGGACGGTGAACATGTGAACCGCACGATGCACAAGTATGTGCATATGCGGAATGACGGCCCCAAGCATGTGCGTGCACTGACTCGTACGTGATTGCGCGAAAGCTTTCGGAAATGCACTCACTATCCGTTCTAGGCGGCCGGACGGTAGCAACATGTCACACTTGGAAGAATGAAGCGACCTGCTCGCAGATCCAGAGTGGATGAGGCCTCCGAGGCCTCAGGATGGCCCAAGGTAGATATCGACAAAGCCGTCTCTTTCAACCTCCTCTTCTTCCTCCTCGTCATCCTCCTCCTCGTCCTCCTCCTCCTGCTCCCCCTCCCCCTACCCCTCCTCCTCCTCCTCCTCCTCCTCCTCCGATGCCTTCCCTTCATCCCATTCCGTTCCTCCTCTCCCCTCCCCTCTCCTCCACTCCCCCCCATCCCCTCCCCATCCTCACCCCTCCCCTCAAAACCCACCTCCCATGCCTCTTCCTTGCCTCCTCTTTCGCAGTCTTCCAGACCCGCTCCACCGCCTTTGCCTCCTCCACACCTCCTCCAGTCCCCATCCTTCTCATTCCTCCTGTCTTGTCTTCCGCCTCTCCTCCTTCTCCTCCTCCTCTTCCTCCTTATCATCACCACCACCATCAACGTCAACAACAGCACCATCATCATAATCATCATAGTAATCACCATCATCATCATCATCATCATCATCGTCATCATCATCATCGTCATCATCATCATCATCATCATCATCATCGTCATCATCATCATCATCATCATCATCATCATCATCATCATCATCATCATCACCGTCACCATCATCATCACAATCACCATCGTCATCATCAGCATCATCAGCATCATCAGCAGCAGCATCAGCAGCATCAGCATCAGCATCATCATCATCAGCAGCAGCAACACAACCACCACCACCATCAACATCATCTTGGTCATCATCATCAACAGCATGAGCCTCATCATCATGCTAATCAACCTCATCCTCATCAACATCATCCGCACCAACAACATCATCATCATCCTCATCATCATCATCATCATCATCATCTTCATCTCAATCATCATCATCATCATCATCATCATCATCATCCGCATCAGCAGCATCATCATCAGCATCATCATCATCGTAATCATCCTCTTCCTCGTCCTCGTTCTCGACCTCGTCCTCGTCCTCGTCCTCATCATAATCCTCATCCTCGCTGACCCCGTGACTCACTACTTCTCACTCTCCTCGCTCTTCGTCCTCCTCCTCCTATTCCTCTTCCTCCTCCTCCTCCTCCTCCTCCGCCTACTCCTCCTAGTCCCCTTCATCATGCGATCTGCGGTTCGGCAAGGCTCGATTTGAACAAGATGCTGAAGACTACAAAACCTTGCCGTGAGCAAAATACTGGTGGGCAACAACATGGGCTACGGCTCGAAAGACATGGGCTAACACCCAACGTCCGTGCCAGCCAAGCAAATTTCCAAGTCATTTGACTCGGCGGCGTCCTGGGCAGGCCAGAAAGCGACAGGATTCGACCCCATCCGCTCTCAAAAAATATAACTTCTCCCGTTCCCCTAGTCGTCCTCCCGCTCCCTACTCCTGGTCCTGTTGCTGCTGCTGCTGCTCCTCAAGGGGCATAGTCTGAGCTGAGAATCGGTCCACTGCCAACGAAGGATGGTACAAACCGCTCGATACACCCCTATGGTCGAACAACATCGGATAATCCGCCGACCCTGTCGGCGTGTGAGGGGCTTGTCCACTCGAGTCGTCGTCTCCGTCAGTCAGCGAAATTGAGCAACGTCCTTCCCTTTGATCCCTCCCCCGCTGGCCGGGGGGGGTCCTGGGGAGTCCCGGGTCAGATACGGCTCCCTGGGGGGGGGGGAAGGCCCTGAAAAGCCTCAAGACGGGACAAGAGTGCCCCTAGAGGCCCCCAAGACGGTCCAAGAGGGCCCCGAATCGCGGAACGATCTGTCCAAGACGCCTTGACAGCCTCCAGACGGCCCAGGAGCCCTGAAGACGCCCCAAGAGGCCTCCAGGAGCACTCCCAATAGGGCCCAAAAGGAAAAAACATAGATTTCCTGTTGGTTGTTGATGCATTTCGGCGTTCTCGCCTCTTCCGCTTCCCGACGCTCCAAGACGGCCCAAGAGGCCCCCCAGATCGCTCCAAGACGGCCCACGAGGGCTCCAGGAAGGACCCAAAACGGCCTAAGAGGGCGGGTGCCCAGACGAGGAACCAGAACGGACATTTCGAGACCTCGGTCACGAGAGGTTCCATGGAGGAACCAAGAGACCCCCAAGAGGCCCCCACGAAGCCCCCAAGCGGCCCCAAGAGGCCCCCAAGATGAACCCAGGAAGCCCCGAGAGGCCCCCCAAGAGGCTCCCAAGAGGCCCTCAAAAGGCCCCTGAGAGCGCTTCGGAGACACCCCAAGAAGCATACATGAGGACTCTGACCCACGTCAGCGTCGTTGTCGTCGCCGTCGCCGTTGTCGTTCCCTTCAGGGTCGTCGGCACTGGCCGTAAGGCCTTCGCAAACAAGTTCGAGAAGGGGTAGCAATGGGACAACTATCGGAACAGACGTCTCCATCAATCGAACCACCTCTGGCGGTATCTCGATCGATCGGTCTCACTGGCTATCGATATTACTATCGATATGTGTGTCTACCTATATATACACATATCTATCAATGGCAAGTGAACATGAGTATAGATACGTATGTATCACTGCACATATGCATGTAAACGCAGATGCATGTGTGCATACATGCGTATATGTATGTGTATGCATATGTATCGGTATATGCAATTGTATGTGTATATAGATATATATGTGTATGCGTATATGTATACGTCTAAAAATACGTATACGTAAATGCAACTGTAACTGTGCGTGCATAGGTAGATGCGGCGCATACGTATCTGCATAAGCACATATATATGCATATACATGAGCATATGGATATGCATATGTATACGCACACATGTTTGTGTATGTATGGGTACATTCAAATGGATATGTATGTGTGTGCATATGTAGGTGCATATGCATATGCATATGTATATGTATGTGCATATGTATATGTATGTGTATAGGCATGTGTAAACATATATGGATATGTAACTCTATTTGCATGTGTAGATGGATGTGTGTGTATGTGTATGTATGTATGTATGTATGTATGATTGCATGTGTTTGTGAACAACTATGCGTATCTATGTGTTTGAATGTGTATGTGTATGGGTATTTGTAGGTGTATACATATATGTATATGCATGTGTACGCGTATGCGTATATGTAGCGGAAAGGGCAGGAACACAAAACAGAAACAATAGCGAGAACTCCCCGTTGCCTTGTCCGGCACCGTCGTCGTAATAATGTAGTTATTATTCCCTCACGCTTCCTCTTCCTCATTATCGTACTACTCTGCGGATTCTTCCTCATCCTCCTCTGCTCTTTTTGCGGAGGCTCCTCCTTGGAGATCTTCTATGGGCCTCATGAAAATTTGACATGGATTCTTGGGGCCTTTCGGAGGACTCCTGGGCGCCATGTGGGGGCCTCTAGGGGCTTCCTCGGGCCACCCTGCTTCCAACTGCGGTCTCCCTGAACGACCGGGCCACGATTTGGAATGCTTCGGGGGGCGTCTTGGGGCCATCTTAGGCCGTCATGGAGCAGCCCTCCTCGAGAAATCTTGAGGCCCTGTTGGGCCGTCATGGGGATCTCTTGGACTGCCTGGAAACCCTTTCGGATAGTTTTGGCATCTCCGCTGGGCCTCCAAGGAGCCCACGACAGTGGCGACACTTGCGCAGATCGCAGCCCCCAGGGCACCGCGAGGTCTCGAGGTGATCCGCGTGGGACCCACCTCCGCTGGGCCTCCCCAGGAGCCCACGACAGTGGCGACACTTGCGCAGATCGCAGCCCGACGGCACGAGAGAAGAGGAGAGGGGAACACAGGAGACAGGAGAGGAGGAGGGGAGGAGGGGGGAGGAGGGGGGAGGAGGGGGGAGGAGGAGGGGAGGGGGGAGGAGGGGGAGGAGGGGGGAGGAGGAGGGGAGGAGGACGGGAGGGAGGAGGGGAGGAGGGGGGAGGAGGAGGGGAGAGGAGGAGGGGAGGAGAGGAGGAGACCACACTGCTCTATCCAAAACGAATGCCCAACCACAGGAGGGCTGGGGATAACATGTGCTCTCCCGACGCAGGGGCCCTCGTAAATCACAAGGTCTTGGCGCCTCCGAGGTTGCGACCCTTGGTAAATTATGTTGTGTTCGCGTCCCCGAAGCCACGATCCCTCGCAAAATACACCATCTTCGCGCTCACAGAATCACGATCCCCTCCAAATGCGCCCCATTCGCGCCCCTAGGCCACGATCTGCCGTGAGTCGTACTACACTGGCGCCCCCGTAGCCACGATCCCATGTAAACCACACAACATTCGCGCCTCCGAGGCCACGATCTCTTGCAAATTACACCACGTTCGCGCCCCCGAGGCCACACTCCCTTGTAAATCACCCCACATTCGCGCCCCCGCCACTCCCGCTAATTATACTACATTGGCGCCCCTGTGGCCACGATCCTCCATAAATTACACAACATTCGCGTCCTCGAGGCCACGATCTCTGGCAAATTACTTTACATTCGCGCCCCCGAGATCACGACCCCATGTAAATTACACCACATTCGTGCCCCCGAGGCCACGATCCTTAGCAAATTACACCACGTTCGCGCCCCCGAGATCACGATCCCCAATAAATTACGCCACATTCGCGCCCCCGAGGCCACGATCTTATGTAAATTCGCCGGCCCAACGGGCCAGAGGCGTACTAAGATCTGGTAACTACTTAACAATATTTCTAGTTCTCGCGCGCGGGGCGGCCCCCGGGGGCCCCCGGACGAAAAGTGGCCTGGCCGATCCCCGGCTGGGTCCCGGGCGATCCCCAGGGGGGAGGCTATTTTTCGCCACCCCTCACGAGGATGGTGGCCTCCGAGGGGGTGGCTGCAATCGACTAGTACCCCCCCTCCCGCCGAAGGGGCCCCCAAGAGCCCCCTAAGAGGCCCCAGGGGAGCCCAAGACGCCGCCAAGGAGCCCCAAGACGCTCACAAGAAGCCCCCAAGAGGCCCCCAAGACGGCCTCAAGAGGCCCCAAATAGCGCTCCAGGGCCGGCGGAATGAGCGAAGCGCTTAAATAATACACATTGGCGCCCCCGTGGCCACGATCCCCTTATACAACATTCGCGCCTCCGAGGCCACGATCTCTTGCACATGACGCCACATTCCCGCCCCCGAGGCCACGATCTCTTGTAAATAACGCCGCGCGATGCTCTCAAATGTCTTCAAGCTATGACGAATCCAATTCAGACGGAGGGGAGGCCTGCGGCAGAGGGCGAAGCCCTACGTATATAGAACAGGGAAGATGTAGATATAATTGTACTTCCATCTCGCTATCGATGTATCGATCTGACTATATATCTGTCCATACCACTACGCATCTATGCATATGTATATACATATGTGTTTTCATGCACACATGCATACATACGTACGTACGTACATACATACACACATATATCAAGATATCACTCTCTTTGGATCTCAAGATGCATCGATCTCACCATCGACCGCACTATGGATCTCTCCATCGACTGTCTATCGATCGATCTCACCATAGATCGAACGATCTCCCAATCTATCCATCGTGGCAACCATCAGGACAACCAACCCATTCTTTTGATGCATGTTGGCCAAAATCTCGAGACAACGAAGGCGCTGAGCGCATTCCAGAATCCATCGAGACAACCGTCGGGACAACCATCCGGACAACCGTTGGGACAACCATCAGGACGACGCCGTCGGGAAAACCGTCGGGACAACTCTCGAGACAACCATCGGGACAACCATCGGGACAACCATCGATGCAACCATCGGGGCAACCATGGAACAACCCATGGAACAACCGTCGGGACCACCCATGGGACAACCGACGGGACAGCTGACGGGACAGGACGCCGGGCGCCAACAGGACGGCAGGAGAAACTTTCGCTCTGGCGTCGCCCTTGCGACGTTCAGGCCACTCCTCTCACCCGCGCACGCAGGTTCGCCCTGCCAACGCGCACGGCACGATCACGAAACCGAAACCGATTTCCTGGTGGGGGTCTCCGTTTGATGTCGATCTAACCTCCCAAGCTCTGGTATACATGTAAAGACAGTTTGCATATACATACCTACCTAGCTAACTACCTACCTACCTAGCTCCATGCATACATACATACATACATACAAGCATGCATGCAAGCATACATCCATACATGCATGAATGTATGCATGCAGGCAGGCATGCGTTCCTACCCACCTACATACATACATGCATACACACACGTTGCAAACATGTGTACCTAACTACATATCTACACGTATACATACACACATACACACATACATACATGCATGCACGCATACATTCATGTGTGCATACATGCATACATGCATACATTACATGCACACATGCATGCATACAGACAGGCAGCAATGCATATATACACATACACACATACATACAGAGAGGCAGACAGGCAGGCAGACAAACATAACTAAAAACCAACGCAGGTTCGCGCGCACGCACGCACGCGCGCGCGTACATACATACATACATGCATACGTACATGCATGCATACATCCATGCATGCATACATGTGTGCATGCGAAACGACATACAAACCCACATACCGACAAACAAGACATACATACCTACACATACATACATACGTGCATCCATGCATAATTGCACACGTGCACATACACATCATTACGTACATACACACCTACATGCACGCAGCATACATACATACATATGTATATACGTGTTTCCATACATATATACATGTGTTTATATACATGTATACATGTGTGTATACAAGTGTGTACACATACATGCATACATACATACATACATACATACACACATACATACATACATACATACATAATATCTATATATATATATATCACAAATATAATTATGTGTGTACACGCCACCGTGCCTCTGGGCACGGAGTGCACGGAGTGGGCGTGTCCTCTGGTCCTGTGCCGAATCCCTGGAGTCCAGAATCTGTCCCGAGAAGCCTTTCCAGGGGCCCAGTCCCAACGTTCGAACTTTGACGGCGCCTGGCGCGTACCTCCTCGAGCTCGTCGCGTGCCCCCTGGGCTCCACCGCATCTTGTCTCGTGACTGTCTGGGGCCCCAGAGAGCCCCAACACGGGCCAAGGAGGGCCCCATTGAGGCCCCCCAGGACGGTCCAAGAGGGCCCCGAGCTGCCAGCCAAGGCTCCAAGACGCCCAAGATGGCCTAAAGATGGCCCAATTGGCCTCCAAGACGCTCCCAGAGGCCCCCCAAGAGGGCCCCGAGAGGCACAACTCAGTGTTTTTCTGTATGTGGTTGACAGATGTTTGCGTTCTCGCTTTTTATGTTCTCCGACGCTCCCAGACGGCCAAACAGGCCCCCAAGACCACCTCAAGACCGCCCAAGAGGCCTCCAAGACGGCACCAAGACGGCCTAAGATAGCCCCAAGACGGCCCAAAAGGCGCCCAAGACGGACCCAAAAAGGGGGCCCAAAGAAAGAACATGAAGCGGAAATCCGAGCCTTCCGCACCAAGAGGCGCCCAGGAGGCCCCCGACCCCAAATGGCTTCCAAGAGGTACCAAGAGGCCCCAAAACAGCCCCCAAGATGCCTTAAACATGCCTCCAAGAGGCCCCCGAGAGGCCCCCCACGAGATCCACACGGACATCCTATATGCCCCACACCCACAACCCAGGCACGGTGGCGGGATGTGCCGAAAGCCATTCGATATACCAGAAAGATGTGTATGTGCGATTCCTGTCGGCAAGGCATCCATATTCATCATATCGCTTTCCATCCCATTCTCCCTTCATCAAACACCGTTGCTGCAGGACCCGTACCCTTGGTTGAGGGTGGGGCCTAAGCGATTCAGCAACTCCGTTCGCCACGCCATCCCGCGTCTGACTATGTAAAACACTGGCCCGGGACGGCCGTGGCGCGCTGCGTTTGAAACTTTGTTTTTTCTTCGAGGCGCCCACTGGAACAGCACACCTGCTAGGGTAAGCTGGCCCGACGCCGCTTCACTGTACACCCAAATATGAAGCTGAAGCTAAAGGTTAAGTGCACAGAACAATAAGTCCCCTGAGCACAAGCCCCCCCACAGCGTCAGCCAGACAAATCGAATGCACGCCCTGCGGTGGCTGACGTGCCCAAGCCTGGCGGCTATGAAAAAGGCAGATTGCGACGATATGGAGAGATGTAACATGAACACTATGCGAGTGGGTCGTAGCCAGCACAAAATATCAGACTCAAGCAGGTTATGACCAAGCCTGCCTGCGGCGTGGCTGGCTAATCGCCTTGGCATCTACATGGTGAAACACGGGCGCAACACGGGCGCGGCAGACAGCAAGATCTGCATCAATTGCCAGGGGAGATGGTCGCATGGCTGGAACGTGGTGAGTATGTGACACTGGCATGAACAATAATGCAATGATACCTGATCTAGGCAAACTTACGGCATGAATAAGAAATTTGAATATCACGTAATCAGGAGCATACCCGCGTAAATACCTGACGGGAACATCATGTTACAAGTCAAATTGCACGAGTGCACGTGGCACAAATGGCACATCTGGCGCACCAGGCGCGCGTGGCGCGCTTGGACCCGCCGGTCACCTGGCGCACCCGACTGGCGCGGCGCGCCTGGCACGCGTGGCGCACCTCGCGTGGGTCGCGGACCCGGCGTCTTTATGCTTCCCTGTGGCTGCCTGGGAGGGGAGGGCGCGACCCACGGCAGCATCCAAGATGGTCCAAACTGGCCCTAGATAGCTCAAGATGGCACCAGATAGTCAAGATGGCCCCCAGTATGCCTCAAAGATGCCCCACGGCGGCCGCAAGACAGCTCCAAGTGGGCGCGGGGACTCCCAAATACATCATGCGTGTCAATGATGTTTGATTTCTCGCTTTGTCGCTCTCGATGGACTTCTGAGAACCCATCATGGCTCCAAGAGCACACAAGAGAGCCTCAACGGGTGTCCTAGAGGCCGGACGACCATCTGAGCTCCCAAGAGCGCCCACGGAACGCCGTAAGAGGAAACCGAGTAGCGACTGTTCGGCCTCCGATGGGGGTGGGGGAGACTCAGTTTCAGAACGCCCAGCGCCCCAAGAGCGCTAAAGACTGCCCCTAGAGAGCCTAAGAGAACTCCAAGAAGCGAATCTTCAGGTTCTGACGGGTGGTAACAACAGCCTATTTATACTATTCGCCATAACGGGCGTGACCGGGGGGGAGAATTCGACACCCCCTTCGATCACACCACGGCGAGGTGCCGCCGTGAACATCGAAGCGCCGCCGTGCACCGCCAAGGCCTGCGAGCACGACAGCGCGCCTAAGAGCACCTCATTGACCAAGGCACCCCCCTGTTTTCGGTCTCATGGGCGTGGACGGCAGCGACGACGACGCATTCCTAGGAACCCTCAGGATCCTTAAGGAATCCTCCAATAATCCTCAGACATCGGAGCAAATGTTGGCAAAATAGCGTGACGTGATCCTGGGGGGGGGGAAGGTGCCGATCACGGCCGATATCACCCAAACCTTCCAAACATGATCGACCCACGAACCCGGAAAGGAATGTAGAACTGTAACACATGGCAGCGTTTTCAAAGACACCTGATTGGGTGACGGGCAAATGCAATACTGAAGGTATCGATCTTGATGTACCCTGCCGAGGGCTGTGCTGTGCTGCGCCGTGCTGAATTGCGATGTGCCATGGCG
Source organism: Prorocentrum cordatum (assembly GCA_963575745.1). Lineage (NCBI taxonomy): Eukaryota > Dinophyceae > Prorocentrales > Prorocentraceae > Prorocentrum > Prorocentrum cordatum. The sequence continues at coordinate 286,886 of CAUYUJ010015127.1, read as the reverse complement.
CGACTGTGCTCTATAGCCTCGTGGATCGAGTCCTCCTTTGCATCCGAGTCCTGACCGAACTGATCTGGATCTTAAGCTCGAGCTGCCTGAACACATAGTAGCTGCCCCAGAGCTAATGGACAGGGGAACATGCCAGGAGGACGCGCCGCGAAACGTCCCAAGGGATGCGCCAGGCGACGTGCCAGGGGACGTGCCATGGGGTCGCACCGCGGGACGTGCCAAGGGGACGCGCTACGGAACGTGCCAATGGATGTGCCACGGGATGTGCCAGGGGACGCGCGACGCGACGTGCCAGGGGGACTCGCCAAAGGGCGCCCCACGGAACGTGCCAAGGAACGTGCCAAGTTGCGATGCTGAGTGCATCGACCTTGATGTGCCGTGCTGGAATCAGTGCTGTGCTGCGCCGTGCTGGATTGCGGTGTGCCATGGCGCGATTGTGCTCTATAGCCTCGTGGATCGAGTCCTCCTTTGCATCCGAGTCCTGACCGAACTGATCTGGATCTTAAGCTCGAGCTGCCTGAACACATAGTAGCTGCCCCAGAGCTAATGGACAGGGGAACATGCCAGGAGGACGCGACGCAGAACGTCTCAAGGGACGCGCCAAGCGACGTGCCAAGGGACGTGCCATGGGGACGCACCGCGGGACCTGCCAAGGGGACGCGCTACGGAACGTGCTGGGGACAAGCGTTTCGCTCGAGACATCCTGTCAAAATCATTTGAATTCCTACGCGCGGGACGCTGCACGCGCGAGACATCCTCGGAATTCCTGCGAGCGGGACGTGAAAACAAGCATTTCGCCTGAGACATCCTTTGAATTCTGGCCCCCCACGAGGCCACCGCTCGAGACATCCTCCAATTTTGCAAAACCAGCGTTTCGCTCGAGACATCCTCAACAAATTATGAAAAACAAGCGTTTCGCTCGAGACATCCTGTCAAAATCCCAAGAAATCCAAATACCCGCGCGCGGGACGCGGCACGCGCGAGACATCCTTGGAATTCCTGCGCGAGGGGCGCTTTTCCGTGTCGCGGTCGGCTCTGCAAAACCAGCGTGTCGCTCGAGACACCCTCAACAAATTCTGAAACCAAGCGTTTCGCTCGAGACATCCCCAACTCTGCAAAACCAGCGTCTCGCTCGAGACATCCTCAACAAATTCTGAAAAACAAGCGTTTCTCTCGAGACATCCTCACAAATAATTTCGCCGGCCCTACTCCGTGCGTGCCCGCTCGCAAAATAATTTCGCCGGCCCAAGTCGCAAGGGGGCCGGGGGGTTAACCTACTAAAAGAGAACCCTGGGCCCGCGCCCTTTCCGGGAAAAACAGCTCTAGACGCCCCCCGCCCTTTGTGATGGACATTCTTCAAGATGACCCAATGAGCGCCCCCAAAGCTTCCAACATGGCCTCATGAGACCCCCGAGAGGGCTCTGGAAGCTCCCAGACCGGCTTCAGGAGGGTCACACTCCAGGAGGGCAACACGATATTCATATGGTTGACTCGTGTCGTCGTCGGCTTCTTCATATCCCATGTTTCTCTTCCTCTTACTCCTCCATCCGCCCGTCTCCTCATCCTCCTCCCCCTGATCCTCTTCCCCTATCAGCCTTCCCCTCATCCTCTTCCTCCCGCGTAGGACTCATATGATGTTGAATGGTTACGTGTTTCGTCAAATACCTCTTGCTCATCCTCCACCTCATCCTTCTCCTCTTTCAACATCGTCCTTCATCCTCCTCCGCTTCCATCGCAGTATAACGACTGTCTCCTCGTTGTTCCAATGCATGCTCGAATACCTCCTTGATCAGGTAAACTCTCCTGGTCATCGCTTCTGGATGGGCTGGTGGGAACACCGGAAACGACGCTACTCAATACAACATTAAGACGACACTGGTACACCAGTCATACGGTAGTCATACGTCCTTACGCAACACGGCGGCCCATCTAAATGCGACGGTCCAGGGCACGTGTGCCTTTAGTTCATGTCCAGCCCTGTCGGACCACAAGCATGCCTATTCTCATGAAAGGCTGGTGACGAGGGTCGCTCGTCAGAAACTATGGCGTCGAAGTCGGGACACAGCCTGGGCTGCAGTCCAAGAGAAGCAAGCCGGCGATAAAACACAGGTGACCGGCGCCGTCCTCTGCAGGCCAAGCAAGGCCAGGGCCAAAGTCACCCGCGGTCAACAGACCTAGCATGCTTCTCATCTTACCTCAAGCTGTTGCCGCTTCCCCGTCTTCCTCCCTACTCCTCCTTTGGCTAATGGTGCTGCCGCCGCTCCGCCCCAAGGGGCCCAGCCCGCTGTGAGCATCGGCCCGTTGGCCAGCGGACGGCAACGCAGTGCACGAGCAGACAGCGGCGACCCGTGCGGCGGCGCAGGACGTCCTCCCATCACGGGCACGGTGCTTCAGACGGGTCGCCTCCCTCTCTGCACGGCTGACACCAACTCCAATGTCCAGCACCGGGATCTAGGACAATCTTCCCCATGCGGAGGCAACCCCCTGTGTCGGTGTTGGTGCCAATGTCCAGCCCCTCCATCAGATGCAGCCCCTGCAGGATCCCTGCCCCTGGCGCAGGCTGGGAAAAAGAGGACGCTTCATCACAGAATCCGCAGACCTGCGCACAACTGAAATCTGGGCATACTCAGATTCCCCCTCCTCCTCCTTTTCCCCCTCCTCTACCTCCTCCTCCTCCTCCTCCTCCTCCTCCTCCTCCTCCTCTTCCTTGTCCTCCTCCTCCTCCTCCTCCTCCCTCTCCATCCCACCCTCCGGCAAATGCAGCCCCTGCAGGACCTCTCGCCCTGGCAGAGGCTGGGACCGGGAAGACCCTTCATCACAAACAGTCCGCAGACCTGCGCACGACTCCACTCCGCGCCTGGCCGTGCAGAGCCCCGACGGGGGGAGCGACCACGGGCGTGCTGCGATCACAGGAAGCACGGCCGCCACCATACACAGCGTCACATAGGAGGAAGAGGAGGAGGAGGAAAGGGAGGAGAGTAGGGACAAAAAACAACGAAAATTATCCCAGTGCGACCCTACCTAGGAGTTGGAACCCCTAGGAAAGCAGCATTAGTAGTAACAGTAAAGCTAAGCTGAGGCTAAACTAAAACGAAGCTAAAGCTAAGCTAACTCTAAGCTGAGGCTAAGCTAAAGCTAAGCTAAAGTTAAGCTAAAGCTAAGCTAACGTTAAGCTAAAGCTAAGCCAAAGCTAAGCTGAATATCAGCTAAAGCTAAGCTGCAGCTAAGCTGCAGCTAAGCTAAATGTAAGCTAAAGCTAAGCTACATCTAAGCTAAAGCTAAGCTAAAGCTAAGATAAAACTAAGCTAAAGCTAAGCTAAAGCTAAGCTGCATCTAAGCCAAAGCTAAGCTGAAGCTAAGCTAAAGCTAAGCTAAAGCTAAGCTGAATGTAAGCTAAAGCTAAGCTGCAGCTAAGCTAACGCTAAGCTAAAGCTAAAGCTAGAGCTAAAGCTAAAGCTCCCAAGGGATTGGGGGAACCGCTCCCAGGGGACTGGGGGAACCGCCCGGGGCGCTTTGCACTGCCCGGCCCCTTTAAGCTAAGAGAGTAAGAACCCTTCTAGGCAGAGCCTAGGTAGGGAAAAAAGAGGAGGACGAGGAGGAGGAAGAGGAGGAGGAGGAGGAGGGGAAAAGGAAGAGAGGAGGACGAGGACGAGGACGAGGGCGAGGACGAGGAGGACAAGGAGGGAGGAGGAGGAGGAGGAGGAGGAGGAGAGGAGGAGGAGGAGGAGGAGGGAGAGGAAGAGGAAGAGGAGGAGGGGGAGGAGGGGGAGGAGGAGGAGGAGGAGGAGGAGGAGGAGGAGGAGGAAAGCCCATTTGGCCTCTGGCGATCTGGGCCTGCGACCCGATCGATCGGTCAGGGTCGATCGGCGCCTGCCGCCCGATCGATCCCGCCTCGCAGGCCGATCGCGAGGCCGGGCTCAGCGCGCCGCGGATCGGCGATTCGCCGCCGCCGCTGCCGCGCCCTGGCCCTTGGCGGCTGCTGCGCGCCTTCGGCGCGCCCAGGAGGGGCCCGACGCCCGAGCCCGCCTGGCACAGGCGGCAGAGGGAGCGCCGGGCGTCGGCGCGGGCCCTTCTGCGCGTCGTGAGGGCGGCCGACCTCCTCAGCAGCCACCACTCCGCGCAGCAGCACCAGTGCAACCAGCAGAACGAGCTGCAAGACTTCGAGACCAGCGAGATGGCGACCAACACGAAGTCTCACGGCCATCCAGTGGGGGCCAAGCCGTGGCCATGGAGGTCAAGCACACCAGCATCTGGATCCTCGTACCGCCGACACCATGGAGGGCATGGACAGCAGCAGCCACGGCACCAGCCCCAGCACAACCAGCACCACCACACCTCCCACCACGACGAGGATCAACAGCAGCACAACGACGCCCAGTACCAGCAACAGTATAAGTACGACTACACGACACCGAGAACGAAGCGGCACCCCTCGAGAAGACGCCACCAAGCCCCCGAAGACTCCACAAACGACCACCGACAGTTGCCAAAGCTGACGAAACGACAGTTGGAGGTCACAGAAAAGGTAATGCCCGCCTTGCTTTCGGATGCCAAGGGACACGAAAGCTTTTCTCTTCCTCCCGACGAGCCAGACATACGTAGGGTTTGGCACGCCACTAAGGTGGCGCGGATGGCACGTCTCGCCGACCAAGTCCACGGAGCCAGGCAAGCCCAAGTCGACCCGACCCGCTTGATCGAGGAGCTAGCCATAGTCAAGACCATGATACACATGCTGGACACGCCGACGGCTCGCATTTCACAATACAGATCCCAAGTGGAGTCACGGATCCAGAGACAGCAGACCGTCGAGAGCCAGCTCAAAGACCTCAATAAGGAGCACGACGAAATCAAGGGCGAGATTGCATCCCTCAGGGCACTCATCTCCGAGGCCAAGCAGTATCGAGAACACGCCGAACTTTACGAAGACAGTTGTGACGGGGACGGTGAAGATGATGGGAGACAACGTGTCAGGGGCAAGACACCACACCCCGAGAGACGACAGCGGACACCAATTCGACAACCGGTGCACGAGCCAGCGCCTGCTTCGACCACCAACGACAACAGCGACCTGCGGAAACTCATTGACGTGCTGACGAGGAGAGTGGATGAGCAGCAGCGCAACCACGGAATACATCAACATCATCTGGCGTTTCTCCACCATGAACGAGCCGAATCCGATCAACACGAAGCACAACGTCAACTGCAGACCGAGCAGATCCACGAGCTCTCGCAACATCTACAACATTGCCAGGAACAATTCCAGCAAGCACAACTCCAACAGAGACAGTCGTACTACGACGAGATCCAAGTCTTCCGACAGCGCGAAGAGCAGCTCCGACAAGAGGCTCGCGAATCCATCACGGAGAACGTCGCTCACTACCAGCAGAAGGAGGCCTACCTGCGCTACCAGCTCAAGGAGGAAGAGTCAGCGCACCTCGCCACCTTCATCATTCAGAGGAAGCAAGAGGAAGAGACCTTCAGACATCAGCTACACGAGAACGCCGAGATCATGGTCCAACAATATCAACAACGCTGCCACGAACAACAGCAACGTCTTCTTTCCGAGAAAGCCCAGGCACAGCAGGACATCAGCAACATCGCGAGGCTTGAACAGAACCAGCTTCAGGACGCCAAGGAACTACTTTTGGAGGAGTTCGGACAGTTTCAGGCTCAGAAGTACCGAACCTTGACAGCCCAGAGCGAGTACAACAGCGAGATCGACAGGCTTCGAGGCACTTCTCGCGACATGCAGCGCTTCGAGAACGAACTCCAGGAGCAGCACCAACACCAACTACAGGAGCATCTTCAGCAACACAGACAGGAACGCGAGCGACTGCACTGCGAACTACAGCAGGCCCACGAGTTCGGCACCAGCCTCGACGTGGACATCCTCAGGGAGCTCGACACACAACTTCAAGAACGAGACGAGGAAGACGCACGACTGCAAGCCCAAGCAGATGCTGAACAAGCACAAATCGACAAACAGGTACAAGCCGCACTCCACCTGCTGACCCCACCGTCTTCCTATGATGACTCGGGCTATCAACTATACCTCAGAAACCGCGGCAGCAGCAGCGGAGGACAGCCCAGCAACAGAGGACAGCGCAGCAGCACACCACCACCACGACCGACACCTGCGATGCCAACCGCCACTCCCACTGCGCGACGCCCATGCCACGACGCCGACGACGCCAGCGTGCACACCCCAATCCCAGCCGACGACGACGACCTGTGCAGCCCAACCCCTGTTGCAAGTGACGCATATCCCTTCCCTGTCCCTACGCCATTACCCACCCCCGCCTCGCTCACGCCGATCCCCACTGAGCAGCATACGCCCATCAACTTCCACCCACCTGACCCGCCAAATGACCGACCCAGCTCAGCGCCACCACCACGCACCAGAAGAACAGACTCAACTCAGCACAACCACCCATCCACTACTCTCCTCATTGACATCACTTCCGACGACGACGTACCACCACCTTCCACCCCAGTGCGCATTCCACTAGCCGACATATCTCCTACCGCACCGATGCAGCCAATCCAACCACCACCTCGCTTCCACCTCGCCACGCCCGACCGCGCCACATCCGCTCCTCCGCCCCGCACAGCTCTCCGAAAAAACGGATCATCTAGACGAGCGGCCAAGCCCAAGAAAGTCCGTATCTGCGACATCGGAGACGGCTTCGCAGATCCAGGAGACCGAGTGCCAACCTTCCTCAACGACGAGGAAGCCCCTGCGGTCAACTCACCAAAAAACTAACGAGGCCCTCACCCCCTGGGGGGCAACTGGCCCAGGGGGAGCGGCCCAGCATCATACCAGAAGACTGCCTGTGCAACGACGGCACTTCCGACTCCTGCAGTGGTTACGCCGACGACGTCAGGCGCCGACTATTCGAGCCCCTGGTGAGCTCCGATCCACCATACGACACTTCACAAGTTTCACCTACCCTCTCATCAGCCAATGGCGGCATGCGCGTTGGGGAGAGCGCACCTCCAGATTCTTACGAGCATGGCGATATGTGGGAAATCCACACACCGCCCAACATGCGACAGCCTAGTAGTGGACCGTGGACCATCCCCTCGGCCTCTACCTCTCGCTTGGGGAGTGCGAGAAGGCTGTCTCACACAGATCACACAGAAATGCCCCGCCAGATTTTGCTTCCCACAAACCCCGCACCAACTACGCTAGCGGACCGACCAACTACCGTCACCCGACCTCGACGGCAGCATGTCGACTCACATCCTCCACCAGCGGAAGCCCCCCAGTCACGGTCGCTCCCGACGATGACGACGCCACCGCCTACGCCTCGAGAGGAAGCATCGCTTTGTGAGCACGACACGGGGGGGGACACCCCCAGTGGCTGCAGCCGTTTGGGGCAAGAACGACAAGAACCACCAACAAGGCATCGACGTACTAGCCATTTTGGCCATGATGGCGATCGAGACCGACAATTTTGTGATTCACCGAGCCGGCCATGTACATCAACTTCTTGCCGGCCACCACCTCCCATTTTTGACTCCCTTGACGCTACCCAGATCCCACGCGGACAAACAGACCTGCCGAATGCGGAGAGCCACGAGGAAGTACGGCATGTTCGTTTCTCCCGCGAGGTTCACACCCGCGACCAGCAGACCGACAATATCCTCTACCACATCGACTTCGACGAACAGGAGCCCTTACTCCAGCACCTTCGACGACTTCAGCCTCCCAGGCTTACCTTCGACTTTACCGACCGTTGCCACAACGAGGTTTCAGAGTACATGGTGCGAACATTTCCATACCGACAGCTCCCACGAGATTCTCGCCTGCATTTATACACAGACGGCTCCAAACATCCACGCCAACATGGTCAAGACGGATGGTCAGTCGTACTCGTCGGAGAAGACGAAGAAGGTTTCTCTTTTCAAGGCGCAATAGTCGGCAAGCACCGCGACTCCACCCTCATAGAGATCCAAAACCTCACGGACAACGAGACCACCTCGACATCCAGCGAGATCACAGCGCTCATCTGGGCGATAGCCTACATCATCCACAAGGACATCAACCACAGTATCTCGGTCCACTCCGACTCGCTGGGAGCGATCCAACTGGCCAGGATGGAGGCCTTCACTAATCGGGACGCCCACCTCGTGCAGCTACTGGTGATCATGTATTCGCACGTCAAGGAATATGTCGACCTGTGCCACGTTCACGCCCACGAGATGAACCCGTGGAACGAAGTTGCCGACGCCGCAGCCAACTACGCCCGCATCGAGGACTACCCGCACCCACAACCTGAATGGGCTAACATACTCAACGCGTCCCCTCAGCGCAGCTGGGAATTCCTACTCGATGCCGACAACCACACCAAAGACGCTTACCCATCCTTTTCACCTGGGATGCTCAAGGCCCAACGCATCGATACCACGGCAACGGCAGCCCACCTTACGACACCAGCCAAGTCCACGAAGACCTCGACCGAGATAGACGTCAACGTCGCCACCTACAACATCCAGTCAGGGCGCGAACCTGGCCAAGGCGCTCGAAGACGAAAAGAAAAGATTCACAAGCTCAGAAAGACTATGCTCAACCTGTACATGGAGGACCTCCACCTGATCGGCATCGGCATCCAGGAAGCACGTACGCCCTGGGGAGTTCGCAGCGGCAACGACATCACCAGCACGAGTGCGTACGCCTACCACGTCATCTCAGGTGGCCACGACCAGTACAACCTCGGCTGCGAGCTCCACATACTCACCAGCAAGCCGTACGGAAAGGCAGGTGCCAAGGACCTCTACTTCCGCCCCGATCAGTTCACCGTCATCGAGCACAGCCCTCGACACCTAGTAGTAAGGATCGAAGCCCCAGGCTTTCGACATACAGTCTGCGTCGCTCATGCACCACACTCACGAGCCAAGCCACACGAGAAGGATATCTTCTGGGAGATGATCGAGTGCGCAACTTCTAACCACAGCATCGACATCTTCTTCATCGACGCCAACGCTCGAACGGGCAGTTTATGCAGTCAGGCAATCGGCGATCAAGGCTTCAAGCAAAAGGAGGACGACAACGGCGAACGATTCCACAAGGTCCTGCAAGGTAACTCTCTCATAGCCGCGAATACCTTCAAAAGCGGAGGCCAGGACCACTACACATGGGACTCAGGCAAGGACGTGCACAGACTGGACTACATAGTGGTTGGCCACGAGCTCTTCGACTCTATCTCCTACACGTCCGTAATGTATGGTATCGACACAGAACACGACCACTCACACAAGAACGACCACTTCCCTGTCAAGGCTAACCTCGCCTATATCGTCGAGACCACATACCAGCACGGCACGCCCAAGCTCGACATCGCTAAGCTCGACTCCGAGACAGCCAAGAACGACTTTCAACGACGCCTGCAGCAGATCCAACACCCCCCCTGGGAGACCAACCTCAACGACCATACTAAGAGCATCGTCGATCAGATAAAGGACGCAGCCTACGCCAGCTTCAAGAAGCAGCATCATGCCCCACGCAAGCCCTACATTACCGAGGCCTCATACGCGCTTCTTCGCTTTCGACGCACCCTCCTCAAGACGATCCGCATCGTGAAAAGGAATGGCATGGGCTCCAAGATATCACGCAGACGGATCCGATACACCGCGCACCTCATCGCAAACCAGACGGCTTCAGCGTCCCCTGACGACGTCATCCACCTCATGGACATCCCTGGATATACTCAGATGATGATCAAGACCATCCTCTTTATCAACCACGCGGACCCCGACCAGACTACGGCTCCATACCACGACAGCACCCACTGCACAACCACCTTCACTACAAACCTTTTCGACTCATACATGAGCTTCATCAAAGATACCGACAGAGTTCTTAGGAACCGCCTCGATCACGACCGCGACGCCCACCTCGAGCGCCTCTCCGACAACATGATACTATCAGCTGCAGGGAACGCCCCGCGGCAGGAATGGGCAAACGTGAGGGCATTACTAACATACGGCGGCCGCACACCTAAGAGAACTCCGACTCCCAAAATACGACAAGACGATGACGGCGCTCCACTTACAACGCCACAAGCCATTGCGGAGCACGCCCTTCGATACTACGGCAACATAGAGAACGGCATCAACACCGACATCGAAGGCGTCGTCAAGTACTACAACAACAAGACTGCCCACACCAAGCCGATACCCCACATCGACAACGTCCAGACCATCCACAATCTGACATCCGCCCTGGCAGCCGCCAAGAAAGGCAAACGCGGCGGGCCCGACGGGAACACCGACGACATGGCACGAGCAGCGCCGCGCCAGATTGCCCGACTTCTGCACCCTATCATGATGAAGATGCAAATGATGACGACGGAGCCTATTTCGGCGAAGGGCGGTTTCTCCACCCATTTCTCCAAAGGACAAGGACAGCTTCATCTGCAGAAAGCATACAGGGGCATCCTCCTGAACAACACTATAGGAAAGATCAACAGCAAGTTCCTGAGAGGCCTCTTCCGCGACATCCTACCCGACCTGCTCATGGACACACAATGCGGCGCCGTCCCTCACAAGGCGACCGACTTCATCACTCACACCGCCTACACTTTCTTGGACGACTGCCGTACACAGGCTCGCACGGGCAGCATCCTCTTCCTGGACTTGAAAGAAGCCTTCCATTCGGTAATAAAGGAGTTCATTTTTCAGCTGCCGACTCAGGAGGACGAGCTCGAAGACGTCATCGACAACATCGAGATTCCCATATGCCTACTCCCATCCCTACGACAACGTCTTCGCTGCCCAGCACATCTCAACGCCCACGTCGACGACTCTCACCTCTGCGCCCTAGTTGCCGACCACCACACGGCCAACTGGATGACCGCCAAGGGCACCGACGCATACGTGATCCCTCGCACCAGTACCAGGCCAGGGGTGCCATACTCCGACGCAGCTTTCAACATGCATTTCTCCCTGGTGCTTCAGGCCATCGCCGACGACGCTGAAGGGGCAGAAGACGGCGAAAGCGGCCACCACATCAGCCCCTGCGACAACCCGCTCTTCTCTACGGCCCCTCACCAAGGCGGCAAGCTGACCAACGTGTCCTTCGTCGACGACCTCACCGACTTCAACTCGACCACACACCACTCCGACATCATTGACATTACGAGAACTTCAGCTGAACGTCTATGCCGTACAGCCTTTACATACGGGCTCAAGCCACACCCAGACAAGACCAAGGTCATCATCTCCTTTAACGGGACGGGCTCCAACGTCGTGCGCAGCAGGCTTGCACAGCAAAACATTACATCAATCAAGTTGAGCATCATGTCGATCTCGGTCCAAATCACAGACCAGCACCGACTATTAGGCACCATCATAACCAACGGCAGCATGGGCCCCGAGGTGCAGAATCGCATGCAACGAACCGACGCTTCGGCACGAGCTCTGGAGAGGCAAATCCTAAGACGTCGACGCCTACCCCGCAAAACGAAGATCAAGTACGTGCACGCCCTCTCGACTGCCTCATTGACCTTCAACCATCACGTCTGGCCAGCACTGACTCAGACTGACCACCAGCGCATATCCAACGCTTACTCGAAGCCCTATCGCACGGCAGCTGGATTACCCAAAGTTAACTCGCAGCTTCATCATTTCACGGCCACCGAAGTAGTAGCCTACACCGGCATCCCCGACTTCGACCACCACCAGTCTGCTGGACGGCTGCGATACTTACCACGGCTTCTACGACACGCTCCTCAGCAGCTCCTACAACTGCTTGACAACCAGCGACGGAGAAAGGGCTCATGGACATACATGCTTTTCCAGGACTTCGACTTCCTGCGCACATACCTGGACGACCAGCGCTGGCCCACGACCAGCAAGCTCGACCCCGACATCATCGCATGGGCTCGCACCACGCCGAGGCACTTCACCAACTCCGTCAACCTGGCTGTCACAAACTACATCCGCGCCTCTAAAGACAGTGCCCACGCCGACAAGCTGACCAAGGTGCTCAGACCAGACGGCCCCATCGGGGCGGGCACCACGCCATCACGTGACAACGGCGACAGCAACTTCATTTGCTACGAGTGCGGAATAGTAACCAAGACAAAGCAGGGCATGGCAATACATATCGGACGGGAACACCGACGACCTGATCATCCGCGAAACTGGGCATCGGGTACATCGTGCAGAATATGCCGCCAGAACTTCCACTCCTTCGCCAAGCTAGTGAAGCATCTAACCACGGTAGCCCGATGCCGACGGTCATGGTATATGTGGTATTTACAAGGACCTGCCCTCACTGAGGAGGACGTGGCCACCAATCAGGCGATCTACGCGGCCAGCATAGCCGACAACAAACGCAGAGGCCGCCCCGAACTATACCATCCCATCCCTGCCCACGCATCCGACGTCACCCCATTACCCTCCCTTGACCTATCACCTTCACCACCGCCCTTTTTCCCGACTGTAGCAGAACTTACACCACCACCACCAGCCCACTACCCTCGGACACCGACCAGAAACAGATCCCTGCTTTACCTCACCAACACCGATAGACACCCGAATGATCTGCTCGACATCACGGACCAACGACTATGCTACAATGGAATGGTTATGGAACTGGCTACTATGACCTTCGACGATCTCTACTCCGCCGAACACCCATCCCAGTACGACGCCCTTGACTTGATCCACCAGCACATTCGACAGGGTGACTTCGCAGGAGTTACGATCAACCTCTCACCCAGCACTTGGATCGACCAAGGTGATGGCGACATCCACGACAGAACGGCAGCATCCTCCAGAACAACCTCGGACCCATGGGGAAGAGTAAACCTTGGAGGCAAGGCAGCGGAACGTCGACTGATCGCGAACCACCATGCCCGCCTAGCCATCCACATCTTCCATGCCGCCCACATTGCAGAAGTACCTGTACTACTAGCGCAATCCGCAGCCCCAGCGGGTCCGTCGCTGATGTGGACGACCGAGCAGATGCACTACGCTACGGAGAGAACTGCCACGAGAAGACCGACCAGGATTGACTCCACCAGCAACCTCTACGCCATTTACGACGGCACCTCCCACGAGCACAGCAGCCCACTCGACGATTTCGTCGACTCCGTCTTGAGCAGCCTGCTCCCTGGAGGTCGGACTGCAGCCTGCAGATCCGACGACCCGAGCTGGCCGTAACAGGGCCCAAGAGCTTCGAGGCGGACGCCTACCGCGGCAAGATGACCGTAGGGATCAAGGCGGCCGCCGACACCATCACGAACGCCCCCTCAATGGAGAGGGGGGGGAGGACACGGTCCAGGCGTGACCTGGGCCGCCGCCCGCGTGAAGGCCTCATGGGGGTGGACTCCCTTCCTCCCCAGGCCTTTAATGAGCCCCCTCCCCCCGCCCCGCTTTGCCACCCCCATGTGGCCTCTCCCTCTTCCTTCCCTCTGCCCCGAAACTCCTGGGCACCCTTTTTTTTCTCGGCCCCTTTCGGCCCCCGCCCCTCCCCCTGCGAGGCCTAGGCGGCTTCTCACCCTTGCCCTCCTGGCGGGGGCCCGTGTCGGGGGGGTGGCCCCCACTGCGTGCCTCGGGCGCGCGCGCGCGGCCGCGGCCGCGCGAACGGCTTCGTCTATTAGACATCGAGCCGCGAGCGAAGCGAAGCGAAAGGAGGAGGAGGAGGAAAGGTCGAGAACCGTGGGAGCCGAGAAGCACAACGAGAGCGGCGGCCTGGCGCCTCGCCCTGCCTCGAGCCTGCGGGGCCCACCGTGTGCTGCGGGTATGGTGCAGGCGAGCCATCCTCTGTGAAGGGGCCCCAGGACACACAAATAAGTACACACAAATAAAACCCCTCCCTTTATTACGAAATCTGGGGTACGCGATCCTCCGACCCCATGTGCTCCGACACCATCTGTCGGGGACGTACGGACCTGGGTCGATGCAAACCCGGGTCAGTGCAGGATCGGATCCTGCAGGATCCGATCCTGCACCCAAGCCAGGGTCAATTGAAGAGGCCCCAGGACACACAAATAACTACACACAAAGAAAAAAAGTTCCCCATGTCTTCCCATATTTTCTGGGTGTTTGCCTTCCCCACCACTTCCCATGGTTTCCCATATCTTCTGGGGGATCGACGATTCATTGTGTCTGTGCGTTTCTTTTCCTCCTGACTCTAGACATCCTGCACGCCCTCCAGATACGAGAACGACCGGCCACCCCCTGCAGCCACAAAGGCAGGAAGAAACGCCAAATCGTGTGTGGACCCGCCGACGTGGCCGGATCGTGGGCCGGCGGCTCCAGCCGAGCCCCCGCTCAGTCTTCGTAGTGGTCGGGCTGCGCGCTGAGGAGGATCGCCTTGAGCAGCTCTCTGCCCTCGGCGCCGAAGTCCCGCCGCGCGGCTCCGCAAACGGGCGCCTCCACGAGCTCGCCCCCGCTGACGAAGCTGACGATGTTGCTGCTGGCAGGCTGCTGGCGGCCGCTCCAGGAGCCCACCAAGTCCAGGTGGTTGCACAGGGAAAGCCGCTGACGGGGCTGGCCCTCCATCGACCCCGTCCTGGTGCGCGGCCTGGGCCCCTTGGCCCTGGCACTGAAGGCTTCCATCTGGGCGAACTTCAGGCCGCTGTGGGGGAAGTGGCAGAAGTTGCAGTCCTCGCCGGGGGGGCAGCTCTCGGGGGCCAAGTGGAAGCGGCACGGGCGGCACTGGCCCTTGAAGTGGTTTTTCGACCCTCTCGAGGTCGTGCCTGAAGGCCTCCTAGGTGGGGTCCGAGCAGATGGGGTCGGGGGATCGCACCGCCTCGCCAGTGCATCGGCGATGCATCGGCGACGTCGGCGATGCATTGGCGACGTCGGCGTGGAGAAACTCGGGCTCCGCTTCGAGCGGCATCGTCGATGCAACGGCGATGCTACTCCAGATTTCGTGATAAAAGGGAGGGGGTCTGGACCCTCCAAGACAAGCCATTTCAGACCTCCCCCGTGGGAGAAGCCTCCAAAACATCGTCCCCAGACCCCCCCAGGCTCTCCAAGATAGCCTGGAAGAGACCCCCCCCCGAAATGAGACCCCCCTCCCTTTATTACGAAATCTGGGGTACGCGATCCTCCGACCCCATGTGCTCCGACACCATCTGTCGGGGACGTACGGACCTGGGTCGATGCAAGCCCGGGTCAGTGCAGGATCGGATCCTGCAGGATCCGATCCTGCACCCAAGCCAGGGTCAATTGAAGAGGCCCCAGGACACACAAATAAATACACACAAATAAACATGTTCCCCATATCTTCCTATATTTTCTGGGTTTTTGTCTTCCCCCCCACTTCCCATATTTTCCCATATTTTCTGGGGAATCGACGATTCATTGTGTCTGTGTGTTTTTTCCCCTCCTGATCAATGCCCCCCTGGCCCTGCAGTAGAGGAAGAAAAAAACACATGAGCATAAACTGTCGACAGCCCGCGCGGATTTCTTAGACCTGCGCTGGACCACCCTCTGGCGCCGCCAGGGGGACCCAGGCGCCGACACAAGCAATCCGCGCGGAGCGCCAAAAAGGTTCATGGCGTTTGTTCTTCTTCGATTGCTTTGGGGTCCCGAAACAGTGCGGTGACAGACCGTGCGGCGACCTCGAAAGCCCCCAAGACCTCACCGCACGGTCCGTCAACGCACGGTTTTGGGACCTCGGATGCCCCAGCCGCCCGAGACGTCCTCGGAGAACGACCCGAGTCCCAAAACCGTGCGGTGATCCCGAATCCCCACCGACTCACCGCACGGTGTGGTCACCACCCCGTTTGGTGAGGGACAACAGCAGGGGGGGACTGGCATAAGGGGGGGATGCATCGACCTGGAATCGGCGATACATCGCCGATAGATCGGCGATAGGCCTCCGATCGTGAATCCGCACCTTCCTGGGCAGGCTGGGGCTATCGGGCCCCCATCGGCGATCAATGGGCAATTGGGGGTCGATGCATCCTCCCCTATGCCTATCCCCCCTACCGTTGTCCCTGATCTGGGGGCGCCCAAATGGCTGACCCCCGCTTGCAGCGACCCCCGCCCTGGAGGCCCCGACTCTAGGAAGCCCAAGGGCCGCCCGCGGCGGCCGGCGGTGGCGGCGCGGCACCGCGGGCGCGGCCCCCGCCGAGGCCCTGCGGGCCCGCGGGCGCGGCGCCCCGCTGCGGCCCCGGGGCGGCGGGGGCGCCGGCGAGCTGGGCCGGGAGCTGCAACATCGCTTCGAGCTTCGGGTGGCACCCCGTCAGGGGAGCGTTTTCTTTCATCCGGCGTCTCGGCGTGGGCGGAAGGGGCGGAGGGGAAAAGGGGAAGGGGGGGTGGGAAGGCTCCGGACCTCTGCTTCACGCGACCGTTTGCAAGAAAGCGCGTCCCGTGGGGGAGACTTCGCCTGCCTGAGACAGGCGCCAAACACACGGCCAAGATCTACTCCATGGGGGAGGGAGCGCGAGGGCCCGCGCGGATCGGCCAAACACTGCTTCAGAAAACGCTCCTCAGCACCGCCCTGGGCTGGGTGCTCCGCCCGCTTGGGCCAACGCTGCTGCTGCTGGGTCAGACTTGAGGAGGAGGAGGAGGAGGAGGGAGGATGAGGAGGGAGGAGGAGGAGGAGGAGGAGGAGGAGGAAGGAGGGAGGGAGGGAGGGAGGGAGGGAGGGAGGAGGAGGGGGAGGAGGAGGAGGAGGAGGAGGAGGAGGAGGGGAAGAGGAGGAGGAGGAGGAGGAGGAGGAGGAGGTGCTGCTGCTGGGTCAGACTGGAAGGGTCCCTGGCCGTCGGAGATCGCCAGAGGTGGTCGCGATTGGCCAGCAGGCTGGAGGCACTCCGCTGCGGCCTCGCCGTAATCGGCACGGGACTGCCTCACACTACACCCTGCGAAATGCTTAAGAAATCATAGGTTAAGAAATTCAGAGTCTCAGAATTTGGATAAAAGCCCAGAATGCCTATTAAAATCTTAGGAGTTACAATGAAACATTAAGAACAGTCTCTTTAAATTTTCTTCAGTTTGCCGAAACTCTGAGTTTTCTGAAGCATCGCCTAGGGTGTATGCCACCCAACTTCTTGCGGCCGCCGCGCAAGGCGCGGTTCTTCTTGCGCCCTCGCGCCGCCCCGCGGATAGGGGAACGGGAAGTATATGCACATGCGCCGATCCCAGCCAGGCCCACCTTGAGCCCAGGATCGGTGCACGCGCTCTCCTGCCCTGGCCAGGGAAACAGGTGGAGGGCTCCTCCCAGACGGGGTCCGAGTAGATGGGGTCGGAGGATCTCGCCGCATCGCCGCCCCATCGAGCCGATTCGCCGATGCATCGCCGATGCATCGCCGATGCATCGGCGATGCGGGGCGATACTCCCGACCCCACCTAGGATGGCCTAGAGCACATGCACCGATCATGGGCCTGGCCGGGAGCGGTGCATGGTCCTGCTTCTCCACGCCCGAGGTGGAGCCGAGCGCTTCTCCGGCCCGGGGCCGCGCGAGGCGCGAGGCGCGTGGTTGCCCCGGGGGGGCGACCTACGGGCACAGCACCACGGCTACACCCTGCGAGATGCTTAAGAAATCATGGGTTAAGAAATTCATAGTCTCAGAAATTGAAGAAAACCCAGAACTTCTGTCAAAATCTTGGGATTTACATTGAAAAGTTAAGAATAATCGAGACTCTGGACGAAAACTTAGGTTTTCTTAAACATCGCCTAAGGTGTACTCCGCCCTTCGCTTTTCAGCATGCCGTGTTCCGATGGCTTGGCGCTTCGGCTTCCACGGGGAACGCACAAGGGTCATCGCTGCATCGAGCCGCCGCGACGGCGCGCCCCGCCTAAGCGCGAGTAGCACATATGCGGCGAGGCCGCGAGGGGCGAAAGAATGCAGGCTGCAACGCGCGGAAGGCCAACCAGGCCGGGCGCAATCGGCAGGAACGGCGCGATACGCGCGAGGGCGAAGCGCAGGAGGCGCGAGCAGGCTTGGCAGGCCAAAGGACGGCGGCATGTGAGGAAGGGCGCTGTTGGAGGGGGATCTCTCTGCGCCACGGCTACGGAATGGGCAGGGGCGAGGAGGGAACGACGGAGACGGCGACGGCGACGGCGACGACAACGAGCACGAAGAAGACGAGGGGAGCTGGAGCGAAGACAACGAAAAGGCGGCGCAAGGCGGAAAGAAGGGGAAAGCCAAATCGAGGATGGAGAATACGAACAAAAAAAAAGAAGGAGAAGAAAAAGAAGAAACATGATAACAAACATAAGCACTATAATAATTAGACGAAACAGAAAAACAATAAGGAGGAAGCATCAGCAGGCCACCTTGTGGGCCCACCAGGCTGTAGGACAAAGTATGCTGCTCCCTGTTCCAGTTGCAGTTTCAAGTCTCCAATGTTACAGTCATGGTTTCTGCTTCCTACTGCAATGTCTTTAGGTCCGCGCGAGGGGGCGAGCCCCAAGAACCTATTTGCCACGCCCGGATCGCGTGCTCTGAATTCCCGGGGGGGCGTGAGACATGTGAAAATACATGAGAGTCGCGTCCGTGAAGCCAGGTAATCCTCAGTAAATGACGCAATGCTCGCGTCCCCGAAGCCACAAACCCTCGTAAAGTACGCAATGCTCGCGTCCCCGAGGCCACAAACCTTAGTAAATGACATCATGATCGCGTCCCCGAAGCCGTAAACCGTTGCAAATTACGGCACATCCGTACTGCCGAGGCCAAGCGTGCACCAAGGCGCCCGAAGATGGTTCCAAGACGGCCCAAGAGGGCTCCAAGAGCGTTCCAAGAGGCCCCCCGAGAGAGCCCCAAGAGGCCCAAATCGAAAATGGTCAACGCTTTCTCGCAGTTTCGGCTGTCCGACGCTCCAAGACGGCTCAAGAAGCTCCCAAAACCGCCCCAAGACAACCAAAGACGCCTCCAAGAGGGCCCCGATACGGCCCAAGAGCACCCCAAGACGGCCCCAAGAGGGGCCCAAGCAGGGGACTACAAACCGAACACTCCAATGTGTGCCCCAGGAGGCCGCCAAGAGGCCCCAAGAGGACCCAAGAGGCGCCTGAGACGCGCCCAAGAGGCATCCAAGAGGCCCAGAAGATACCCCACGAGGCCCCAAGAGACCGCCTCCAAGAGGCCCCCGAAAGGCCCCCCACGAGATCCCAACACATATACAAGAGCTCTCAGACCCACAACCCAGGCACGGTGGCGGGAAGGGCCGAAGGCCACTAGGATCTGCCGCCCCCTTTTGATGTATCAAAGGGATGCCTGGCGTGCCAGACGATGTGGCTTTTGGTTCCGTTCTTTTTCCAAAAGCACTCCCCCCTGGGGCTTCGGCCCGTCCCGCCGGCCACCAGGAAAGGATCTCACAACGCATCCGTCGAGCCTCTGTTTCCTCCAGTTGGCCCAAGATGGCGTCCAAGACTGCCAAGATGGCCCAGGATGGTCTCCAAGACGTCTCCAAGATGGCCTCCAAGACGGCTAAAATGGCCCCAAGAAGCCTCCAAGACGGCCCATAATCTACCCAAGACGGCCTCAGATAGCCTCAGGATGGCCTCAACATGGCCCTAGACGGCCCAAGAGGCCTTCAATACGGCCCAAAAGGCCTCCAAGAGGTCCTCCAGGCAGGCCCGAAGAGGCCCAAATCATCGATGTTCTGTTGGTTTTTGAAGGATTTTGGGATCTGCTTCTTCTCGGCATCCCGACGGCTCAAGGCGGCCCAAGAGGCCCCCAAGGTCGCCCCAAGATCGCCCACGAGGTCTCCAAGATGGCCCCAAGACGGCCCCAAAAAGCCCCCAAGACGGCCCCAAGAAGGCCCCAAGAGACCTCCAAGACGGTCACGGTGGCCTCCAAGACGGCCAAGAAGGCCCAAGATGGCCTCCAAGATGGTCCAACATGGCCTCCAAGCCCGCCCAAGAGGAGGAGATGCCTCCAAGTCCGCCCAAGAAACCTCCAAGATGGCCCAAGATGGCCCAAGAGGTGCCCAACAGGCCTCCAAGACGGCCCAGGAGGCCCCCGAGAGGTTCTCCAGGAGGGCCCGAAGAGGCCAAACTAATTGATTTGCCATAGGTTTTTGATGGATGTTCGTATGTGCTCCGTTTCGGCTTTCCGACGAGCCAATACAACCCAAGAGGCCCCCAAAATCGTCCCCACAGCGCCCAAGAGGCCTCCAAAATCTGGTGTCTCCTCGTCGAAGTCTACGGACTGGTCTCTTTCAGTGGGAGAGCCGATGTCATCCTTTGGCGGGACGGAAGGACCAGGCAGCTCTTCGCCTCGGACCGCCTCACCGCTGGGGGCTTGGCCCTCGTGCCTGCTCTGAAGTTGGTCCGGACCTGCAGCCGAGTCTGCCTCTGGGCCGGAGGGCCTAGAGGGGGCGCCCTGGCCCGTGTGGTGTCCCGTGTGCCGCTCTCGTGGGGACTCGCTGGTCTTTCGCTTGGGGGACAGCTAGGTCCCCGCTCCCCCCCCTGTTGCAGTCTCCGCGGCGATTTCGCTGTTACCGGGTCCTGGCGCGCGAGTTTGGCGAGGGCGGCCGTGGCGAAGGCGCTCGCGTCGAGGCTCCTCAGGAAGCTGGCGAGCACGTCGCGTTCGTGCCGCAAGGGGCTGGGGTCCTTATCCCGCGCCAGGGAGGACTAGTGCTCCTGCCAAGCCTCCTTATGGAGTGGATTACAGTCAGGTGCTTTACCACCCCAGCGCTGACCGTCCCAATCGACGCGGGGCTGCAGGCCGTCAGCCGGCACCTCTTGGCCGTACATCAGCGCCAGGAAAAGGTACTAGGCTCTTGGCCGGCCAGGATGTTTCCTCATCCTTCAGTTCGGGGATGTCACCGCCTTGGTCCTTCACGAAATTCTGCCAGTGCGATTCGCCGTGGAAATCACAGAGGGAGTTCACGAGGGCATGCTGCAAGTCTCGTACCTTGTTGGACCGACTGCGTTTCTGCTTGGCTGGTGGGGGTACTTTTTTGATTGGCAGCTCCAAGGACAGATCCAGGAAGCGGGACGGACTCGACTAGGGCACAGAGCGAGATAATTAGCTGCAGAGGCGCATAGGCCGCTGTAGCGAATGCACACGCCACGTACAAAATGACCCTCGTTGGGGGCTGACGCTGGCGGCCCGACAAAAGGGAACGCAAGCACAGAACTGGAAGCGGACGGAAGGGAGCTGTCGCACACGTGGCGCCAAGCTCCGACCGTACCGTACAGCGCGAAAGGGCGTGAAGCACGCCGCACTGTGGCGGCACGGGGTGGCCAGGCGTGGCCGCACCGTCCATGCAACAAAAGCTGAAGCAAAGGAACAGGAGAGACACGGCGGGCGCAAGGGCACGCGGCAGCAGGAAAATGGGAAGGCACAAATGGAAACCGCACTCACAGTGACTCATAGGACGCTTTTGGGCACGAGAGCGACCAGTACCCAGTCAAGGAACAGTCGACAGTGACGTCTGAGTCCATAGCCTGCAACTTGTCCGACACTGAGGATCGGGGGACGTAACCTGCAAGCACTGGTCAAGTCACCTGGCCCAGCCCGCAGGGAGGACCCTGATGATCTGCCAAAGGATGAACCACTTGTGCAGGAGCTTCAACGCGAAGGTCACGACCGCAGTCAGGGACCCTGTCGTCGACGTCGCCGGCGTTCACCGCGTGCAACTTATCCGACACCGAGGGTCGGGGGCACAAAGTCGCAAGCGTAAACCGGGACACATATGACGGACCTGCCGGGGGATCCGCGGTGACCTGCCAAAGGATGAACCACTTGTGCAGGAACACGCCCCAAACCAGGCCCGATATCGGGTGGTACCAGAAGCGGTGAGGTGCGCCGGTCTGCACCTTGCCGAGCCCGATATCGGGTGGTACCAGAAGCGGTGAGGTGCGCCGGTCTGCACCTTGCCGAAGCCCAGCACCTGGATCGTCGGAACCGTACCATGCGGGCCGGGCCCGCGGGTATGGGAGGCCCGGTGGCCGCGGCGGTGCCATGGGGGGAGGCCACTCACACGCGTCCTCATGACAGCGTACGCAGTGGCGACCAGCCGAGGTACCACGTTGTGTCGACCAGGGATAATCTGGTGGGGATACGCGAAGCGTCAAGAATTTTGTAGCGTTGTTACCATCTCACAACCGGTTGCGATCTTCGCGGGTATCCCGTTTGCGAAACACTCGGCAGAAAGCGCAAACAAATGCAATACAATGGTTTGGCCAGTAGCTCGTCCAAATCATTGTAATGCAATCGTTTGCAGCGCGATTCCCACGCGCAAAAAACTACATTGCAATCGCCAGCTGGACCAAACACATGACTGCAGCACACACACACACACACATCGATGCAGGAACAAACAAAATCGCGGTTGACGTTACAAAAGCCCGAATGCACCTCAATGTCGGGCTTCCCGACCCTTTGACTAAACCCCCCTGCGCTCTTCAGACACTGGCAGGGACCATACTCGACACAGAAAAGAAGTGACTATTGCACCTTCATCTCCTTCTTTCTCCTTCATGTTGTTTTAGGCACTGCGCATGTCTTGTAAATTGCAAGCCTCGCACAGTAGCTCTTACCTCGTGATGGATGAAAAGGTCAGACGCAATCGCGTTTCATGGTTATGGTTACACGCGCGTTCGACAAGGTCGTATTAGTACTACTTCCAGTGCCACTTTCTGCAAACACTCTTTCTGCTCCTCCGCACGTTTTCTTCCGCTCCCTCCACCCCCCCAACTCCTTCGTATGGCCTTGTCCTCATCCTACCCCCTCCATTCTCTCAGTTTCTACAAATACGAAGCTCAAATAATCGACTCAAGCCTGACTGTTTCATGCTCATGATCAGGCCTTCAAACATTGCCAAGGTCCGAATAAGAGATGTGCACCCAAGACGCAAAACAGCGCCAGCGTCCCAACAGCACTCCGGCGTCCAAGGGAAAATCAAGCGTGGTAGGAAAGACGCTGTAAGGTAAGCGTCATTTGAGACGCTGCTGACCACAGTTGTCCGTCAGACGCCGCTGCAAACCCGTGGGGATGCCATCAAGATGACGAGAGGACGAAGAATATTAAGAGTGAGGATGCGATCACGATGGCGATGTGATCTGATGAGGTGTATATGAGCGAAAGTGACATGATGTAACATGATGCGGACTGGTGGAGATGACGATGTGATTTCACGATACGTTCAACTGTGAACTGGCGACACGGACGATGATAGAAACGGCGACAAATGAAGAGTAGATCCAATGATTTGGCAAACGCGAACCACTTCTGCACAGCAGAGGTGGGGAGGACGGTGCAAAGACCCATTCCAGTCACGCCTACTATGTTCAATGTAGCATCCTATCGAAAGGATCCCCGACAACCCCCTGGACAACCGGGACACACATTTTTTCTGTTGGTACCATGATGTCAAAGCGACCTACCCTGGACAACCCCTTGGACAACCCACCGGGGATCCATACAACCCTCCTTGGACAAGCCTCCCCAAGATTTCCTTCCATGAGATATAGTGGTCCCCTGAAGGCACCCGGTGCTCGGGGAGAGGGGCCCCTGGAGGCGCAAGCCAGAAAGGCCAAGGCCAAGAGACTTCGCCAGCGAGAGCAGCCCGCGCGCACAGCCACGAGGCCGGGGCCGACCTGAACGCCAGACGCGTAGCTCACGAGCCAGAAGGCCGCGAGCCCCGTGATTGTCGGGACCTTGGGCGCGCGAGACCGCGCGCGAGGAGGGCCTGCAGACGACCGCGTGTGTGGGCAAAGACGGAACCACTGGGCTACAACAATTACGCCCAGACTGCAGAAGACCATCCACAGCACAAATAAAAACCAGAGATAATGTCATAGTGCACCTCCACGACCACCCGTCGGGTGACAAGGAAGTGGAGGGAAGAACTAACTGAGGACAACTGCGATGGTTGTGATGGTGGCGATGCTGGTGACTCGCCTTGCAGAGCCTGGTTATATCGACCCCGATGCCGATCTCACTGTGAATCGCCCCGTCGACCTCCGCCTGTCGATCCCACGATCGATCCCGTGGCTGAGCGGTCGATGTCCCCATCAAATAAGGCCAATCGATTTCAGCTGCCCGACCTCCTTTGACCGATGTCAGTACCACTTTCGTTCCAACGATCTCACTATCAACCCCGCGCCGGGTGGTGGTGGACCGTTTGGCGTCTCCGGTTCTCCTCGATGTCACTCTCCGAATACGACTATCGATCTCACTAGCGATCCTGGAAATCACCTTGATACGATCAGGACACCATCGGGGCACCGTCGGGGACACATCGGGACACCATCAGGACACTACTGGGGCACCATCGGGTCACCAATCGAAAGGCCAACCGGTAAAACACCAAGACACCACCAAAACACCATCGGAACACCAATCGGGGCTCCTATCCGGACACGACACCACCAGGACCCCATCGAGACACCATCGAAACACCACTGGGGCACCATCAGGACACCAAGAGGACACCAGTCGGGACACCAATCAGGACACCAGCGGGACACTGATCAGATATAGACGGGACACTGACGGCGGGACACCTGCGGGACACCGACGAGACACCGACAAGACCCTGATGGGACACCGACGGGACACCACGGGACACCAATGGGACACCGACGGGACACCGACGGAACACCGACGGGATACCAAGACGGGACACCGACGGGACACCGACGGAACACAGACGGGGAACCGACGGGGCACCGACGGGACACCGACGGGACACCGACGGGACACCACAGCGGGACACCGACGGGACACCAACGTGACACCGACGGGACACCGACGAGACACCGACAGGCCACCGACGGGACATCCCCGGCCACCGCGCGCCGAGAAGAGGAGGGGCGGACACCGACGGGGCAACGACGGGACACAGACGGGACACAGACGGAACACAGACAGGACACCACGGCGGGACACCACGGCGGGACACCCCCGACCACGCCGGCCCACTGGAGGGGTGCTCTTTTGTCTTGAGCCGCCCTAGCCACAGCGGAGCCGTTCCTCTCGCCTGCCCACGTAGCCTTGCTTCGCGTGACACGAACCCGAAACCGAAACCGACTCGCCCGTCCGCGCTGGTGGGGGGTTCTCCGTTCCACCTCATGCTCAATTCCGAACCTCGGTTCCGACAAATTCACAGGTTCCTCTGTCATGTATGTATACGTAGATACCTCTACGACAACCTTTCGGGTGATGAGATTGCGACTGCGAGCTGTGATGATGACGATGCTGGTGGTGCGCAGTCGAGTTGGCGACGATCGCTCTTGTCTTACCATCGATATCACTATCGGTCCCACGATCGATCTCACTACCTATCTCACTATCGGCTCACCACGGAACACCGACGGGACACCACGGCGGGACTTCGACGGGACACCACCGTGACACCGACGGGACACCTACGGGACACCAACGGGACACCGACGGGACACCCCTGGCCACCACGCGCCGGGAGGGGGGGAGGAGCGGACAACCGTATGCACAGCCCCTTGCCAGGCATCATTTCTCCCGCGCGCCCAAGCAGCTCCGCCACGCCCACACGCACGACACGAACACGAAACCGAAACCAATCTCCAGGGAGGAGGATCTCAGCTCCACTGCGATCTGAGCTCTGTGCCACACACATACACATATGTATACATTTAGAAACATATATACATATATAAACATACATACATCCACACATATATATATATATATATATATATATATATGTGCTCGCCCCCCCCCCCCCCAAACACCCCCCAACGACGGATTATCTTCCTCCTCCTGCTCCTCTTCATCCTCCTGGTCCCTCCTCCCCCTCGTGGGAGCACCCTCCC
This sequence comes from Prorocentrum cordatum, assembly GCA_963575745.1. Taxonomy (NCBI): domain Eukaryota; class Dinophyceae; order Prorocentrales; family Prorocentraceae; genus Prorocentrum; species Prorocentrum cordatum. The sequence continues at coordinate 261,175 of CAUYUJ010015127.1, read as the reverse complement.
CATCGTCATTATCTTCCTCCTCCTGCTCCTCTTCATCCTCCTGGCCCCTCCAAGGAGGGGGGGGCAGGGAGCGGAGGGAAGGGGGGGAGGGGGATTGGATTGCAGTGGATTGCGACCGATTGCGTTGCAATCGCTTGGTTGCAATCGATTGGATTACAATCGGTTCGATTGAAAAGGATTGGACTGCAAGGGAGGGAGAGGAGGGAGGGGGGAGAGCGGAGGGGAGGAGAGGGAGCGGAGGGAGGGGGGGAAGGGGATTGCATTGCAATGGTTTGCAATCGATTGCGTTGCAATCGTTTGGGTTGCCACCGATTGCATTGCAATGCAATGCAATGAGGGACACGGGGCAGCCTCGAGCGACATGCGCAATGCGTAGGATGTCTGGGCAGTCGTGAATGTGGCTGCCTCGAGCGACATGCGCAGTGCGTAGGATGATGATGAGTAGAACGCGCAGGAGGAGGATGAACAGGAGGTGGAGGAAGGGGAGAGGAGGAGCAGGAAGAACAGGAGGAGTGATACTCCCAATGCGTAGCTTCTTGGGGCACTCTTGGGGCGATACAGGGTTGTCGTCCACATGCTTCTTGCGGAGGCCTCTTGGGCATTTCCGAATCCTCATGGAGAGGCTCAGTGGCCACTTGGAGCCGTCTTGGGGCGGTCCTGGCGCCTCTTCGAGGCCCGTTCGAAGCTATCTTGAACCGCCTTGAGCTATCTTGATCGATCTTGGAGACCATCTTGGACCCTTTGCGGCCCTCTCGGAGCCATCTGGAGTTATCTTGCGCGCTCCTACCCGTCGCGGGGCCTCTTCTCCAGACGCAGGGGGAACGGGGTTAGGGGGAAGAAGGGGGGTGGGCGGACCAGGCTCGCTGAGCCACCTCCGCCCAGGGGGCGGGTGGGATCACAGTTGACAATCCGTTGCGCTCTGCACTGCTAGCGCTCGCTCTCGCATCCTATCGTTTCCGTAGCCCTTTTTGGTTCAAGTTGTTCATTTTTGCTACCATGCCAGCCTCGACGAAGGCAGCGCTCGAGAGGGAGCGCATCGCCAACATGGGCAGGGCGCGCGTCAGGGCCGTGAAAAACTTCTTGGGCAAACCGTGGGTGGCGAAAGCCTTGAAGGGCGCAGGCGGGCAAGATGCTTACCGCACTGTTCCGGCAGCAGCACGAGTGAGCGATCCCCTCTGTCGCGGCAGAGGCACTGAATATCTCCGTCTCGCGCGCCACCTACCTTGGCACCGCGCTGCTTCCCGCGCGGCGAAATGTTGGGCCAGCGCAGCGAGAGCGCCCAAGCGATACGTGCGCGGGCGTGCATATTGGTTCTGGGGCCGTCAAAACCGCATGGTCTGAGAGCATTGAGGGTGTCTCCACAATGGTGTGACCAGACGTGGCCGTCGCCGTCGTCGCGTCGTCGCGTCGTCGTCGTCGACCTTGCCGCCGCCGTCGCGTGGCCCCCATCTGCGCCCCCCGCCTTGTCCTGCTGCCTCTTGTGATCAGGCCTTTTCAAGTTTCTCGCCTCCCCGTTCATATCTGGCCTGTGCGCGCAGGCCTCTCATAGACCCCTGGCGCCGCGGCCATTGAGGCCGCGAGGTCGCTGGCCGCGTTCGCCCGAGATCTCGCGCACTTCCGCGGGGCAGCATCGGCGCGACGACGCAGGGCAGCCAGCGGCCAGCGCTGCCCCGCGCGATCTCGATACATAGCTACTTTCACGGTGCGCCTCACAACATCCTGTACTATCGTTTTGGGGCCACATCGAAATTGCGCCCGCATGCTCCCAGCAAAACACGAGATCAGACAGGGCGACAGTTCGCACCCAATGCTCTCGAAGACAGGCGACGCTCACTTCGACCGCCCTTTCTCGGGATCGTTCCGACGCGGTTGCGTCTCCCACCCCGCGTCAGCAGCCGCGCGCATCTAGGCCCAAGCTTACTCGCTATTCGCCAGGCTCACCCGACTTCTCGCGCACCGCCGCGCCGTCCGCCACGCCGAAAGCGTTTCCGATGGAGGCCGCAAGCCTGCCCGCATGCGGCATGAAGTCCTCGGGGGGGTGCCCATGGAGAAAGACGGCCACACCAACGATGTCATGGTTGCGGCCTGGAACAAGGCGAAGTCCATGCCTGTCTTCGGAATCCGCGCGAAGCCTGAGGTGGTGGGCCACGTGGACAGAGCGGGCACTTCGACCGTCTGGGACCTCCCCATCAAACAGTGGAGCTACTCGGCGAGGCGCCCCATCAAGGGTTTCATCGACGTCCCATCACGAGCAAGGAAGACCTCTCGGGCGTCAACTGGGGCGCTGTCAAGGAGGCAATGGCTGAGGGGCGGTACAACGCCATGCCCCCACCCCTCGGCATTTCTGATGCAGGTCAGAGCGACGTCCTTTGCGTGATGAGCATGCATGTGTCGAAGTCCTTGCCAGACGGCGACTACACGGTTGTGAAGGCGTTCGCTTTTCTTGGCGGTGGCGAGCCGATGGCGGCGGTCCTCGAGAAGATTGTCGCAGGAGGCCCGTGCGTCTTGGACTACCGCCCCGATGCCTTCGACACGGCTCGGACGTTGCAGGTGTTGCTGGAGGACGTGGGCGGGCTGTTGCTCCGCTACTGGCAGCTGCCGAAGGCCAAGGTAGTTGCGGACGCCGACCCGAGCGAGGTCGCGGAGAAGAAGGCTGCTCTGGACAAAGCGTGGGACTTCGTGCAGGCGGAGGCCCCTCGGGGAAATTTTGACGGTCAGAAGCTGCTGCGGGTGGAATACCAATTCGTGGACCCTGAATCGCCCCTGTGCAGCATGAAGCGGGAGTTCGCGAACAGCCTTCTGAAGTGCATCGCAGACCGCGACCACTTCGCCGTCAAGGAGGACTACTATCCTCTCCTGAAGTCTGACATCCGCAAGGAATACCAGCCGATGGCAAACAGGATCTTGCAGGCGCTGGCGGGCACCACGCTGCTCACGATAGGGGGGGCTGGCTTCGGGAAGACGCCGTTCATGTATATCCTCGCCATGGCGACTGCGAGGCGCAATGCAGACGTCGCTAATGAACGCCGCCCAGGTCGTGCCACGGCTGCTGTTCGGGTTTCCGCAGAGATGGACTTCTTCCGCGGGGAGGTCGGGGAGCCTTGGGCGCCGTGCATCTTCGATGACGGCGACCTCGCGGATCAGCGGCCTCGCGTCCTCAAGGCTTTCTTTGACCCCACGCAGGCTGAGGCCATGACCCGCGCGCGCTGGGGGGCCGCGAAGTTCGTGCGCGGCCAAGCGAGGCGGCTGGCAAAGTCGAAACGTTGGGCCTTCAAGGTTTTTTATATATAAAAAAAGACTGTCAGGTTTTGTTGTCTTTTTCAAGAGAAGCGAATCCAGGGCGTCGGTCGGCCCCGCGCTTCGTCTTTGCCCAGGTTTGGCGGGGGCAACGAGTGCCATTCGAGCGCTGCACCAACTGCCGAGCAGTGGGCGTTCGCGGCGACGGCGCCCGATGCTGCGAAGCGGACTACTGGCATCTTGGTGGACATGATTCGGCCCGCCTTTCCACAGGGCGTGTCCGAGAGCAACGTGGGGGCCATGCTCAAGCGGTGCGACGTCGCCCGCAACGCAAAATAATATTTCTTCTTCAGGCCCGCCGGCAAGGACTCGGTCGTTGAGAAGCTGCCCCCCATGAACAGCTACATCACGGCCGAGGCGGGCAAGATCCTGATGCGGCCCCTCAAGCGCAGGAAGCGCCGCGACCAGGAGGAGTACGACAGGCTCCTCGCCTTCTAGAAGGAGGTGTTCAAGCTCATGGCTGCGTCGCGCGCAGCAGCGGGCGCGGGCGACGGTGGCGAGGACGGCGCCGATGGCGCCGCCGCCGCCGCAAGCAGCGCCCCAGCCGGCGCCGCGGCGCCGCGGGGGGCAGGCGCGGCGGGCGGCGCGGAGACCGCGCCCAACGACGGCGGGATGTCCGACCGCGGCGGCGGCGCCGACGCGCGGGCCGACCCCGCGGACGAGGAGGACGCGTTCGGCTTCGGCGGCGACATTCGGGGGCCCGAGCTGTCACCCCAAATAAAGCTGACGGCCGCGCGGGGCGCCCACGTGAGGGAAACCGTCAACTCCGAGGCCAAAGTGCTTATGATGGTGCCGTGGCAGGCGGGTGCTGCTCCTGGATCGAGCGGCGACGCGAGTGCGCCGAGTGGCGCGGCTGCGCCCGCGGACGCCGCGCCCGCCGTGCAGCCCCCGATCGTCGGCTGCCACGGTGCGCTCTCGGAAGAGGACCATCGGGAGCAGGTGGCGATCTTCCGCAGCCTCGCCAAGACCCACCACGGCGCGCACGAGGACCTGGTCACTCCGCCGCGGAAGACCAGGAGGACGGGTCTGGCCTGCGGCGGGCCGCTCTCCCCCGTGGACATCCAGGAGCAGCAGGCGATTTTCGCATCCATTGTGGCGCAGGCGCACGGCGAGACCATCGAGGTGGCCGACGATAGCATCGACTTGGAAGCCGAATTGGAGACGCTCCTCGATGGCGTCGAGGCGGAGCGCGTTGGCGGCGCGAGCGAGCTTCCAGGTGACCTTACGGACTGATCCAGCGGCAGCTGGCCTGGCGAGTGACGCGAGAACGCGCAGGCGAAATGTGCGCAGCGACGCATATTGCTTATGACGGCCGAAGCGAGCTGATGTGAATGCATTCAGGTTTATGCTTGTTCGCTTTCCAGATGTAGATACCTTCCGCGTTGCGATATGTTGGGCGGGTGTCATAGAAATGCCCATGCGAAATGTGCGCGGACACGCATATTGATTACGACGGTTGTGAACTGTGCGAAACAGCACCATCTTCAGTTGATCCTGTTACTCATTCCTCCTCTCGCCGTGCTTCCCCATCTTGCAGATGCCCCTTTTCTTGTACCCTTTGTCAACAACCCCCCCACCCCCCCGCTGCATTGAAATTGCATCGCATTGCAATCCCATTGCAGCGCATTGCATTGCATTGCGATCGCAGTGCATTGCATTGCACTGCATTTCGATCGCATTGCGTTGCATTGCACTGCAATCGCATTGCGTCGCATTGATTTGGAAAAAGAGGGATGGGTTGAAGAATTATTGCTGCATTCTGATTGTAATCATACTGTGATCCTGGCGGGTTCGGTAGGAGGAGGAGGAGGAGGAGGAGGAGAAAGAGGAGCAGGAGGCAGAGGCGGAGGAGCAGCAGGAGGGTGAGGATGAGGAGGACGAGGATGAGGAAGGCGAAGAAGAGGATGAGGATGAGGAGGATGAGGGGGATGAGGATGAGGAGGAAGAAATAGAGGATGATGATGATGAGGAGGACGAGGGAGATGAGGGTGAGGAGGATGAGGATGAGGAAGGGGAAGCAACAACAGCAACAACATCAGCATGGCAACGAAACCGTGCTATTCACAGTTTTTTTTTTGTTTTTGTTTTTTTCGGTCAGGGAGGCAACCAAACACTGCTATTCACAGTTTTTTTTATAGTTTTTTTTTTGGTGTTCAGAGATCCACAAGCATGGCCAGGGGGGATTGTGGAACGCCAAAAACCAAACAAAAACTTGTGAATTGCAGTGTTTGGGGGGAGCATGGCCACCAAACGCTGCTATTCACATGTTTTTTGTGTTTTTTTTTTGGTGGGGGGGGGGGGGTTCTGGCGGACCGAAAAAAAAACAAAAAAACATGTGAATAGCATGGTGTCGTGGCCGTGCTCCCACAAAATACTGCTATTCACAAGTTTTTTTGGTTTTCTGGCGGACCGAAAAAAAAACAAGAAAAACTGTGAATATCATGGTTTCGTGGCCATGCTCTCCCCAAACACTGCAATTCACAAGTGTTTGTTTGGTTTCTGACGTTCCACAACACCCCCTGGCCATGTTTGTGGATTTCGGACAACCAAAAAAACTTAATAACCAAAAAACTGTGAATAGCAGTGTTTGGTTGCCTCCCTGACAAAAGAAAAAAAAAAAAACGGTGAATAGCATGGTTTCGTGGCCACCCTCCTCCCGCAAGTCTTTTTTGGCGAAGGAAGAGGAGGAGGAACAGGAGGAAGAGTTAAGGAAAAGGAGGAACGGAGGAAGAGGAGGGCGAGGGAGGAGGAGGAGGAGCAAACAATGAATGATCGTTTTGTGGTTTTGGTGGTTTGGGGGGTGCTGGGGGGGGGGACCATATATATATATATATACATACATACATACATATACATATACATATACATATACATATACATATACATATACATATATATATATACATATGTATATACATACATACATACATACATACATGCATACATACATTAAACAATACATAAACATGTACAAAACTATATACACATACGTGCAAGCAGAAGCCGCCGCTCTTCGGTCGGTTTATTTGGCATCTTGAATATACTGCGCCGCTGTGTCCCGCTCCCCCATTCTTCCCCCTTTTTCCATTTGCCCTTTTCACAAAAACGCAATGTGAATGCTATTATCATTTTTCCCCTGATTCTTTCCGGAGGGTGTCTCGTCCTCTCCGTCTTTTGTTGCTTACGCACAAAACTTCATGCTTGGTTTGTCCTATGTGTTTTTTTGAAACCGGTCTTTTCTGGTTATTCCAAAACGGTGTTCCTGCTGCGCCGCCCTCGTTTCCGCGCTTCGGTCATTCAAAATCGTGTTCCCGCCGCAGCGATGGCCTCGTTCCCAAACGGTGCCATCTGGCTTTCGAAAACGCCAACATCGGACAGGCACGGTTGCGGAGGACATGGAGCCGGCATTCCGGACAGGCCCTGACCTCTTGTAGACGGGCCAGTTACCCTCCAAGTCATTTGGTGGCTTGGCACGGCATGCACTGAAATGGTATGTTGTGCACCGCTGTGCGATGCCATGCTTTGCGTTGCTTTGCTGTGCGATGCAACGATTGCCTACGCAGTGCCACGCCATGTTATGGCATACGATGCTCTGCCGTGTTGTTTTTTTGCGCCGTGCTTCTCCATCCACCGCGCACCCTTTTGGGATCCTATCCTGCTCGACATCCGACTGCGCGAATAGGTATAATAATTATACGCCATGGTAAGGGATGGGAACGGAGGGAGGGGTAGGATGTCAGATGCGGCGCTAACGCACCTAATTTGCCCCTCCCCCTCCCCGTTCCCCCCTCCCGTTGCCCCCTTTCCCCCCCCGCCCTTCTCTTCCACAAGGATTCATCATGGGTGTTTCCCCCCCCCCCCTGGGTTACATATCTGGGCGGTGTTATTGTCTTGAGCAAGTTATTCCTTAAACGCATGGGGGTTCAAGGAAACATGTATCATATTGTTCTTACCAGTCGGGACGTCGGTTCTGTGTCAAAGTGGCGCTGCCGCTCCAAAATCCGACATCATGTTAGGGTTGGTGCTTTGCGCCCGTCATTCAGAATTGGGTTTTCGCGCCAACGCGGAACACTTTTCTGTACCCATAGCCTTAATCGCCGCTGCCGTTCCACTCCATTTCCCCTCCTCCGCATGCGTTTCTAATCGGAGCGTTTTCGGTGTTTCAAAACAGTGATCCCACTGCAAGTGTGGCCTCATGTTAATATCGGCGAAATGGTCCCGTCGTTCAGAAAAACGATCTCGCCTGAGCGCGGGGCAGCGATGTGGATCCGAATCCTTCCTCGTCTTTCTCGCCCAGCTCCTATCCCCCCCACCGCCTTCCCCAGGTCCCCCTGTTCTTCCCGATCCGTTTGTTCTTGTCGTTGCTTTTGTTCCTCGTCCTCCTCCGCCCCCCTCCTCCATCCTCCCCCATCCTCCTCCTTCCTCTCCTCCTCCTTCTCCACCCCCTCCTCCTCCTCCTTTTCCTCCACCTCCTCCTCCTCCTCCTCCTCCTCCTCCTCCTCCTCCTCCTCCTCCTGTCTTTCCTTTTGCACATCCTCCGCCTCTTCCTCTTCCTCTTCCTCTCCTCCTCTTCCTCCTCCTCCTCCTTCTCCAATGTGCACAGGTACCCTCGTCTGCTCGCGCAGACGACCATGGGGCTCTGCGGGGGATCCCCGGCGCGCTCTAACACCCATCGGCGGAGGAACAATCCCGCTACCGAGGGAACCCATATACCTAGTTTAACTCGCGCGCATCCACAAACCGTCGTCGCAGTCGTCGTCGCCCTCGTCGTCGTCGCCCTCGCACTTGTCGCGCTCGTCTTCGCTCTCGTCGCACTCGCGCGCCACGCTTTGCGAGCCCGAAACGGATAGGGGGACCGCGCCCATGAGCCCAGCGCGGTTCCTGCGCACCCCCTACGTCGTCGAGAAAGTGCTACGCCTGCAAGGCTTTGCGACAGCAACATGGATAGCGGCCGCGCTCAGAGACCACCCCCTTCGCACCCGCGATGGTGTCGCGAAGCTCCCGCGCCTGCCTCTGCGTCAGCAGCCGCGCTGCCGGCCTCGCGCACTCGCCGAACCCTTGCCGGCGGGCCGCCGCCGTCGTCTAAAAGAGCCTCCTGGCGGAACCCGCCCGACGCAGGATTCTGCAGGTACGACACCAAGCGCTGCCTCTTGCCGTCGTCGTTCATCTCAGAGTACCTCGCGTAGACCGTATCGGGCCACCAATTGTTAAACTGGCGGCGGTACGCATTCAAAGCGGACTGCACCACTCCGTTGGCGCATCTGCGCGAGGCCTCCACGCTAAACTCGCCGCCCATCTGAACCATTGCAGTCTTCATCGCCAAACATGGAGGTGGCAGCGCGTCCACGGCGATGTTGGGGGGCATGGCTGCCGCGCGCAGGCAAAGCGTTACTCTGAAGTAGGGTTGCAGAGCGCGCCTGCGTGAGACCGCAGGCGCGCCGAGCCGGCTTGAGCCAACGTGTTTACACTTCTTGACAAGACACGAGTTCCCACCCCGAGCGCGCTCCCTTTGGCGTCGAGGAAACGCCACGCCTGCCACGCCCTGCGAACCTGCAGCGCATAGGGCCCCCACTCCCAGCGCCCCCCCTGTGGCGTCGAGGAAATGCCACGCCTGCCACGCCCTGCGAGCCTGCAACGCATAGGGCCCCCACTTCCAGCGCACCCCCTGTGGCGTCGAGGAAATGCCGCACCTGCCACGCCCTGCGAACCTGCAGCGCATAGGGCCCCCACTCCCAGCGCCCCCCCTGTGGCGTCGAGGAAATGCCACGCCTGCCGCGCCCTGCGAACCTGCAGCGCATAGGGCCCCCACCCCCAGCGCACCCCTCTGTGGCGTCGAGGAAATACTACGCCTGCCATGCAGTGCGAATCCTACGCGCACGTCTTGTATATGGCAGGTCATGTGTATGTGTATGTTGCGCGTGCGGCCGTATCGGGAAGCGTGTCTCATCTGGCGGCCACTCTGTGGCGCACACGTCGTGTATGTATGATGCAGTGGACACGCCAGGCGTGCACTAGCGCTATGTGTTGTATTTTGTGCGCGCGAGCGTGTGCACGCATGCGGCTGCATGTAGACGCACGTCTCATGTATACGTGCCACGGATAGACTCTATTTGGTGTCGAGGAAGTGCCAAGCCTGCCATGCTCTGCGAACCCAGAACGGATAGGGAGACGAGGTGAGGTGAGGTGAGGCGAGGCGAGCTTCGCGGGTGGGACGCGGGAAAAAAGAAAACCAAAACCCCACGAAACATGTTTGTAATAACACTCACCTCGCCAGCGTTCCCCTGTTCCCTGAGCACGACCGGCACGGATAGCAAACTTGCGTACCGATGTGCCCTGAGCACCACCGTCACGGATAGAGGCCGCGCTCAAGGACCACCCCGTGCGCACCCCCTGTGGTGTCGAGAATATGCCATGCCTGCTATGCCCTGGACGACCGTCACGGACAGCAGCGCCCTGGACGACCCGCACGGATAGCGGCCGCACTCAGGGACCACCCCCTGCGCACCCCCTATGGTGTCGGGAATATGCCATGCCTGCTATGCCCTGGACGACCCGCACGGATAGCGGCCGCGCTTAGGGACCACCCCGTGAGCACCCCCCATGGTGTCGAGAAAGTGCCACTCCTGCTATGCCCTGGACGACCGGCACGGATAGCGGCCGCGCTCAGGGACCACCTCCTGCGCACCCCCTATGCTGTCGAGAAATAGCCACTCCTGCTATGCCATGGACGACCAGCACGGATACCGGTCGCGCCCAAGGACCACCCCGTGCGCACCCCCCGATGGTGTCGAAAATGCCACGCCTGCCACGTCCTGGACGACCGGCACGGCTAGCGGCCGCGCTCAGGGACCACCCCGTGAGCACCCCCCATGGTGTCGAGAAAGTGCCACTCCTGCCATGCCCTGGACGACCGGCACGGATAGCGGCCGCGCTCAGGGACCACCCCGTGCGCACCCCCCAATTGCCACGCCTGCTACGCCCTGACGCCCTGGACGACGGGCACGGATAGCGGCCGCGCTCAGGGACCACCCCCTGCGCACCCCCTGTGGTGTCGAGAAAGTGCCACTCCTGCTATGCCCTGGACGACCGGCACGGATAGCGGCCGCGCTCAGGGACCACCCCGTGCGCACCCCCCAATTGCCACGCCTGCTACGCCCTGACGCCCTGGACGACGGGCACGGATAGCGGCCGCGCTCAGGGACCACCCCCTGCGCACCCCCTGTGGTGTCGAGAAAGTGCCACTCCTGCCATGCCCTGGACGACAGGCACGGATAGCGGCCGCGCTCAGGGACCACCTCCTGCGCACCCCGTATGGTGTCGAGGAAGTGCCACTCCTGCTACGCCCTGGACGACCCGCACGGATAGCGGCCACGCTCAGGGACCATCTCGTGCGCACCCCCGATGGTGTCGAACATGCCACGCCTGCTAGGCTTTGCGACAGTGTCGTAGACATACACCGCGTTCAGGGACCACCCCCAACGCGCTCCCTCTGGTGTCGAGAAAGTGCCATGCCTACCGTGCCCTGCGCATCCTACACGTGCGATTTGCGTATGATGTGTGTGATGTGTATGTGTATGATGCGTGTGCGGCAGTATCGAGACGTGTGCCTCATGTGGGTGCCCAATGTGTTGTGCATACATATTGGGTGTATGATGCTATGGGCACGCCAGGCGTGCACTAGCGTTGTATGGTGTATGTTGTGTGTATGTGTGACTGTGTGTGTGTGCGAGTGTGTGCATGCGTGCGGCTGCATGTAGACGCGTGTCTGATGCACGTGCGGTGCATGTGTTGCGTGTGGGTGAAGGGAAGATGGACGAGGAGGAGGAGAAAGGGGGAGACGGGAGGTGAGGAAGACGCGAGTGCGACGCGGGTGGGAAGAAAACCAGAACCCCACGAAACATGTGGGGAAAAACCGCGCAATGGGAAGGGATGGGTGGGGGGGGCAGGATGTCAGATGCGGCGCGAGCGCACCTAGCTTGTCCTTCAACTCCCCCCTCCCCTCCCCTCCACATCCCCGCCACCCCAATCCTGTCAGGGTCTTCTAGGGCAGGGCCTGGTGGGCGGTTCAATGAGGATGTCACGAACGAAAGGTCAGATTCGCTGGCAACAGTGCAGGAAACGTGGTTGTTGGCCTCACTTCCTCGCGCGCTGGGGTCCAGGACGACGCGAGCTCTCAAGGTCAAGGCACACTCCCCCAAAACTCACAGACAAGGCCGTTCGGGAACGGGGGTCTGGGTTGGCCTTCCCCTCGGAGGCGGGGGGGCCTTCGCGCGAGATCACCCGCACACGTGGAGGGGGGGCAGTCCCCAGGAGCACGTCACCACCCGGTTTGGGGGGGGCTCCGAGGGGGGGGGGGGCGCAGGAGCACGAGGGGGCTGCCGCAGGGTGGATCGGCCCATCTCCGGGGGGAGAGCCCGGGGGGAGGGGGGCGGGGGGGGAAGCAGGGCGCGCGGCCGGGAGGGGGGGGGGACGGGGGCACGAGGCCGCGCGAGGGGCAGGGCCCGCAGCGTAGGAGGAGGAGGAGGAGGAAGGAGGAGGAGGAGGAGGAGGAGGAGGAGGAGGAGGGGGAGGAGGAGGAGGAGGGGAGGAGGAGGAGGAGGAGGAGGGGGAGGAGGTGGAGGAGGAGAGGAGGAGGAGGAGGAGGAGGAGGAAGACGTGTGTCATCATCGGGGGAGGGGAGGACCTGAAGTGGTCTGGGAGGAGGAGGAAGAGGAGGAGGAGGAGGAGGCGGAGGGGAGGAGGACGAGGAGAAGGAGGAGGAGGAGGAGGAGGAGGAGGAAGAGAAAAAAAAGGAAGAGGACGACGAGGAGGGCCTGAAACGGCTTGGGATCGTTTCCGTGTCTGCGTTGCTGCTTGTGCGGCCGCTCCGCCCTCTCGCCATCCCACTACCTGCTGTGCGCTGGTAGTTGCGGTTTCGGTGCTGGCAGGGCGCGCGCGGGCCGCTGTGCGCGCAGCGCCGCGGCTCCCCTGGCGCGTCACGCCTGCGTGCGCCTGCGGCTTGCCCAAGAAAGAAAAAGCAGAAGGACGACGACACAGGCCTCAAGAGCTGGGCTCGATGTTCACAGGGGGAGAGGAGGAGAACGGAGAGAATACTGACGTGACAGACGGCGCGCGCACGTTAGGCACGCGCTTCCGCGTGTCCAGGATTTGGGGGTGTCGAACATGCGAACATGCGGTCGGCGGATTATGAACGCATTCTTGTTTCATCTGGCGATGCTTCGCCCAGCATGTCTTTCGAATCCCTACGGCGAACGCGCGCGGCGCTAAGGTCGGATCAGCGCCGGCAAAACCATACGGACCCGTAGGACAGCAAGCACGAGGCGAGAAGATCGCCGCCTAAACAATGTGCACAACTACACGGATGCACAATCAAACAATGAGACTCTTGCAAACCGTGACGGGACCGAAGGAGCAGTTTGCACAGCCACTCGACCTCTGGGTACGATTCGACCACTCGCGGTCTGGACCTCCCAGCAGACAAAACAGGAGGGGGCGAGGACGACGGGGGTGTCCTAACATGCGTGTCGCCACGAATGGGTTTGGCACGTGTTCCACATCCTCTCTGCGCCAGAAAGGCCACAAGCGGGAAGCCTCATGCGAAACTCGAGGGCCCGCTCTCCCCGGCATAACAACACACCAGACAGCAAGTCCAGCATCGCATTGCATGCCATAGCCAACGAAATTCGCTGGCCCAGCGGGCCAGAGGCGTGCTAAGACCTCCGGCAACTGCTTAACAATATACTAGTTCGCGCACGCGGGGCGGCACCTGGGGGCCCCCGGACGACAAGTACCCCAGCCAGGTCCCGGTCAAGTCCCCCCAGAGCACTCCAGGGGAGGGCTATTTTTCGACACCCCTCACGAGGATCGTGGCCTCGGAGGGAGAAGCCGCAATCAACTACCTCCGCCTCCCGCGCACGAGCTCCCCAGGAGCCCCCAAACAGGCCCTAGAGGCACCCAAGACGCCGCGGCCTCCAAGAGGCCCTCAAGAGGCCCCCAAAGGCCCAAAAGAGGCCCCCAAGAGGCTTCGAAGAAGTCCCACAGACGCCACAAGACGCTCCAAGGAACTGGAACATTTGTTCCAAGAGGTCTCCAGAGGGCCGCAAAAGGCCCCCAGAGGTTGCGAAGAAAGTACCTCCCTCCTAGACGCTTCTTGAAACTTCAAACCTGCATCCCAGAGGTCCTACAGAGGCCAACCTGGCGGGATACGCCGAAAACAACTGCATACTTCAACTACGTCCTGGCCCACTCCCGTCCGAACTGCATATTTCAGCTACGCCCCGGCCCACCCCGTCCGACTTTCGGTCGAAGCTTCAAACCTGCATCCCACAGGTTCTACACAAGGCAACCTGGCGGGATACGCCGAAAGAAACTTGATATTTCAGCTACGTCCCGGCCCACTCCCGTGCGACCCGCGGTACAAGCTTCAAAAATGCATCCTAAAGCTCCTGCGCAGGCAAACGTGGCGGGATACGCCGAGGAGAATTGCATATTTGAGCTACGTCCCGGCCCACTCCCGTCCGACTCTCGGTCAAACCTTCAAAATAGCATCCCAGAATTCCTACAAACGCCAACCTGGCGGGATACGCCGAAAGCACCTGGATATATCAGCTACGTCCTGGCCCACTCCCGTTTGACTCTCGGTCGACCCGGGGCGCGCCAACAAAATGCGAATTATGAACCAATCCATCGAAGACGACGATACAAGAGACGGAAACGGAAGAGGCGGCTGAGGACAAAGAGTGGTGCCGCGCCCTCCCGCCCCAAGAGGCCCCCAAGAGCCCCCCAAGAGGCTCCACGGGCCCCCAAAACGCAAGCCCCAAGAGACCCCAACGAGGCCCCCAACAGGCTCCAAGGAAGCCAAACAAAAACGTTACAGGGCCGGGGGAATGAGCGGAGCGATTAAATCATGTTCGTGGGTCGTGTAACATTGCGTGCCAAAGCCATAGTCACATTCCTCACCGGGTCCGTGGACCCCTCAAATTGACCGCCCCGGGGCCAGGACTGGGCTTCCAGAGGCCGCAATCGAAGAAGCACAACTGGTGTCGCATCGGTAGAAGCGCAGTGAGATGGCGAGGAGGGCTCGGGAAAGACACTAGAAATGAGGATGTGGAAGGTGGAATGGAAGATTGTATTCCGTAAGCGACTGTATAGCGCGTAAAGCGATGTACAACGGGCGCGGTCAAGGATCCAGGCGGCAGCGGCTAGGACACGGTGAGAAGAAAGCAAGGCAAGATGACCTGCCATTCGAATCCGGTGCTCAAGGAAATCCGTCGTTTTTTGTACACACAAGCAGACAACAGCAGAAAACGGTTATATTGACTACCTTTCTCATAAGCAGACCAGCTACCTGGTCGCAAGGGGATAAATTTACTTGGGTTCGGTACGTCCCTGGGTTGGCAGACTTCACTCTGTCCCAAGGCACACTGATCCTGCACAACGCCAACAGCCTAAAAAACATGTACGGCGCCAGTGGCAAGGATGGAAGCACTCCGGCCATAACCCGTGGGACTATCCGAAGCAGGCTACCCTATTCCCCCCGCGTGAACAATGCGAGTCCTTGAAGGATCACAGCCGAAGCATCCGCGAGCTGCCCGAACACAACCCGAGCAACCCAGCCCCAAGCAACAGCGAGCTGCTCGGACACGGTCGAGCAAGCCCGCTCACTTGAGTGCTCTACTCGTCAATCTCGCGACACTTGAAAATACATCCACTGTCCGAGTCCGTGTGGCTTCGTGGAACAAATCACAAAAGAGTCATCTTTTTTAATTTCTGCATGAATGGGCTATGCTGTGAGATCGGGTCGGGACGGCCTTCTTCAACCCCCCGTCGCTGAACTCGACAGTGGAGTGGGCATAGCTGATCCGGCCGCCCATCACGCTGAGAATCAAGTCTCGACCCACGATGCCCTTGGTGATGGGGTCGTGTCGAACCAGTGACCAGTGCAAGTCGTCGATCTGTTTGGTGCGCAGCTGGTCGACTAACCACCACAGGTGGCCAGCCATTGTGTTCTCGGGCGGCGGCCCGACCAGGTCGATGAGCAGGGCACTAAAGACGGACATGCCGTCGATGACGATGTCAGCAGGGATCGCGCAGGCTCGGGGAGACCCTGCAGGAGAGCCCGAGGAGGCAAAAACAATTGATTGTTCTCAGGTGTTTTGAAAATGCTAAGGTTCTCGCCTGCTTGGGTTTGCGGCCGCCCAAGATGACCCAAGAGGCCTCCAAGATGGCTCCAAGACAGCCCAAGAGGCAACCCAAGAGATGCCCCCAAGAGGCTCCCAAGAGAGGCTTCCAAGAGGCCCCTCAGCGGACCCCAATACGCCCCAAGAGACCCTCAAGTGGCACCCAAGACGCCCCAAGAGGCTCTGAAGACCGCCCAGAGGCCCCCAAGACGTCCCAAGAGACCCCTAAAAGGCACCCAAGACGCCCTCAGAAGCCCCAAAGAGAAGCCAGGAGGCCCCAAAGACGTCCAACGAGGCGTCCAAGAGGCCCCCCACGCCCTCAGAAGACCCAAAGAGCCGCCAGGAGGACCCCAAGACGCCACCAGAGGCCTCCAGGAGACCCCGATAAACACCGAGCTCTCCGAAGGATGCCACGCTCCCCCGAAAGGGCAGCTCCCCTGGGCATCGATCCTGGATTGGCTGGTGGGGATACGCGAAGCATTAAACATTCTAAACTATTCATGCGACGCTGTTACACAGACACGGTGGCGGGGGTTGCCGCAAGCAGTTGGATATGACAGGAGGCAACAGAGGCGGCGGCGGGAACATGTTATGAGTATGCTGTTGCTGATGATATTGATGATGCTGATGATGATGATGATGATGATGATGATGATGATGATGATGCTGCAGATGGTGATGGTGATGATGATGACGATGCTGCTGCTGCTGATGATGACGATGCTGATGCTGATGCTGCTGATGATGATGATGGTGGTGGTGATAGCGATGATGATGCTAGTACCAATGATGGTGGCCTTGACGATGACGATGCCAATGACGAAGGCGATGGCAATGATGATGCTGATGATGATACTGATAATCATAATGGTACTGGTGATGGTGAAGATGGTGAAGCTGATGATGTTTGTTGGCGATGAAAACGGTGATGGTGATGATGACGACGGTGATGACAATGACGACGACGATGATGATGATGATGATGATGATGATGATGATGATGATGATGATGATGATGATGGTGATAGCGATGGATGGTGATGATGATAATGATGATGTTTATCACGATGGTGATGGTGATGATGATGATGATGCTGATGATGGTGATGGTGATGGTGATGATGGTGGTGATGATGATGATGGTGAAGATGATGATGGAGATACTGAGGATGACGATGTATGTTCTTGTTGGCGGCAGTGGAGCACGCGGCCCGAGTCGCTGTCTTGCATCGTGGAGTCGGTGCTGGACGGACAGGGCGGCCAGCGACACGGCCGTGCAAGACCATCACTAGAATCGACGCTCGCTCTCGCAGAAACCAGGCAGGCACACATCGGGGCTCTCTAGATCCCGGCGCACCTGCGCACCTAGGACACGCTCTCCTCGTACACTCTGAGCGAGCCAGCTTATGGGAAGTGCCAGTGGCTCCGCCTCCTCCACCCCCTCCTCCTCCAACTTCTGGTCCTGCTCTTCTCCGTGCACCTCCTACAACTCCCACACATATCCCACTCCCTCACCCCTCCTCCTCGCAATGATTGGAGGAGGAAGATGACGACAAGAAGGAGCATAGGGGAGAGAAGGAGGAGGAGGAGGATAATGAGAAAAGGACCAGGAGGGGTAGTGGGAGGAACAGGGAGGGAGAATAGAACAGAAGAAGAGTAAGAGGAGGACGAGGTGGAAGAGGTGGAAGAAGAAGAAGAAATATGAGGAAGACGACGAGGCGGAGGGAACCGGGAGAGGACGAGGAGGAGGAGGATTGGAAGGATGGGGCAAGGGGAGCAGCAGGAGCAGTCGGAGCAGGAAGAGGATGATTCAGCCGAAGTGCTGTCAGAAGGAAACAGCGTCTGATGGGGAAGGGGGGATACAGGAGGGAGGAACTTGGAAGGAGGAAGAAGAAGGAGGTGGAAGAGGAGACGGAGGATGAGGAAGAGGAAGAAGAGGAGGATGAGGAGTAAGAGAAGGGAAGGATGGGAGGGAGGAGGTTTCAATCAAGGTGATGCCAAGAGAAAGAGGCCGAGGATACTGAGGAGGAGGGAGGGGAGCACGGAGGGGGGGGGGGGGGGGTAATTCCAACCAATGCGCTGTCAGGAGGAGGCGGCTGAAGTGACAAACGAGAGAGGCGATGAGAGTGGGAGGAGAAAGGGGATGCGGACGAGGATGAGGAAGAGGGGGATGCGGATAACGGGGAGACGGAGTGGAGGAGGAAGAGCAAGATGATGATGATGCTGATGATGTTGATGATGATGATGCTGATGCTGATGCTGATGATGCTGATGCTGATGATGACGATGGATTTTGTTGCTGGCGGCCACGTAGTACGCGGCCTGAGCCGCCGTCTGGCATCGTGGAGTCGGTGCTGGACGGACAGGGCGGCAAGCAACACGGCCGTGCGAAACCTTTACGAGAGTCCGACACTCGGTCTCGTAGCGCCCGGACAAACACACACCAGGGCACTCCAGATCCCGGCGCACCTACGCAGCTGCGGCCTACGGCAAGCACTCCTTGTATGGCCTAGGCGAGCCAGCTTATTGGAAAATACCAGTGGCTCCGCCTCCTCCTCCTCCTCCTCCTCCTCCCTTTCCTCTCCTTGCACCTCCTGCAGCTCCCACACACGCACATCCAGCTCCCTCACCCATCCTCGTCACTCCGAGTGGGTCCAAAAATGATGGCACCCGTCCACAGGATGCGCTCACTTCTTCTTGCCGCCGGCACCGCCCTCCTCCTTGCGCTCGCAGGAGATGACCTTGCCGAGCATCACAACACCGTTGCCGTCCATGAAAGCCACGCGCGACAGGCCCTCGCAGTTCTTGAAGGTGTCGCACACGAGCGGCTGCTGCGGCTGGAAGCTGCACTGAGCCATCTCGTTTGACTTGAGGGAGTGGGGATCCTCCATCTTCTTGCCGCCCGTCTCCTTACCCATCTTCCACTTCAGCTTGCTGATGCGGCACGCCGCGCGCCCGCAGCGCACGAAGCCGATCGGGGAGTAGCCGACTTTGATCTCGTTGGGGATGTCCAACACCTGGATCTGCGCGTCGAACTCCTTCGTCTGACCCAGGGTGGTGTCCTTCTTGTACACCATCACGTCGCCCGAGCGGGGCATGTTGTTCTTGTCCAGGCCCTTGATGTTGAGGCCCACGTTGTCACCAGGGTTGGCGAAGTCGACGCGCTGGTGGTGCATCTCCACGGTGAACACCTTGCCCGTGCACGGGTTCGAAGCGGTATGCGTGGGCAAGAACACGACCTCCTCGCCTGGCTTCACGACGCCCTGCTCCACACGCCCGGCGAGCACATCGCCGACACCCTTGATCTTGTAGATGCCGGAGATCGGCATGCGCATTGGGGCGCTGGTGGGCCTCTCTGGTACGCGGCACATGACGTCAAGCACGTCGTACACGGTGTCCACATGGATGGTCTCCTTGCCGTACTCGACGTCGCAGCCCTTCCACCAGCCCATGTTGTCGGACTTCTTCAGCAAGTTGTCGCCCATCCAGCCAGAGATAGGCATTACAGGCGTACCCTTCTCGACGAAGTCCTTCTTCCACCCGACCTTGACCAGCATGCTCTTCATCTCGTTGGCGATCTCGTCGTAGCGGGACTGCTTGTATCCAGCAGTGTCGCAGTCCATCTTGTTGACGCCAATGCAGATCTGCTTCACGCCAAGCAGATTGATCAGGCGGGAGTGCTGGCGAGTCTGCCCCTGGATCTCGCCGGCCTTGTGGTTGCCCTTGGCGATGGCGGTCGTGAAGTTACCGTCGGCCGGGACCATGATGAGCGCAACGTCCGCCTGGGAAGCCCCCGTGATCATGTTCTTGATGAAGTCGCGATGGCCTGGGGCGTCGATGACGGTGTAGTGCCACTTCTCGGTGTAGAACTCCTTGGTGGTGCAAGCGATGGTCACGCCGCGCTCGCGCTCTTCCTTCTGGCGGTCCATGTAGAACGCGAAGGCGAAGGAGCCCTTGCCCAGGCGCTCGGCCTCCGCCTTCAGCTTCTCGAGCTCGCGCTCGGGCAGCCCGCCCAGCTCGAAGATGAGGCGGCCCGTGGTGGTGCTCTTGCCACTGTCGACGTGGCCGCAGATCACGATGGACAGGTGCTCCTTCTCGGAGTTGGCCGGCATGGCTGGCCGACTGAGTGCACCACTGCTCTCGACGGGGTGGGCCGAGATGCGCCCTTGGCCCGGCCTGACCAAAGCTAAGGATGTGCGCCTGACCGGCTGCGGACAGGATGATGACGATGGTGATGGTGATGGTGATGGTGATGATGGTGGTGGTGATGATGATAATGGTGATGATGATGATCATGTGGTCGACGGTCAAGATCATGATGATGATGGTGATGCTGGTGCTGATGATTATGATGATGGTAATGATGAGGCTGATGTTAATGGTGATGAATATCATGATGATGAGTATGATGATGATACGGGTGATGATGATGCTGACCGTGATGACACTGATGATGGTGATGATGATGATGATGCCGATGATGATAACGATTATGGTAAGGACGGCGTTACTGACAATGGACATGCAAATGCAAATGGTGATGAAGATTATGATGATGATGAAGATGATGACAATGATGACCAAGATGATGATCATGATGATGAAGTAGATGATGTGTGCCAAAACGGCTACGGACATGATGATGACGATGGTGATGATGATTGTGATGGTGGTGATGCTGACGATGATCATGTTGCTGATGATCATGAGCATGATAATGGTGATGCTGTCGACGCTGATGATGACAGCTATGATGATGATGGTGATGACGATGCGAATGATGACAATGATGGTGAAGCTGATGATGAGTATGATAATGAAACAAATAATAATAAAGCTAATCGTGATAACACTAATGATGATGATAACTATGATAGCGTTGATGATCATGGTGATGGTGATGATGGTGGTGGTAATGATGATGATGATGAGTAAGATGATAACGATGGTGAAGATAGTGCAACTTAGGATAAGTAGGATGATACGGGTGATGATGATGCTGATCGTGCTGACACTGATGATGGTAATGATGCTGATAATCATGATGAATATGATAAGGACGGTGGTACTGACAATGAAACATGAATGCTAATGATGCCCTGACACGATGATGACAATGATGATCATGATGATGAACGGTGATCATGATGATAATGATGTTGTGGGTGGAGATGATGGTAATCATGATGATGAGGGTGATGATGATGATTCCGCTGATGATAACGACGACGATGATAATGTGATGGGGACGGCACGGCGCGCACGACAAGTGGGAAGGGCACGGCACGCGGGCGGCACCTCGTTCTCCTTCCAAAGATCTAGGCACGGCACGACACGGCACAACCAGCACGGCACGCGGGCACGGCACCGCACGACGCCCGGACGGCATGCCAGACCCTAAGCACGGCACGGCACGGCACGCGGGCACGGCGCGGCGCACGGGCACGGGCACGGGCACGCTGGCGGCATCGTTGGCTTCGCCAAGGGCTATGAAGGGACGCGTGGATATTTTTTCCTTTTCAAATTTCATTTTAGTGGTCTCGTGCCGAACAACGACAGATCTTATTGAACTGATCTGCACAACGCAAAAAAACAAACGCGCGCAAAATCCACTGCGGATGCCCTCAGAGGAAAACGAACAATGGAATGCTGCATAAGCGGCGCCCGCGTTCCGCCCGCAGTCCAACTGCAGACAAGACCACGCATGATCAGCCCGCCGGAAAGTTCACGAGCATTGCGGCGGGGGCGGTCATACATCGAGCGAGGGCAGCGGAATTATAGCCGTCTGATGGAGCTCAGCCAAGGGCTACAAACATACAGCCGCAAACTGGAGGCAAAGAAACAAGAGCAGCGCGAAAGAAGGTCACTGCGAAACCAGACAGATGTCTCCAGGAAGGCGAATGCCTGCCAACGCGCCGCTTGCAATTGTTAATCATACTGGCCCGCGGTAAACCCCAGCGGCAACGCCCAGACACCAACAATAACACCTAGACGCCCGGTGAAGCCATTGACGCGCTGCTCAAATCCTCGCGAGCCAATCCATGAACAACCGCAAGGCGAGTCGCCCTGATCAAGGCCGGGTAATCGGGCAAACGGCGAAAATAGCGAGCCGCATCCGCATTCGAGGATGATGAGGTGCAGGAAGCGGAGCAAAGGAGAGGAGGGCGGAAAAATGACAATCATAATGAACACGGTGAGGAGAGGGAGCATGGTGATAGGGAAGACTGGAAACGCGCAAGAGCATGAGCAGGTAGGAACACGGAAGAGGAGCTTGGGGGAGGTAGGAAGAAGCACAAAAAGCCTGAGGGAGGCAAAAGGCGCACCAGTGATCCGCGCGGAACGCGCGTGCGCCGCGCGCCCTCACCAGCGAGGGTGTAGGAAGGTGGGGGGGGTCAAGGAGCAGGAGGAAGTAGGAGTAAATAGGAGGGGCAAGAACATGCAGAAGAAAGCATTTGCAGACTCGAAGCCCAAGCAAGTTGCGCCACGCATGAAGGCGAAGTGAAGCAACATGCAACGCGAGAAAAAAAAAGATGACAACCGTTACATTAGGGAAAAGAAAAGGGCGCAGGAGTAATTAATCGGAATATGCACAGGAACGGGGAGGGAGCAGAAAAAGGAGGAGGTCACAGCAGAGGGGCGAGGAGGAGGAGGAGGAGGACAAGGAAGGGAAATATAAAGGATAGAAAGAAAAAAACGCGCTGACGACGACGGGCATCAATCGTCGAGGATCTCGAGTCGTTCGCTTTAGGCGCCTGCGGGGCGCCCCATCAACGTCGTCATATCGGCGCCGCCGCGGCGCTCTCTTAGGGCAATTATGGTTGCCGTTGGCGGCTGTCTTGGAGCCCCTTGGGGCCCTCTTCGGGTCGTTTCGGGGATCTCCTGGGCCCCTCTTGGAAGCCTCGGGGGTCCTCCTGGGGCCATCTTGAAGCCGTCGGTCAAAGAAGCGGGGCCCTAGCAACGCGCTCCTTGGTGCTCTTGAAGCCGACTTGGGCCCTGATGGCCCCCTCTCAAAGCAAGTTCAAACCAACTCGCAGCCATCTCGAGGCCTCTAGAAACTACGGAAAGCAAAAAGGCGAGAAGGAAAAATTGAAGCGCACAGTGATTGTAAAGGAGTTGAACCTGTTGGAGGCCCCCCCCCCCCCAAGAGCTCGAAAGACAATTGTGGGCTGTCACGAAGCGGTCTTGAGGGGGCTTGGAGGCACATTGGGAACACAATTGTACCATCTGCAAGTAGATGGAGCGATCTCGGAATCCTTCTTGGGTTGCCTGCGGTTCCTTTGGAGCCATCTCCTGCCATTTCGGGCACTCCACCGCCCCGCGGCCACTCTCTGCCCACGCCCGGGGACGAGAGGGCAGGGGGGGGATCCCCGCCCCTGCCAGGGAGAGACGCGCGGATAAGCTAGCCCGTTAAACCACCGCCCACGCTCTGCATGGCTGGTGGGATTTTCCACGGCCGCCTGGGAATACTACCCCGGATTCTCGAGTGAATTCTGCCCGGATTTTTCCAAATCCAAATGTGAATTTGCCCCGGAAACCGCGTGATTTTTTTTCCGGGTGCCCTCCGGATTTTTCCGCGCGCGTTTTTTCGATGCGCGCGCCCAAGGAAAAATCCACCAAGAATTCGGAGAGGTATTCAAAACGAGTTTTCGTTTTTCTCCCCGAAGTTTTCACTAGGCCGCGCGCGGAGCCTGGAAGGAGGGAGGGGGGGGGGGGGGGGAGTCGCAGGGAGTGGGCGGGGCACGCCGCAGGAGAGGGCCGGAGGGGGACAGGAATCCCCGCGCCCCTTCAAGCGTGAGCGGCGTGGCGAAGTAATTCACCCAAGCCCACTCTTCCCCTTCATGGACACGGTTCCCCATTTCCCCGCCCAATCCATCATGCGCGGGAAGGTAGCCGCGGGTCGTTGGAGCGCCCAACGCGGCCCAAAATGTATCCGAGATGGCTGCAAGGAGCCCAAATGCGCCCGATTCCGAATAGCCTCCAACGTGCCTCTGAGAGTCGTCAAGACCGCTTCAAGACGGCCCCGCGTGCCCCTCGAGCTCTCCAAGGAGGCCTCCAAGACAAAAAAAGTGAAAACCATTGCGTGCTATGTGTTATGTCTCGTCGCCTTTTCGTTTTCCATGGGCTCTTGAGGCCTCGAGATGGCCGCGCCGGCCTGAGATGGCCCTCCAGAAGAACCCGACAGGCCCCAAGACGGCGCCGAGAGCGCTCGAGAGCAGCCGAAGAACGCCCCAAGAGAGCGCCAAGAGGCGACGTGGGCGGCTCCAGAGAGGGGGCGCTGCAAGGACCCCCCCCCCCCGTACTCTTTGACTGACGGCCTTTCCAAGATGGCCCCGAGAGGGCCCCCAAGGCCTCCAAGACGGGCCCACGAGACCCCGAAGAGGATCCCAAGGAGGCCCGAAACAGCCTCAAGAGGACCCCGTAGGCTCTCCCAGAATGGCTCCAAATTAGCTCCACAATGGCCCACAAATCACCCCAATGGGGCTTCTAACAAGAGACGTGTGCGAAAAAAAAAACAACATCCTCCATGATTGATTCTGGCCGCCGTCGTGGCTTTTTCTCCCCCATCCTTCCTTGTCCTACTCCTCGTCCTCATCCCGCCCCTCCTCCGTTTCCTCGTCATCCTCCTCCTTGTCCTCCTTCCCTGCTGCTGTTAATCCTCCGATTCCTCCTGCGCCGCCCTCGCGTTTCTAACGTAAACAGCGTCGCCCTCTTGGCTGAGCACCATGCTGGCACGCGTTTCTGACAACACAAATTGCCTGGGCACCGTCTCTGGAACTGCTTCGTCCTGAGTGTTCTTACCCCCATGTCCTCCTACCTCCCCCATGCTCCCCCCACCTCCCCATCCGGCACATTCCTACATCCTCGTTTACCAAAGGATGCGGCGCACTGGTGTTCTGCGCGGATCACCAATGCGGCTGCCACCTCCCCCTGGCCCCTCGTACCCCCCCCCCCCTCTCAGGTCCCCCATCATCCTTCCGACCTTCTCATGCTCTGGCATGTTCCTGTTTCCCCCAGCGCGCGTCCATCCTTTTGCTGTTCCTCTTCTTTCGTTACTACTGGTCCTTCGCCACCATATTTGTTCCTTCGCTTCCTCCGCCTCCTCTTCCTCCTCCCGCACAGAACCAGTGAAAACACATTCGGTTCGCTGCGGCGCCGCGTGCTGCTACACATGCTGATCGAGGCAACTCGCCTGGTGATTGCTTTTGCCTTGGCTGGCGGAAATACGCGAGGCGTCGGAGATGAAGGCAAAAAGGCGGATGAACAGTAGAATCCCGCGGACCACGGCCGAAACGCGCCAGAACATATGTGAGGAGACAGGTCTGCAAGTTGCTTTGGACCCCTACAAAGCCTGTCTTGGGACCCTAGGGCCTGCTTGCAATCGTTCTCGGGGAGCTCACTTGCAGCTTTCCCGGCGCCCTGTTGGATCTTGCCGCAGGCCCTGGCAAAAGAAGATGACAGCGGGAGGGAAATGAAGAGAAAAACAATGCAGGCAAGAGGAATAAGATAAATGAATACGATGAGGAAGAATCAAGGGCACGGAAGACATTCGAAATTCGCTGGCCACGCGGCATTCACACGAACGCCCGAGCCACATGATCGATTGACGTGCGCATATCAGAAAAAAAGGAAAATAACAATGAAAAGCGAAGACGCAAATCCACGCCGAATTCACTCTTAGCACCGGCGAAACCAAGGCATCGTTTTCGCACTCTCAGGCCTGCGCGCGGCACGGCACGACACGGCACGGCACGCACGACACGTGGGCACGGGACGGCACGGCACGCAGGCGGCACCTCTTTCGCCCTGCAGGAAGGAGGTACTGCACAGCACGGCACGCGTCGCATGGCACGCGGGCACGGCACAGTGGCACGGCACGGCACGCGTGCAGCAACTTCCTCGCACTCCAGAACCTAGGCAAGGCACAACACAGAATGTACGGCGAGCGGACACGGCACGGCCCTTTTTCGAATTCCGGATGCTACACTGGCAAAGAGACCCTAAGCACCAAGGCTGCATGATACGACATATGTTCGGAACGGAACGGCAAGACAACGCAACGGTACTGCGCGGCACGCGACCACAGAAAGGCACGGTGCCGGCAAGCTTGACGCAGTCCATAACCTAGTCACGGCACCGCACGCGGCAACGCTACGCATTTGGAACTTTTATATCGCCTACCTTCCCAGAAGCGGGACCCCTTGCAGCTTTCGCTGCTCGGGCAGCAAATCACGGCACGGCACACGAGCACGCCACGAGACACGGGCGGTCCCCTTTTCGCACTTGACAGACTGAGCACGGTTCGGCACGGAGCCACGGCACGGCACGGCACGGGGCGAGCGGAGTCTGTCGCACTCTGGATGAAACGACTGCCTTCTCAACAGCAGCAGAATTCGCACCCCTTACAGCACTCGCTGTTCATAGAGACACTGAACCAATGCTACACCTAGATGGTCTTAGATCTGTTCTAAATAACTGGGCCCCGGTATCGGATCCACCGCCTTGTTGTCGCCGTCGCCGCCCCGTCGCCACCTCGTCGCTACCCGTCGTCTGGGCCCCTTTGTCGGGTCCGCCGCCCTGTTATCGCTGTCGCCGCCCCGTCGCCGCCTCGTCGCCGCCCGTCGTCTGGGCCAGCTTGTCGGGTCCGCCACCTTGTCGCCGTCGCCGCCCCGTCGCCGCATCATCGCCCGCCCGTCGTCTGGGCCCCGGTGTCGGGTCCGCCGCCTCGTTGTCGCCATCGCCGCCCTCTCGCCACCGTCTGGGCCCCCTTGTCGGGTCCGCCGCCTTGCTGTTGCCGTCGCCGCCCCGTCGCCGCTTCGTCGCCGTCCATGGTCTGGGCCCCAGTATCGGGTCCGCTGCCTAATTGTCGCCGTCGCCGCCATGTCGCTGCCTTGTCGCCGCCCGTCGTCTGGGCCCCGGTGCCAGTCCGCCGCCTTGGTGTCGTCGTCGCCGGCCCGTCGCCGCCTCGTCACCGTCCGTCGTCTGGGCGTTCTCTGGCTCTGCAATGCGTTGCGCTGCATTGCTGTGCGTTACTTGGTTCCTTACATTGCTTAGAATTGCCTTGAATTGTTGCGCGCTGCTTGCATTGTGCTATATTGCTCTGCAGTGCGTGGCATTGCTCTGCATTGCTTTGCATGGTTTTGCATTGCTTCACACTGCCCTACACCGATTGAATCAGATAGCTTGCACCACCTAAATTGCACCAGATCGATTGCACCAGCCAGTTTGCACCGCATCGATTGAAAAGGACACACTGCTAGCTCCCGCTCCCGTCCCTCCTCTTGTTCATTGGCCCGACACCATGCGCCAAAGCTCCGAGGCCGCTCCTGGCCCCCACACAGCGGCGGGCGCAGCGGCGCCGCAGAAGCAAGGGCAGGCAAAACAAAGATAGAAGTCGCGCCCTTGACCCAAGAACAGCAGCAGGCAGGCGGCGTGCGCACGCGGCAGAGACCCGAGGAGGGCAGGCGGGGAGTCTAACTTTGCTTCACCTTCATGAGTCCGAGTTTGGGATCCACGCTGCCTAACATCTGGGTGAAAGGAAAACCCCGAACAGCATTCACTGTTTAGGAACATGCTTAGATTGGGGGGTGCATGGCACCATATGCTTGTATAACAAATTCTCACGTCGGGACGATGTTGGGAGCACAACCAGCCAGCACGTGAATGCCGAGAGGGAGGAAGGGATGGAAGGAGAAGACTGAGCAGAAAGGGAGGGAGGAAGGGGGATCAGGAGGGAAAGGATTAATAATTAAGGGGGAGGAAGATGACAGTAGGGAGGAGCATGGGGAAGGGAAGGCGGCGGAGGCGGAGAACGAGAAGAGGACCAGGAGGGGTAGTAGGAGGAACAGGGAGGGATAATGGAACAGAAGAAGAGTAAGAGGAGGACGAGGGGGAAGTGGCGGAGGAAGGAGAATAAATATGAGAGGAAGACGATGAGGGGGAGGAAACCGGTAGTGGACGAGGAGGAGGAGGAGTGGAAGGAGTAGGAGAAGGAGTGGAAGGATGGGGCAAGGGGAGCAGTAGGAGCAGTCGGAGCAGGAAGAGGATGATTCAGCCGAAGTGCTGTCAGAAGGAAACAGCGTCTGACGGGGGAGGGGGGATACAGGAGGGAGGAACTTGGAAGGAGGAAGAAGACGGGGGAGGTGGAAGAGGAGACGGAGAATGAGGAAGAGGAAGAAGAGGAGGATGAGGAGTAAGAGAAGGGAAGGATGGGAGGGAGGAGGTTTCAATCAAGGTGATGCCAAAAAAAAGAGGCCGAGGAGGATACTGAGGAGGAGGGAGGGGAGCACGGAGGGGGGGGGGAAATTTCAACCAATGCGCTGTCAGGAGGATGCGGCTGAAGTGAAAAACGAGAGAGGCGATGAGAGAGGGAGGAGAAAGGGGATGCGGACGAGGATGAGGAAGAGGGGGATGCGGATAAGGGGGAGACGGAGTGGAGGAGGAAGAGCAAGATGGTGATGCTGATGATGTTGATGATGATGATGATGATGCTCATGCTGATGCTGATGATGCTGATGCTGATCATGACGATGTATTTTGTTGCTGGCGGCCACGTAGTACGCGGCCTGAGCCGCCGTCTGGCATCGTGGAGTCGGTGCTGGACGGACAGGGCGGCAAGCGACACGGCCGTGCGAAACCTTTACGAGAGTCCGACACTCGGTCTCGTAGCGCCCGGACAAACACACACCAGGGCACTCCAGATCCCGGCGCACCTACGCAGCTGCGGCCTACGGCAAGCACTCCTTGTATGGCCTAGGCGAGCCAGCTTATTGGAAAATACCAGTGGCTCCGCCTCCTCCTCCTCCTCCTCCTCCTCCTCCTCCCTCTCCTCTCCTTGCACCTCCTGCAGCTCCTACACACGCACATCCAGCTCCCTCACCCCTCCTCGTCACTCCGAGTGGGTCCAAAAATGATGGCACCCGTCCACAGGATGCGCTCACTTCTTCTTGCCGCCGGCACCGCCCTCCTCCTTGCGCTCGCAGGAGATGACCTTGCCGAGCATCACAACACCGTTGCCGTCCATGAAAGCCACGCGCGACAGGCCCTCGCAGTTCTTGAAGGTGTCGCACACGAGCGGCTGCTGCGGCTGGAAGCTGCACTGAGCCATCTCGTTGGACTTGAGCGAGTGGGGATCCTCCATCTTCTTGCCGCCCGTCTCCTTACCCATCTTCCACTTCAGCTTGCTGATGCGGCACGCCGCGCGCCCGCAGCGCACGAAGCCGATCGGGGAGTAGCCGACCTTGATCTCGTTGGGGATGTCCAGCACCTGGATCTGCGCGTCGAACTCCTTCGTCTGACCCAGGGTGGTGTCCTTCTTGTACACCATCACGTCGCCCGAGCGGGGCATGTTGTTCTTGTCCAGGCCCTTGATGTTGAGGCCCACGTTGTCACCAGGGTTGGCGAAGTCGACGCGCTGGTGGTGCATCTCCACGGTGAACACCTTGCCCGTGCACGGGTTCGAAGCGGTATGCGTGGGCAAGAACACGACCTCCTCGCCTGGCTTCACGACGCCCTGCTCCACACGCCCGGCGAGCACATCGCCGACACCCTTGATCTTGTAGATGCCGGAGATCGGCATGCGCATTGGGGCGCTGGTGGGCCTCTCTGGTACGCGGCACATGACGTCAAGCACGTCGTACACGGTGTCCACGTGGATGGTCTCCTTGCCGTACTCGACGTCGCAGCCCTTCCACCAGCCCATGTTGTCGGACTTCTTCAGCAGGTTGTCGCCCATCCAGCCAGAGATAGGCATTACAGGCGTACCTTTCTCGACGAAGTCCTTCTTCCACCCGACCTTGACCAGCATGCTCTTCATCTCGTTGGCGATCTCGTCGTAGCGGGACTGCTTGTATCCAGCAGTGTCGCAGTCCATCTTGTTGACGCCAATGCAGATCTGCTTCACGCCAAGCAAATTGATCAGGCGGGAATGCTGGCGAGTCTGCCCCTGGATCTCGCCAGCCTTGTGGTTGCCTTTGGCGATGGCGGTCGTGAAGTTACCGTCGGCCGGGACCATGATGAGCGCAACGTCCGCCTGAGAAGCCCCTGTGATCATGTTCTTGATGAAGTCGCGATGGCCTGGGGCATCGATGACGGTGTAGTGCCACTTCTCGGTGTAGAACTCCTTGGTGGTGCAAGCGATGGTCACGCCGCGCTCGCGCTCTTCCTTCTGGCGGTCCATGTAGAACGCGAAGGCGAAGGAGCCCTTGCCCAGGCGCTCGGCCTCCGCCTTCAGCTTCTCGAGCTCGCGCTCGGGCAGCCCGCCCAGCTCGAAAATGAGGCGGCCCGTGGTGGTGCTCTTGCCACTGTCGACGTGGCCGCAGATCACGATGGACAGGTGTTCCTTCTCGGAGTTGGCCGGCATGGCTGGCCGACTGAGTGCACCACTGCTCTCGACGGAGTGAGCCGAGATGCGCCCTTGGCCCAGCCTGACTAAAGCTAAGGGTGTGCGCCAAAACGGCTACGGACAGGATGATGACGATGGTCATGATGATGATGATGATGGTGATGATGATGGTGGGTGGGATGATGGTAAAGAATCATGCCGTCGATGGTGCAGATTATGATGAAGATGGTGATGATGATGACGATGCTGATGATGGTAGAGATGATGGGATGGTGATGATGCAGGTGATATTACTGATGAGGCTGATCGTGATGACACGGATGGTGATGATGATGATGCTGCTGACGATGATAATGGTTATGATAGGGACGGTGGTACGGATAATGATAATGATAATGATAATGATGCTGATGAGTATCATGACGATGATGATGAGAATGCTCATGATGCTGAACAATAAGATGCGCGTCAGAACGGCTACGGACAGGATGATGACGATGGTGAGGATGACGATGATGATGATGGTGGTGGTGATGATGATCCTGTTGTTGTTGGTGATGATGGTGCTGATGATGGTGATAATGATGATACTGCTGCTGACAAAAGTGATGGCACATATGATGCTGCTGCTGATTATGATAGTAATGCTGATGGGAATGGTGAGTATGATGAGGGTAAATGTGATGATTGCGATGCTGATCGTGATGGCACTGATGATGGTGATTATTTGAACGCTGATGATGATAATGATAATGGTTATGATGAGGACGGTGGTACTGACATTGGAAATGAGTGCTAATGATGCTGATGCTGATCATGCTGACTGTTCCATTCACATATGGAATTCTCTAACGGCCTTAATAATCGCAAATGGCAAGGACAAGTTGATTGCCCGCATGTCTGTGCGAAAGAAACTATCAACACCCAACCATGCACATTTACAACGACGAACTCTTCATAAAGAAATCGAAGAAGAGGAGCGCAGAGAACCCGCGGAAACTTGCGACCGAGGCGTACCATACCCAGACGGTATCGGCCTGCTGCGTCTCGTCTTCGGCATCAGTCTGGGTCGCCGTGCGTCTCCGTGTGTTCTCTTGCTGCTACAACGTAGCTCGTGCAGCGTCAGGCGCACGATATCAGGATCGTCGCCCTGGAATATGATGCTGCACTTGGCTGACAGGCTCGCCCGGCAGCAATGATGGAAGCGAAAAGCAAGCCACTTCATGCATTGAGGGGGCTCACCATCACCATCCAAGGCTACGGCATCGGCGACCCACTGATCGAACTTTTCAAAGTCGCCACACACGAAGACGTCACGCATAAAGACATCGCATTCTGGAGCGCACTTGTTTGTTGTGTAAAAAAGGCCTCGAATGCTGGGCTGCAAGACGTGATTGGCAAATCCCCAACATCGCCCCGCTGCGCGAAAGCATTGAACGACACGTGGATCTCAGTCTCAGTGGCCTCGGTGGAGTCTTCGATGTCCTGACTGATGCCGCTCGATTCAGACGAAGGGGATTCCGAGTTGGAGTCGTTGCAAGTCTTTGCGATGGAAGAGTCAACGAAGTCTGACCTAACTCCAGAACGGGATTGGAGAAATTCTTCCTCTTCTTGCACCTCCTTGATGCCGAGTGCGTGGGCGCGATCACCCACCGCCCCCAAACGTGCATGGGTAATCTGGGCGCGGACAAGAAATCCCGCTGCGCCCCGAGGAGCCACGGAGATGCCCGCGCGGCCTTCCCGGTCGGCATCATCTTCGGCAGCGCCGGCGAGTAGATCCGAAAGCTTAGCACTTTCACTTTCCGGCGCGAGATCTGCGAACACCCTGCCCACTAAAACTTGCGGGGCACGTTCGTGCATCAGGGGGGGTCCGAGCTCATCTGCACCCCGACCAATCTCAAGCCGCGGCCCCAAGAAGACGCACGCATCGCACGTCCTAGAGAGAAGCCGCTCGATGACAGACAAACTCATGGCGCCCGCTTCGCCAGACTTCAACCTCGCAAAAGCCCCATATGTAGCCTCAAAATCCAACAGAAAACAGCGTGCGTCCCGAACCTCCAAAAGGCTTCCTCGAGCGCGTCCAAGTCGGAACATTTCAACCAAACAATTATAATGGGGCCAGCCAGCAATCATGCGCTCAATCTAGCGCTGCAACAAAGTAGCGCTTGTCCACCCTGGACGGTCAGGATCAAATGCCCCGTTGGGCGCGCAGGAACGCTTTCTGACAACCAGACAAACATTGTAAAATACACACAACAACTGAACGCAGCTTTCATCCTATCTAACCGCGACGACGATTTTGATTTCGGCACCGCGACCACTGGCACCATCGCAGAAACAGCAATGTGCAATGGGATCAAACTTCCGTACTGCAGCCATACTTGGTTCCAAAATCTACTCCTGTCCGACGCGGTGTCGTCCTCGACGGTCTTGATGCCAGACACCATCGCGGCTAGACTGAAAATCGCCATTGCGAAAATCAAGGACAGTCCGAATGTGCACAGGAACTTCGCTCGTAGCTCATTCTGGATGTTCTGGACATTCCTCTCCTTACGATTCTGGCCGCGAGCCATTGCGCCCCTCTCGCCGGTGCAAACACACGCCCAGGAACGGAGAGCAACGCAAATTCCACGCAACCTGGGCAGCCTGTACTTCAACATCAGGACCAACGAGGAAACGGGCAAAACACAATGCACACTGCTCAACAAATATTGAATCGCGCCGATCGCGGCGCCATCCGTTGCAGAACGCAACGCGCGATGACACCGATCGCCCTTAGTGCTCTGGACGCGCGTGCGTGGGGGCACCGAACGCGCATTGAATGAGTTGGCAGAGGCGCTTTGAAGACAACGAGGATTGGGCCAAAATCCGTTGACCCCAGAGGCGTGCGAGGGAAAGCGCAATCATAACCATCAATCTTGAGCTTCTCCTACGATTTCTCGCCCCACCTCAATGACCCCCCCCCCCCCCCTCGCCCCAGCATCCCCACCTCGCGGGGCCGCTGTTCTCGAGACCTCCTACCGCGCGATTTCTCGCCCAACACCGACCGACCCCCCCCCCATGGCCCCTTCTTCGCCGCCCCCTTCGCCCCCCTCCTCGGCCCCGCACCCCCGCCCCAAACCGACCGACGCCCCCCTCCTGGCCCTCCTCCTCGCACCCTCCTTCGGCCCGGCATTCCCGCCCAAAACCGACCGACGCCCCCTTCCTGGCTCCGACATCCTCACCCCATGAAACTTCTTCTCTCGGGGCCCCCGACCCCGCGCTTTCTCGCCAAAAACACCGACCGACCCCCCCCCCATCGCCCCCCCCCCCCCCTGCGGCCCGGCACCCCCGCCCAAAACCAACTGACACCCCCGCCCTCGCCCCCCCCAGCGGCCCGGCGCCCCCGCGCTCTTGGGATCCCCCCCGCGATTTCTCTCCCCAAACCGACCGACACCCCCCTCCTCGCCCCCTCTCCTCGCCCTCCCACCCTCGGCCCGGCGCCCCCGCCCGTAACCGACCGACGCCCCCTCCTGGCCCTCCTCCTCGCCACCCCCCCTTCGGCCCAGCACCCCCGCCCAAAACCGATCGACGCCCCCCTCCTGTCAGGAAGGCTCTTCTTTGAGGATCCCCCACCCCGCGATGTCTCGACCAAAACCGAACGACGCCCCCCTCATCGCCCCCCTCCTCGCCCCACCCCCCGCCCCCCTCCGCGCCTCTCTCGCCGGCCCGACACCCCGCGCAAAACCAACCTCCCCCTCGCGCCCCCCCCTCGGCCCGGCACCCCCCGTCCAAAACCGACCGACGCCCCCCTCCTGGCCACCGCATCCTCACCTTATGAAACCCGTTCTCTTAAGATCCCCCACACACAACCGACCGACCTCCCTCCCAGGCCCCCCCCTCGCGGCCCGGCACCCCCACGCAGAACCGACCGACGCCCCCCTCCTGGCCCCGACATCCCCACCCCACGAAACCTCTTCTCTTGGGGCCCACCACCCCGCGATTTCTCACCCCAAACCGACCGACGCCCCCCTCGTCGCCCCCGCCCTCGCCCCCGCCCTCGCCCCCCTCCTCGGCCCGTCCCCTGAGGCTCTTTTCCGGCTTTCTTTTGGGGATCCTGCTAAAAGAAACGCGACATGTCATATCGAACGCAATTTTGTAGGGATCTGCGATAGAATCCTGGATCCTGCTAAAAAGCGCGGAGATTTGTAGGATTCCGGCTTTCCGGCTTTCTTGTGTTATAAAAATACATACATACATACATACATACATACATATAATACATACATACATACATACATACATACATACATACATACATACATACATACATACTACATACATGCATGCATGCATACATACATACATACATACATACATACATACATTACATATACACATAAGCACAGCAACTATACAAATATGTGAGTATATATATATATGACATAAGTATACATATGTGTATATACATACATATATGTATGTATATATACATATGTGTGTGAGTGTGTGCGTGCGTATGTTTATGTATCGGATGACATTCGCTCCTCGCAGCTCCTCGATCCCCCCTGGCGCTTGGCTCTCAGCGCCGCTCCCCCTGGCGGCCCTCGGGGCCGCCCTTCCATATGCCCGCGGCCGTGCTGGCCGCCGTCGTCGCGGCGCTGGCTGTCTGGTGCCGCGCTGCGCGCATGGGGGGCGCGCGCGGCCAGCGTCAGATGGCCAAATCCAGCCGTGGCGACGATAGTTCGGACCAGGTGTTCGGAAGGGGTCCAGCCGTGGCGACGATTCGAGATGCGCGCTCCGACCAAAAATTCGAAAATGATCCAGCCGCGGCGACGATTTGAGATGCGCGTTCAGACTAGGATATTTGATCCAGTGGGATCCAACCGTGGCGACGAATCGATGAGCGCGTTTAGGCTTCGGAGGGCGCCCAGCCGCGGCGACGATTCGAAATGCGCGTTGAGATCGGATCGGATTGGGCCCAGCTGTGCAGACGAACCGAACGGAGTGAAACAACGCATGAGCATAAACGCTTGGATGTCCGCTCGGATTGCTTGTTTCGGCGCTCGCCGTGCATCCCAGTCAGCCGTGCAACGTGACAAATGGGGTCTGTCATATGACAGACCCGTCTGTCATATGACATACCCGTCTGTCATATGACAGACCCGTCTGTCATATGACAGACTGGCGGCGCGTCGCGCGCCGCACTGAGAAATCCGAGCTGACCCCCGAACGTTTATGTTCATGCCATTATCGTGGTACGCGTGCGGATCGCCCAACCCCTCTCCGAGAAATAAAAGAAACCATGATAAGTGGTTGAAGAAGGCGAACATCCAGAAACTATAGAACATATGGGGAATATTGGGAGGTGTGTGTTCATGTGTGTGCCCCTGGGCCCGCTCGCACCATTCCACAAAAGGCTCCGCGAGGGCCGCGAGGCGCTCTGTGGGCTCCTGGGGGGGTATCCTGAGCCCACCGCGCTCCCCATCCACGTTCACGCCGCTCGTTGAAAGTATCTCTGTTTGGACCTTAAGATCCCAATACATGTCACGTGTCGTATTACTTTGAATATCGATATGGTGTGGTTGTCATTGTTATTGTTGCGTGTGATCAGCCTTTATACTTCATGTGTCCACCTTTCTACTTTCATGTGTCTACCTACCTATTCTTATTGCTGGTGGGTACGTACCCTCCCCCTGGGCCTCGTCCGCACCATCCCCCTCGTTCGGTCCCGCGGGAATGCCGTGGCGCGAAATCGCAGTCGAAGATGGCGGTCCAGGCGCCCGAGGAACTACCAGGGGTGAGGGTTTGTCAGCCCGCGCTGCGAGGGCCAGCCACTACCATACTGCCTGACATCGTCCAAGGCGGCGGAATGCAACGCCCACGTTGCAGTGCACTCACAATTCGCGCGGCGGCCGCGACACCCTGGATTGCACGGCCCGACTGGTCAGTATCCGATGCCACCGCCGTGCAAAATGAAAGGCCGTATTGTAGTGGATGACTCTCGCAGCGCGGGCACGGCTAACCCCTCATATGGGGTCAAGAAGCCCAGGGGATATCCAGGGGTGCACCCCTGGAAATATCCTGGGCTTCTTGATCCCATCTTCGTCGATTTCGCGACGTCGCATTCCCGCGGGACCGAATGCCAGTCCTGGGCTCAGGGGTGGCATTGGATAAACACTGAGATGCCCACGGCGCAATGCACTCGCAATTGGCACATCGGCCGCGACACCCTGGATTACACGGCCCGGCGTTTCGACATTCGATGCCACCGCCTCGTTATCCAATGCCACCGCTGAGCTCAGGACTGCAAGTCTCTGATATTGCTAGGCGCCTCGACCGAGCGATATCTCCAGCGGTCTGCAACCGCTCCTCGGGCCGCCCGCGCATCTCGCACGGCTACGGCCTATGCACCTACGAGTCTGCGACCCAGCCGCCGCCGTCGCCAGGCCCTTCACTCACCGCCGTCAGCAGGCCCGTCAGCGGGCCCGTCAGCAGGCCCGTCATCAGGCCCGTCATCAGGCCCGTCAGCAGGCCCGCCAGCAGGCCCGTCAGCAGCAGGCCCGTCAGCAGCAGGTCCGTCAGCAGCACGCCCGTCATCAGCAGGCCCGTCAGCAGCGCCGTCAGCAGGCCCCTCGGCATGCCCATCATCAGGCCCGTCAGCAGGCCCATCATCAGCAGGCCCGTCGCGCGCCGCCTTGGCGATCGCCCTCACGGCCTTCATGTCCTCATCCGAGACCTTGGCGGGGTCGTTGACAGATCCGACGATGTCCATCACCTGCGTCCTAATCATGTCGATGATCGTCGTAGCCCGCTCACGTGCGTTCTCGCCGCCGACCTCGAGAATCTGTTTCTTCTTGGGGCGGCCCAGGGCTCTCATGAATACGGCGACCTTGCCGTTGTGGCCGTTCGCAAGGATGAGCTCAATCTGCGTGTCATCCTCAGGGGTGCGGTGGATTTACAGCCTCCTTCGCCCCCCATCCCTCGCTCTCTTGCACTCCTCCCTCGCTCCATGTCCCTCCCTCCTCCGCCCCTCGCTTCCCGTCTTTCACTCCCCTCCATTTACTCACCGTCCCTCACTCCACCCTGTCCCTACATCCCTCATGCCTCCTTTCCTCCACGACCCACTTTCCCCCTCGTTAGTCACGAGGGGGCGAGGGCGGTGCTGGGCGCGGGCCCCCCCAGAGCGCGGGGGCGCGCAGGAGAGAGAGGATCTGGAGGACGAGGATGAAGAGGGGGGGCGAGGATGATGACGAGGAGAGCGATGAGTACGGGGAGGGATATGATGCGGAGGAGGCGGACACGAGGAGGATGTTTGGTTTGCGACGCGTCCTCCGCGGCGCCATCGGCTGGTTCTCCTGCTGCATCGGCTGCGCCTGCTGCTGGTGCTGGTACTGCACCCGCTGCGTCGCCTGGTACTGCGCCCGCTGCTGGTGGTGGTGCTGCTGCTGCTGCTGCCGCTGGCTTGGACATCATCGCTGGCCTCTTCGATGCGGCAGCCTTCTTGCCAGCCTTACCAGCCGGCTTCTTGCTGACGGGCTTCGACGGCTGCACATCCTCCGCCTCCTCTGCATCCGCTGCATCTGCTTCCTCATCTTCGGGAGCTTCGGCCGCGTCCTCATGCTCCTCCTCATCCTCCTCCTCCTCCTCATCATCCTCGCCCTGGGCATCTGCCTCGTCACCTTCGCTGTCGTCCTCGCCCGCCTTGCGCTTCTTGAGCTGCGCCTTCCCTTTGGCCTTGGCCTTGCCTTTGGCCTTCGCCTTTGCCTTCGCCTTCCCTTTGGCACTGGTGGCCTTCCCTTTGGCCTTGCTCTTGCCCGCGGGCTTCGGCTGCGCCTTGGGGGGGCGCTTGAGCTTCCCGTCGTCTCCGAGCCAGTCGGCCGACAGCTCCGACTCCCACGAGTACGGCTCGCCGTCGGCGCCCTTCACGGAGTCCCACACGCCCATCACGAAGCCGTCACCACTCACCCGAAACCATTCAGCTTCTCTGGCCGAGCCGTTGGAGAGCACGAGCTGGATGGCACGGCCATCGAAGTGGCAGAAGATCGGATGATTGTCCTCGTCGTCATCGTCGCCGTCGGAGTCCAGGACCGACGAGCTCCCGAAGCCGGCGCCCGTCTGAGGAGGGCTTGTGAACAGCTCGGGAACCCTGTAGTTGATGAACGGGTTCTGGACTGGCTCCTGCTGCGCTGCTGATCTGCTGGGCTTGGCGGGCGGCGACGGCGAGGGCCTCGAGATCAGCGACAGCATCGACCTCAGCTCGGGCTGCGCTTTCTCGATCGCAGTGCTGGTGAGCTCCTCGGATTACGCAAACTATCCGCACGGCGCGCAGGGCGACAGACGACGTCTGTCATATGACAAACGGAACTGTCATATGACAGACGTTGTCTGTCACCCTGCGCGCTGGCAAGTCGATCAGACACGGCACGATCGGCCGCGATATCGCACCCGCTCCTTCTTCTTGATCCTCAGGTGCGACAACATGACGCGGGTCTTGAGCGCCCAGTAGTCGTGGAGCCCGTCGACGGGGTAGCCCGTCGCCCTGGAGATCGCCCTCACCCTCGTCACGTTCTCCGCCGGCGCCTTCATGATGCCGTAGAAGCCCTTGGCGACGTCGATGTGGTCGAAGAACCCGCCGCGCGGGTCGAGACGCAGCAGGCCATCCAACCACGATGCGTGCTCGCACAGGCCGTCAACGTCCATGCCGACGCGCATGTCGCTGGAGGCGTATGCCACGCCGTGGTTGCTGCCGAGGATCTTGTCGGCGTGCGGCCTCAGCGCATCCTGAGCGTTCCGACGACATCGGTGCGATACAACTGAGGAGAGATGAGGTCGGAGCGAAGAGTGGAGGGGATGCGGATGAGAGGCGGAGTGAGGAGTGAGGCGGACGGAGTGAGGAGTGAGGCGGACGGAGTGAGGCGGACGGAGTGAGGAGTGAGGAGTGATGGACGAATAAGAGTCGGGGGAGGAGGGACAAAGAGCGGAAGGTTGAGAGTGATTCCTCATATTCCATCCTCCTCCTTCCTCCTTCGTTCTACGTTTCCTCCTCTTCCTCATCCGTCTTCCTCATCCTCATCCTCATCTTCCTCTTCCTCATCCTTCTAACTGGAAGGGCGGTGTGGGTCGGCTTTTCCCCGACGTCCGTGATCGCTTCGTGCGCCTCGCCATCGCGAGGCTTCCAGTTCCGCGTGCGGCCCATAACAGGGCCAGAAAAAAAACAAAAAAAAGCTCGGGCGCTGGGAGCGGCCCATGACAGGGCCGAAACCTGCGTTCGAGAGCGGTCGCGGCGAGGGGGCGATGGGAGGGAAGGGGGGATGGTCGGAGCCACAGCTCGAACGCATGGGCGAGAGTAGGGGGCAGGGGTCGGCGGTGCCAGCCAGGTGCACGACGTCGACTCGAGCTCCAAGAGTTTACGGCAGAACGGTGCAGCAGGCATTGATCCTGCTCATCTCCCACTCTTCCTCCTCACCCTTCTCGCCGCCCCATCCTCCCAGGCAGCCCAGCTCGAGAGCAACGCTGGGAGGTGCTTGGACATCGTGCACGTGTTTTGCGGATCTGGTGGTATACACAATGCCGCGCTGAAGCGCGGGCTCGACACCTGGCAGTTCGGCCAGCACCTGGACCCTGGGCACGACGTCACGACGGTGGACGGCTTCCTCGTTCTGCTCGACCATTTGCTCCAGGTCACCATCCCACCCTCTACCCTCCGCCCTCCAGCCCCATGCCTCCACCGCCCTGCACCCTGCACCCTGCGCCCTCCACCCTCTACCCTCCGACACATCCCACCCTCCGCCATCCACCATCGTCTTCAGCCATCCACCCTCGACCATCTGTCCTCCACCCTCCACCTTCCACCCTCCGCCCTGTACCACCCCCTACCATCCACCATCCACCCTCCACCATCCACCCTCCACCGCCGTCCACCTTCCACCACCCTCCACGCGGTCCTCTGTCTCTCGCCCTGGGGGAGGTGCGTGAGAATGGCCTTGTGTGGGTGTCTCCCGATTGTGCGAGCTGGGGCTTCGAATCTACCCACGAGGCGGAGAGAACGAGGAATTGGCGCGCCTCGACCCAAGACGTCGAAGCACGCTTGGCCATGGAACCACCGCCAGGCATCGAGGGCAAGCAGGCGAACCCCGACGTGCGGCGTGGCAACAAGATTGCCAGAATCACTGCATTTATAATTCGAGTGTGCCACGCCCGCAACGTTTGGACCACGCTAGAGAACAACGGTAAGAGTTGCATGTTCGCATACCCTACCATCGCCCCCACGCTCCGAGACCTGAACTTATATGCGACGGAGGCCCACTCGTGTATGTTTAGGTGCAGCGGGCAGCAAGCAACGACTGTACCCAGGATGACGATCCGAATGTGGAGTTCGTGCTGGTGGATTGTGGCTGCTGGATTATCGTGCAAGTGCGGTGTCAGACATCGACGGGTCAAAGAGGAGAGCATGGGCATTCGTCTAGAGCACTGTGGATCGCATGACTGAGAGCGCGGCAATGTCTGGTCGGGCCCAGCCCCGTTGGGGCCGACGTAGTTTTCCGTCCGCCCGCGCTCGGTCATGCGAAACACGTGCTCTGAGCGAATGGCCCTGCTCTCCGTAGGAGGGCGAGTTATGGTCACCAGGCGAGAAGTATGCATTCTACTGTGCTTCGCGCTACCCCGCAGCGTTCTGCCTCTACATCGTGGACTGCTTCATCCGCTGCCGTCGCATGGACTGGCCACGAGGCATGCCGAACCTTCCGAGCGGGCACAGCGAGGCTTTCAAATCTTTACACACGCCCCCATCTATAGATGCATGTATGAACACATATGGTATCGCAGTCCCCCATCAACCTCACTCATCACATCATACACCTCCATCCACCGCCTCGTCACCACACCTCCCCAACCTCCACGCCAATAACCGTAATGACTATCAATCAGCTGTCCGACAGACCATTCACGTGATCTACGGGGTCTGTCATTGACAGACGCGTCTGTCATATGACAGACCCGTCTGTCATATGACAGACCCGTCTGTCATATGACAGACCCGTCTGTCATATGACAGACCTGTCTGTCATATGACAGGCCCGTCTGTCATATGACATGCTGTCTGTGCGTTGCGCGGCAGACCGAGTGAGCGATACGCTGATGAAGTGCCGATTCCACCAGGCATCTCATCACGCACGCCGAGGTTCGAGTGCTGGCCGCCATTGTGAGCAGCATCGCGATTCCGCAGGGGGTGCCCACTGTCAGCGAGGAGGCGCAATGCGAGATGCAGCCGATAGAGGTCGAATGGGATGGAGCTCATATCCATGACCCCTCCACCTCAGCCCACCACCCCCCCGCTCATCCGTCCCCTGCCGCCATGCCCCCCTCCCCCACACCCGCACCCATCCACCCAATCATTCTCTCACTCCCACACCTCCACGCTACAGCGTTCATTTCCTCCTCGTCCAATCTTCTTTAGTTTTATGTGCGTTGCATGGTTGCGCACCGTTCGTAGGTGCAAGCACCCACCACCCGAAAGGGCAAGGTCCGCGCGGGCAGGGCCCGCGCGGGCAAGTCAGCACCAGCGGCATCGTCGCCCGCATCATCAGCAACATCGGCGACGCAAACATCGCTGAGGAGGTGGATGAAGCCAGGGCTGCATCCCGAGCTGGCGCCTGGCTCACAGGGGGCCGCCGCCACGCAGGAGGACTCGAGCGATGAGTCTGATGAGCGGCCGCTCGTGTCGACGCCGCTCACGGTGACGCCGATCAAGAAGCAGAAGATCAGCACCAGCCCGATCAGCTGCAACAGCAGCCCCGCTGGCGGCAAGGGCGACACGCTGGCCGACCTGATCGGGTCAGCCCTTGACGTTCCAGACCCGAGCCCTCTGCGTCCTGGCCAGTGGCGGTGCCCGCTCTGCGACAGCGTCTACAGCGTGGACCACCATGATTGCTGCGTCCAGTGCATGTGCGACCCGTCGGGCTTCCTCATCGAGAGCTCGTCGAGGGTACACACCGTCCTCCAGCATGGCTCGTTGTTCGGCGGATTTCCACGCGGGACGCGTGATGGGCAAACGATAAAAAACCATCCTCATCCACCCCGTCTTTCTCCTCCACCCCTCTCCACCATGCTTCGCTCACACATTCCTCCAGCTCCACCGTGATCCACCCGCTCCGCCTCCCCCGATCACACTTGACCAGATATCGCACCCCGACCACCCTGCGGGCCTGGGCCTCCCGCGCCCTCATCGTGCCCCCCCTCGCCAGGACAGCGATGTTGCCTGGCTGGTCGACGAGCCCATCTCCGTGCACGCGCCCCAGGAGCTCTAGGCCAGAAGGGAGAACGCGCGCGAGCCACATTACCATGGGAAAGGCATTCCAGGGGCCGCGACCTCCAGCATCGGGGAAACATCATGAATGGGGAGCGTGGGGCTCCAGGGGCCTGGGGCCTCCAAGGGCCCCAAGGGGCAGTTTCCGTGGCCTGGGGCCTCCAAGGGCTCCAGGGGCCTCCAAAGAATTCCATGGGCCCAGGCACCTCGCGTGGCTTGCGCACGTTCCCCCCAGCTACGTGAACCCGTTCATCAACTTCAGGGAGCAGCCCACGGCTGCGTCGGACCCGCCCTCGGATTGATCCGACGGCCCGCGGTGGTCTCTAGGTGCATCGAGAGGCCCAACGGGCCATCGACTGCGTCGGCCGACAGCCCGCGGAGATCTCCATGGGCCTCGAGAGGCCTGAGAAGCAATCGACTGCGTCGACAGACGGCCAGCGGGGATCTCTAGGGGGCCTCGAGAGGCTTGACCATCAGTCGGCTTCACCTACATACAATTCGAATCCTTCGCTCCGAGGGCGCTGGATCCCGAGTGCCGCTTTAGCTTTTTTTGTTTCCCGAAGGGGCGGCTTCGCGCGGCTTGTTTTTTTTTTTATCCGAAGGGGGCCTCGGGGGGCAAAAAACAGCTACCGACAGACAAATGACAGACAAATGACAGATCTGTCATTTGTCTGTCACCCCCACAAACGCACGATACATATATCAGTTTTTGAACCCCCAGAAATGACAGACATATGACAGATCTGTCAGTGTCTGTCAGGGTCAGAAAACACTGTAAAAACACAGCTAAAGTGAGTCTGTCAGTGTCTGTCATTTGTCTGTCATTTGTCTGTCAGTGTCTGTCACCTACAAGTACAGAGTTTTCATGAATGTATCCGGCAGAACCACTGGTGACAGACAAATGCCGGACAAATGACAGACTAATCTGAACCTTCGGAGCGGGGGCTGAGTGTCTCGGCTGCGCGTCGGCGAGCAGCCAGATTGCTCGGTGGACGCGCGCTGGCCGCAGTTGGCGGCGCCGCGGCGGATGCGTGGTGGCTTCGCGCCACGCTTGGAAACGTTCTCTGTCAGCCCCTCTCACCTACCTCAACCTCACCCCCCACCCCTCGGGAGCCTGGTGGACCTGGTGACTTCCCGCAGGGGGCGCGAAGATGATCGCATTGCGCGCTTTGCGGTTTAGACAGGGGGGTCGCCCTCCTCGGGGGACGCGGGAGAGCGCGAAGATCATCGCGCGTCGCGCTTCTCGGTCGGGGCAGGAGGGTCGCCCTCCTCGGGGGGCGGCGGGGGAGCGCGAAGATAAGCGCGCTCGGCGCTTCGCGCAGCGCAACGCGCGAGCCTCGGCGCCCCAAGTCCGATGCCGAAGTTGGCACCTGATCGTGAATCAGGGGGTCACGGGATGTCTGGGGGTGGTTCTGAAACCGTTAGGGCTCAAGGCGAGGTGCTGTCCTGGCAGCGTTGTGACGCCCTCTCCCTGCTGCAGCCCCTCGCCATGCCGAAGGCTGGCACGGACTCCAAGGGCAAGGTTAAGGCCAAGGCGAAGGGCCACGCGAAGAAGGTCGACCACGCGACGGTTGGCAGCGGGGACGAGTCCGATCAGCCGCTGGTCACCGCGCCGCCCCCGAAGTGCATCGCGAAGCTGTGGAAGGACGCGGACCAGGACCCCGTGAAGCTGCAGACGATGCTTTCAAGCATGAACGCGCAGGACTGGATGGAAACTGAACGGAGACAAATGATGATAATGATGCTGATGCTGATGATGGTGATGCTGATGATGGTGATGCTGATGATGCTGATGCTGATGCTGATGATGATGATGATGATGATGATGATGAGGAGAAGGAGGAGGAGGAAGAAGAG
Source organism: Prorocentrum cordatum (assembly GCA_963575745.1). Classification (NCBI taxonomy): domain Eukaryota; class Dinophyceae; order Prorocentrales; family Prorocentraceae; genus Prorocentrum; species Prorocentrum cordatum. The sequence goes on along the minus strand of CAUYUJ010015127.1, from coordinate 217,215 downwards.
GAGGAGGCTCGGTGGTTGGACGGGGTAAGGAGAGGATGAGTATGATGGTAATTGTGACCACATGCGCCCCGCCACGCCTCGCACGATTCGTGGCCCCACAGGGAGCTCCTCCGCCGAAGGCCCCAGTGGCTGTGATCACACCCTAAAGCTAGACGAACGCATCACATGAGGACGCCCCGAGACCACGGGAGCATCCCGAACCCAGCCCGAGACAAACAGCACATGCACCGAACTCGGATCAGCTATGCGGAGACCCCAGGGCAAGAAGGCCCCGTTCTCGGCCATGAACACGTTCCTGAAGAACCATGCCCCCGCCACGCGCGCGAGGTATATTGCGACGTGCGGGCACAGCGACGCCGAGAAAGTCCAGTGGCTGATGCGCTTCGTCATCGACCCGTCCACGGGTGGATGCAAAGCCAAGTGCGTGGGCGTCCAAACCGTCCACCCGACCCACATCCCCATCAATCTCATCCTCGAGGTCAACGTCCTGGGGTTCCCCCCACATCAGCATCCAGCTTTTCCCAAGGTACCCCTCGCGTCCTTGCCTGTGGCCTGTCCTGTTCGCCAAGTTCGTTGGCCAAATGTTGCCCTCCGAAGAAAAAAACAATTCGGCCCAGGAGGGTCGTGCGTCCTTACCGCCCGTCCTTAGTGCACGTGTTGCTTGCAATCCTACCCGCATCCTCTTGGAACCACGCAGGTGCGAGACCAAGACCAAGAGGACGAGGAGGGAGGGCATCATCGACGTCTGGGCGACGGAGTCGATCTTGGCTGGCCCCAAGTACCTCAACGACGCGGTGCCTCCGTGTGAAACGGGGGGGGGGGCGGTGCGACAGCGCAAGCTGGCCAATTAGCTGGGCGGGCTACCTACCTGCGCTCTGCGCTGCACATACGGACCCAGCCTACCGAGCTCTAGGCTAGCGACGGGCTGGACGCTGAAGTTGAACACTGAAGTCGGACGCTGAAGCGGGCCTGAAAGGGTAATGACGCCCACTCTGGCCTGAAACGCACAGGCCCACTTCAGTGTCCATAATTCGTGTCCAGCATTAGTGTCCAGCCCGTGTTCGGACAGCGATACCGATGCGATGGCGAGGACGAGGAGGATATGAGAGCGAATGACGAGAGGATGGGGCAAGGAGGATCATGCTCAGGACGAGGCGACGAGGAGCAAGGCCGAAACATGCGGGAAGGATGATCACGATGAGGAGGAGAAGGAGGAATCTGCAGATGACGATGCGGAAGGGACTGAGGAGGATGACGATGCGGAGGAAGAAGATGTGCGATGGGTCCGTTGCGTTGGTCTGCCCACAGGCGCACGCAGCTGCGATCGTGAAGGAGTTGCCCTCTCGCCCGCACAAGCGCTCGATGGCGCTTCGAGCGCAGGGGGTGCTCGAGTACCACTACGTGGCGGACGCGGAGGGCCAGCTGATCGACCAGACGTCGCACCCCGCCGCCGTGGAGGCCGAGGCGCCCATGAATCCCCTCGACGCGGTGAGGGTGCTTCAGGAGCGACCGCGCAACGCGGCCGAGGAAGAGGAGGAGGAGGAGGAGGATGACAGGAGCTTTCCTTGCGGTTTGGAACGGTATGGGCAACCTATACCTCCTCGACGCCATAGGTGGCGCGCTTTCGGGGGAAGAGCCGAAGCCGCCGCGGCTGGATTCTCTTCGAAACGCTTGGGGGCGGAGGGCAGCAGAGAGGGACGATGACGAGGAGGCCCAGTGGGGAGGACGGGCCTGCGCCCCTTCGAGCCCCGCAGGACATGCTGCTGGGCATGGACGGTTGGGACGCCGCCCTCGACGCGGTGCACATGGCGGGCTCGATGGCCCACGGCAACGCGGCGCATGCGTCGACGGCAAGGTCGGTGGCTGAGAGCGTCGCTGACTCGGCGGCGGCGTCGGCTCCCGAGGTGACTGGCGGCAAGGGCGGCGAGCCCGTCGAGTCCGACAAGGACGCCAAGAGGAGGAAGAAGGCCGAGAAGGATGCGGCCAAGAAGGCCGAGACGGCCAAGAAGTTGCATGGCGCGGAGGTGGCGTTCCTCGCCTCGATCGCCGGGCTCTCCCAGGAGGAGCAGGAGAAGAAGAAGGAGGCCCGCTCGCTCGAGCTGCAGACCGACGAGGCGAAGAAGGCCATGGAGAAGGCGTTCCGGGATGCCCAGCAGAAGGCCACGGGGTTCGGCCTGACGTGCGAGGTGCAGGTGCCGCAGGTCGTGGACGCGCTCCTCAAGCGGGACTTCCCCAAGGAGACGGCCGACCACCTCAGGGCTGGGGCTGACGAGGTCCTCGACAGGGTGAACGTCTTCAAGCGCACGGTGCTGACCCAGCAGCCTAAGGTGGTTGAGCCCCCTAACTCCTCCCGCGTCGACCCCGCTGCAACCAGAAACGGCAGCGTCCAGATGCACCCATTGCGTTCTTGCCTCGTCGACCCAGCCGTGGTCGCCCGAGGTCGCCCACGAACCGTCCAGGGGCTGTGCATCATTACCGTAGTGTTGAGTGTAATCTCACCGCCTGCTGCAGGGGAAGCCGACGATCAAGATGTGCCAGGATGCGGAGGAGCACGTGAAGACGGAGCTCGGTAAGCTGGTCGAGTCGTGGTCGAGCTTCGAGCGGCGCCTGCTCTGGAACGACATGAAGAAGGTAGCCAACGCAGGCGAGGCGGCGGGGCCGCATGTCGCGGCCTGAGGACGTCAGCAGGTGATCCTGCTCTGCGTGAGCTCTTTACAGCCGAGCCTGGCTTGGGTGATGCCAGGCAATTCGCACGGTCGTTGCGTGCCGTGAAATGTATGTACAGGGATGGATGGGATGATCGGGTTAGGATGACATCTCGAGGTGAGAAGGCGATGAGAGGATGACGAGGTGAGGAGGCGAGGGGATGAGGCGAGGTGGGGAGGCGAGGAGGTGAGATGGGGAAGGGGGATGGAGGACCAGGGTGGATAACTAAGCAGAGCAGGCACGATATTGAAGAAATATCGCAAGTGCGAGAGCGAACATCGCAGACTAGATGTCACGCAACCGACTGCCCTGCGATCCTGATGGGTTGTCGACCAATTGTTGCAAGCGGCATTCGATCGGATCCGTTCGAATGCCGCCTGCCGAATCGTGTTGGATCGCGGGTCAGTCGGTCGCGTCATCTGATGGCGTTTCGGCTGGCAGCGCACGCGCGCGACGGCCGCCCAGCATGCCAGGCCGAGGGGTTAGGCAACGGCTGTTTGACAGAGACCGCAGCAGCAGCGCCAGCAGTGGCAATGTATCGAAGTGGATCCACCGCCTGTGGAGCACTGGGCGCGTGAGCTCGGTCGAAGTCGGCGAAGGAGCGAGGGCCAGCATCGACGACAATAATTCGTGCACCACTTTGCAAAGCTGGAGGCGCATCGGCAAGCGTCCCACTACCAAGTCGAATGCATACAGGGACTACTCTCGGAAGCTATCCAAGGACCGTGTTTTCTTTCAGTGAACAGCGTTTTGTTTCGTAGCAGACTGCGCTGGCGACTGCGGGCGGGCATGTCATATGACAAACCAGCCTGTCATATGACAGACCAGTCTGTCATATGACATACCAGTCTGTCACATGACAGACTGGTCTGTCATATGACAGGCCCGCCTGTCAGTCGCGGCGCGCAGACTGCTGTGAAACACAACGCCGCAAAAAGAACCCCCAGAAGACCAAGATGCCACCGCCTTACCAAGCCAAAGTTCCACTATGGGACAAGCGCACTGGCAAGCAGGTCGCGCGCGTCGTCAACTTCCTACTGCTGACAGAACAGTTGGACGTTGCCATCGCACCAGGAGAAGAGATGGACTGGACGCACATGGATGAGCGACAGGAGCATACACAATAAAAAACACTCGCAACGACACCACACGACAACTATACGGAATCTACATGCCGACATACACGAGGCTGTAATACACTCTCTAGCTCCACGACCCCTCCGATCCTGGAACGCCCCCGTGCCCACGAAGACAAATCGGTGAACTGAGCGATGCTGCAATACACGTCTCCGCCCAACACCACTCAAACCCACGCAGTCTTTCCCCGACCTTCCGTGAAGGAGCCGCTCCGCGAGGCGGCGCACGAGTGGTCAGACAGAATAGGCTTCGACCGAGCTGCCACTGACAAGCTGATATTGTGCGGGCTGTGGGGGGATGGCGCGCCTTATCACACGCGAGACTCTATTTACCTATGGACCCTCACTGCGCTCGCGGGAACGTACCTGTGGCGCGACAGAACCGTGTGATTCCTCACACACCGCCCCGCCCCCCGCCCCGCAATGAACGCTTGCGTTCCTCGAGGGGGGAGGGGGCTCGAGCAAGCCATGGGGGGAGAGAGAGAGAGAGAGAGAGAGAGAGAGAGAGAGAGAGAGAGAGAGAGAGAGAGAGAGAGAGAAACAGCGAGCCAGATATATACAGCGAGAGAAAGCTGTACATAAGAGAGATAGATCGAGATGTGTGTATATAGAGAGAGGGAGATAAGCGGAGGGGGTAACACCACTCGAGGGCCGCGCGTGTGATGTGGCTCACCGTCCCCCCCAGGTCTCGCAAGCGTTTTTGGTTTGGGTGCTTCGGCAAGCGCCAGACGTGCCAGTGCGGGTGCGCAGGCAAGTGCACGTTCACGGAGGCCCGATTTCCGTTTGCGTCGATGTTTGGCCGTCATGCTCCTCCCGATCTCGTCCCCCTCCTCCCCCCACCACAACCATAATTGGCTTCCTCCGTCACGCTCTCTGCCACCTCTCCTCCCAACCCGCTCCTCCCCTCGTCCTCGCGCCCTCCTCGCCATTCCGCTCTCAATAGGGGGCGGCCGAACGTCGGCGCCAACGAACTGCCGCGGTCGCGTTTGAATACGGCGGTCACCCCTGCCAACGCTGGGACGGCTTAGAGGTTCTATTTTTTTTGCGAACCTGGAAGTCCCAGCGTGCGGCAGCGTTGACAGCCCGCCTCCCGCCTAGAGGTTTGGCGCGTTCTCGGGTGGATGTTCACGTATTGGCTGGCGGGGAAGTGGCCGTCAAAGCGGCACGACGATTTACCATTCGCAGACTCCCCGTACTGGGGTGATCGGGATAGGGCTGCGAAGGCAGCTCACGACATGAGGATACCTAGGGGTGCGTGCATAGATATTCGCGGGGACTGGGCGTGGTACAAACAAGTCTTCAATGTGACGGGGTGGAGGGGGGGGCCTCCCACGGCGAGAATATGTTATCGGTGTGCTTGCACGGTCGAACAGATGGCAGAGTTCGGGAGACATGCGCGATGGCGCTCCACCATTTACACGGCTAAGTCGTACCTCGAACTATTGCTACACGGCACCTTGGACATGGACCTGGAACCGTTGGCACTACCAGGGTTTTCGTGGAAAATGTTGCGCCCAGGGTTAATGCACGTCGGCTGTCTGGGCGTCACGTCCGAGGTCAATGGGAACGTGCTGTGGGAGGTGTTTAAAGAACTAGGCGGAGCCAGGTCCAATCCGCTGGAGGCGCCGCTCTGTGCAGAACGAGTTTCAGCGCAGGCGCATGCCGTGGCATCAGCCCTGTGAGCGACGCACGCGGGATGCGGCGGAGAAGCCACAAGGCTGTTGTCATGGATGGTGCACACGCTGAAGCACGCTTATAGGTTCGGCGCCATCCTTCGCTCTCCACCTTCCTCTCACTCTCCCTCTCCCTTCGCCCTTTCACTCGCCTTCTACACCCCCGTTCCCTCTCCCCAGCTCCCCCCCCGCCCACAATTTCTCCCACCTGCTCTTGGCGGGGAAAGGTGCGCGACAGAGGGGCAGCCCTTCCCTATTCCGTCCATTCACCGCCCACCACCTCTTCACCCTTCGCCTCGCCCTCCCTGCCCCGCCCATTTCACACCTCCTGACCACGCCCTTCCCCTCCCATCATCCTCGCCTTATTCCTGCTCTGGCGTTTGTTCCGCCATCTTGCGCGGTTGAGCCCTGGACCCCAGGTGCTGACGAAGCTGGAGCTTCTTTTGAATCTGGCTGCGCGAGCTTTGGGCACGACGTGTCCGATCCAGCACCTCACCCTCGGCATGATTCGGGCGAAAGCAGGCAAAGCACCGAAACTCAAAGCAAAAGCAGCCGAAGGTAGGTACATGGTCCCGATAATCGAATATATGCTGGCGAATCTCCTTCCGTGCACTACGCCCCGTTCCCAAGCACGGACGGCGAGGGGGTAAACGGAGGCGGGAGGGAGGCGGGAGAGGGACTGGACGAGGGTGGATACGGGGGACACGTCCGCCTCGAGGATGAGATGCGTGATGCTGCTCGCGAGAACATACGACGAGTGCAAGAATTGGGATCCTGCGGCGAGCCCGTTTAGAGTGGCAGATCTCGCACGCAAGCACTTAGAATATTACAGGGTGATGCGGGATCACTACGCCCTGGATGACAAGGCTTGGGGGATCAAGCCGAAGCACCATATGTTTTTGGAGCTCGCCGAAGCGTGCTCGCCAGGAAACCCGACGGACCGAGGGGAGCAAGGGTGTCTTCGGCCCGTTCTCCATCTCATTTTCCCTATCCCGCATTCTCTCTCTCTCTCTTTCTCTCCCTCTCCTTCGCCGCCCTCCCCATCACCATCTCCCCCTCCTCCTCTCTCTCCCCTGCCCCTGTCTCCCCGCCCGTGTCCATCCTCCACCTGGTTCCAGCAGGATCATTGGGAGTGCATGGACGAATCTGAGATTGGAGCCTGCTCTGAGTTGGCTGAGACGGTGCACCCTTCCCTGTTGCACGTGCGTGTCATTGGGAAGCACCGCTTGACGAGTGCCGAACTCTGAAAACGTAATTCCCAGCCAGGCTGGGTGACAGACGGGGCCTGTCATATGACAGACCAGTCCGTCATATGACAGGCCTGGGGTGGCAGAGAAGACGGGCACGGGGACGGTGCGTCTAGATAGGCAAGGCCCTCTCCCCCAAAAGCTCGTTATCTTCGTCCACCTCTTCCTTCCCTCCCCTGCCCCCCAGATCCCGACGTCGTTTTTGTTTTACCGCGACGCGGCCCCTCCTGATGGTCCAGCTTTTCATCGCGAATCGTTGCGCGACGGTCCCAGGGCCCGTTGACGGCCCCAAGGAGGCCCACGACATCGAGGGCACCAAGAAACATGGCCAGAAAACGCCCGTCGTCGTCGGAGACCTGGGGAAGAAGTCGCGGAGGAGGAGGAGGGCCGCAGGAGGGCCTCTTCCCTCGGCCGCAGGGCGCTGCTGCTCTTCCCCCTCTCACATCACCGACGTCGCGGGAAACATACTATGTGTTTTGTTCCTTCGGAAGGCCCTCAACGGGCCTTGGGACCATGAACATTTGCCGCAAGGACCCACGGAAGAGGAAAAAACGGGGTCCACTGCGAAAAAAACGACGTCGGGATGTGGAAGGTGTTATTCTGCTCTCTCTCTCTCTCTCTCTCTCTCTCTCTCTCTCTCTCTCTCTCTCTCTCTCCCTCTCTCTCTCTCTTTTGCGTCTCTCTCTCTCTCTCTCTCTCTGCTTCTCGCGATGTGTGTAAGATGATGATATAATGACAGAGATTTGTGTATATGATGGCGGTGATATGAATAGCGTGTGTGATGGTGCATATATATACATAACCATATAAACGAATACATATATACATACACAATTATATACATATATACATGTGTATATATGTATATATACAGACATATATGTATATATATATATGTATGAATGTATATATGTATGTAAACCTATATATATGTGTATATATGTGTATATATATACATGTATGCGGGTTCCGGCTTTCTTTTGCGGGATCCCACTATGCGCGCGCGCATGTTGTGGGGAAAACCCTAAAGTATCGCAGGTACCAGGCGGAGTTGACATCCCCACAACTTTTTGTAGGATTGGATCCTCTGGGTCACCCCCGCCCAGAACCGACCGAAACCGCCCTCTTGGCCCTCCTCCTCGCCCCCCCCCTCCGGCCCGGCACCCCCGCCCGCGACCGACCGACGCCCCCCTCCTGGCCCCGACATCCTCACCCCATGAAGTTATTCACATGTTGGGACCCCCCACCCCGCAATGTCTCGCCCCAAACCGAGCGGCACCCCCCCATCCTCGCCCCCCTCCTCTCGGCCCGACGCCCCCGCGCAAAACCGACCGAAACCGCCCTCTTGGCCCTCCTCCCCGCCCTCCCCCCGCAGCCCGGCACCCCCGCCCAAAACCGATCGACGCCCCCCCCCCGGCCACGACATCCTCGCCCCATGAAGTTTCTTCTCTTGGACCCCCCCACCCCGCGATTTTTCGCCCGAAACAAACCGACCGACACCGCCCTCTTCGCCCTCCCCCTCGCCCCCCTCCTCGGCCCGGCGCCCCCGCTCAAAACTGGCACCCCCGCCCACGACCGACCCGCGCCCCCCTCCTGGCCCCCCTCCTCGCCCCGCTCCTCGGCCCGGCACCCTCGCTTAAAATCGACCGACGCCCCTGTCCTGGCCTCGACATCCCCACCCCATGAAACCTCTTTTTGGCCCCCCCCCCATTTCTCGCCCCAACCAACCGACGCCCCCTCTCCTCGCCCCCCTGCTCGGCCTGGAACTCCCTCCAAAAACCGACCGACACCCGCCTCCTGGCTCTCCTCCTCGCCCCCCCCCTTCGGCCCGCGACCCTCGCCGAGAACCGACCGACGCCGCCCTCCTAGCCCCGACGTCCTCACCCCATGCTGCGGTGAACTTGGGGGCGGTTGCAAGTCTTAGCAGACTGGGCAAGTTGGTTTCGGGAACTTACAATTTGCGCTATCCGAGCGCAAATAGTTGCAAGCACCTGATTAGATGAAGCACTGAAATCAATGTATTTTTAAGCTCCCGAATTGTTGATTTTCTGCGCGCGAGGCGCAAGGCGAGCGGCACCTATGCATCCGAACTCAGTTTGTTGCGTTGCTGCGCAGGAGAACGCAGTAGCAGCTCGCGCGAGGTCTCACCACTTGAACATGGGAAGCGCAATCGCGATTGACCCGCCCCCACGGCGCCTGCATGCCGTGCCAGTCTTCGAACCGTTCCAACCAGCCACAACGGGCGCCCCACCCGTCGCAAATGTCCACCGTGATTTGTTCACAACTGCACGTGTGCTAAGCGGACGGTCGCCTGCAGACGGCACGCCCGTAATTACAATGGCGGTGGTGGTGGTTTGGAAACTAGGCAAACGCCACGCCATGGCAGTGATGATGTCGGTCGTGTGCACCAGCTGCAAGTCGTCGTCGGTCGGGGCCGCGGTCAGAGCGCCGAGCCGATCATCCTAGCGAGGGGTGTCCCGGATTGAAACCAGCGACGCCATCGTTCCGTTTGCAGCAGCGCGAAACCAAACCTCCCCACGCGCCTTGCCACCATTGGCAATGGAAAGCAGCGCGATGTCGCGGGGCTGGCACGTCGACACAGTCGACAGCCGAGCCCCCAGGGCCGCGGTCGTGCTGCCCCTGCGGAGGCGCTGGCCGTGCTTCTCCTCAAGGAAGGCATGCATCTTCTCAGGTGTCGCCCCGGGGCGCGCCAAGTGCGGCGAGATGTCGAACACGTTGGTGCTGCGCAAATTCGCCAATTCAGGGATGTGACATCGGACAGCACGCTCTTCCCAGAGGCTTCCAGCTGGCGCATGTCATTGCAGCACCGCTTGGGCACCCTGTGCTTTCTCTCGTGTTCAACACGCGACAGAAGGCATCCGGGCTTGACAGGGTGCCTTGGGAAATGGATCAGCCAGCGGAACTTCGGCGTCATGTATTCCTGCCACGCTGCTGCTTCACAAGCATCCAGAAACGCGCTCGTCCTGTCCCTGAGAGCGTCAGCAGACGCACGGGATGTCGCTGCAGCCTCGATGCACCACGCCACATCACACAACCGAGCAAAAACGGCGCACTCCGCGCACGCGACCCCTGTAGGCCATAAAACCGTCATCACATACGCATACAAGATATCGGCGAAAACCCAAACATAATCTTTCTAGGGCTGTGGGGCTATAGGGCAACAGGGCTATCTGGGCTCTTGGGCGCTATACGGGCTATTGGGCTATATGGCTATATGAGCTGTAGGGATATAAAGCTATAGGGCACTCACGGGCACCCGGGCACCCCCGGGCATGCCCGGGCACGCGAGCACCCGGGCACCCCCGGGCATGCCCGGGCACCCGGGCACCCGGGCGCCCGGGCACGCCCGAGCACCCGGGCGCCCCCCGGCACCCGGGCACACGGGCGCGCGGCGAAAATCGGCGGCAAACCTAACCTAACCATATGAATCCGCTAGGACCCACAAAGAGGCAAGCTCTGATTGGGAAATGAGTGGCAGCACAGACACGTCCTCACTCGCCTGGCACTTACACGATTTCGCCTTGCCGTTGGCAATTGCGCGGCCCTTCTGGAAAAATCTTAACCAAAATGCCAGCGCTGCCGTGCGCGACGGGCAGTGACCACACCCCGATGCACCCCTCGAAACATGGGTAGAATTACGTTGACCTACCCATCACTCTTACAACCTGCGAGATCGAGATGCACCGACATGTTGAAAACACACCGAATAAAGAATGCGCGCGTCCAGTCGTGGCAACACTTACCAAGAGGGAAGATACTGCGATCCAGCTGTGGACCGAGCAGCAGGTTCTGCACGTGACGGTTGAAAAGGAACGCTTGCTCGCGGACGCTGCAGGAGGCGAAGGCGCATCACTGCTCCCACACCTACTCGTCATCCTCGCTTCCCCCCCCTTCATCATCTCCCCATCCTTAGGGTATCCTACCTCCTTAGAATCTGCGGGCCCCCCGCAGGTCTTGAAATTGGCGCTGGCGTCCGTCGCGCGGCACCCAGCCAGCCGCCGCGCGCCCCCCCCCCCTGATGCCATGTTTCGTCGCAAATTCGATGTCGCGCTCACGCGCGGCGTCTGCTCTCAGCAGGGCCACCCCATCTTCGTCGACCAGGGAGCTGGCCATCGCAATTACTTTGCGGCAGAGCATGCAGCATTTGGCACCAGCATCTCCTTTAATCAGCCAGACCAACCTCTGGGCACCGCCGTCCTGGAGAACCATCCCAAGTTCGCAATGCAACCTGACGCCAGGCTCCAATCAAACGTCCGCTGTGCGCAGCGAACAATCCGACCTACAAAATACGTCGTTTAAAAGCATTTTGAATGACTGAGCGACGCCTGCATCTGTATTGGATGCACGTTTTGACCTCATGCCACCTACGCAGAACCGCGCGTCCTCTTGCGACAGCACTTCTGGCCCCAGCACTAGAAACGATACGTAGAATATCCACATTTTCCTTGAATTGTCTGGAGATAATTGGCTGCCGGGCGCGACCTCGTCAGAATGACATATCACCGGCCACGGTTGCTCGAAAGCGAACGGCCTCGCCGCCATAGTGCTTTGAACGAGGGCCCGCCATCTGCTGCATTGCGCGCGCGCCGCGCACAAACGGCAGGGGGATTGGCAACAGCGAATTTCGTCTCGGAATCCTCGGCATAGCAGATGATCTCACGGAACGAAGTGCCACGAGTAGTCGTTTAGTTTATAGCCGGATCTCTAGCTCCACGGATCTCCTTCCGCAGTGCTAAGAAGGGCCCCCACGTGACCTCGCCCGAGATTGCAGCCAGCGCAGCAGCAGATACATGCGGAAATTTCCTCCTCAATGGTTTAGTTTTGCGGTAATTTTCGGGCGTTGGCGTGAATGAGCAGCGCAGCCGCGAGCCCGCCCTCGAACCACATGCAGCAACTGCGGTGGCTTTGGGGGCTGGCGCGACGACGGCGCATAGAAGCGCATGCGTTTGCGTGAGAAATGCGCGCGTGTGTGGGGTGGGGGGGGGGCTCGAAAATACGCGACCCATCCATTGAACGCACATGCAAAAGCTTGCGCCGCGGGTGCATTCACCGTTGCAACCACCTGCACGCACCACTTCATCGAACACATCAAGGACTGCATGGCAACGACGTGCGCATGGCATGCGCAATCACCTGCGCCTCTGAACCGGCGTCCTGCAACCGCGCGCGCGTGCATGAACGCTTCTGCGAATGCAGAGCGAGCCTGCAGTTGCAACCGATTAAGATGTGCGCCCATGCAGTCAAAACTGCAATCGTTATAGCAGAGGGCACATGGATGCTGCCTCAACTGCACATGCAGTCATGACTGCATCGGCTGTTCATTCGCCGCCCCCCCCAAACCCACCTCGCCCTGATGCTTCCCCGCGCGCGCTCCGCCCCCCCATGCGCCCCCCTTCTGAGAACGGACCCATGCGCCGATCGCATCTCTTGAGCGCGTGACCATGGTATAATACAATGTGCAATCATACATGCAACGTTGCAGCCACAGCTGCAAACCCGAAGGCCCGCCACGGGCGCGATTGCAGGGGGTGCTACAGCGATGGGCGGAACACGCGCTGCATGCGCAAATGCCGACACAATTGCACGCGGAGAGACGCGCCAGAGTGCGCGGGCGAGGCAAATGGCATGCGAGACATTGCGTTTCCCATGGGTACGCTAGCGGTGATCGATTCCCACAGCTCCGAAGGCGCAAGATGCGTGCAGTGACGACCCATGCTCTATACGCATACAGTTCATTAAGGACCCGTCAGCTCATGCATCCAATCAGCGCGGATGCTCAACATGTCTCAAGCGTTCTTCTTGCCCCTCCACATCTCGCCTGCCGACTTGTATGCAGCCTTTGCAAAAACGAGCGCCTGATTATCGGCGCGGTTGTTGGCCTTGGCCCACCTGGGCGCCCTTCCGCACCACCTGGAAGCGAACGCATTCTGCGCGAAAGGGCCGTCGCCCGGTTCAAGCGCGATCTTGAAGACACCGCCCTTGGACGCCCGCGACGCGGCGGGCTCCCTCGCGACGGGAGTGGCCGCCAATGGCTTCTTTGTAACAGTCGCTGCAGCAGCGGGCTCCTTGGCTGCACGCGCGCCTTCTTCGCGAAGGCGTCGAACGCCTGCGCCTCGCAGGCCTCCTGCGGGACGCGGTCCGCAGTCGGCGCTGCGCCAGCAGCAGTGGGCGCTGCGCCGCCCGCCGGAGGAGCTGCGTCACCATCAACAGGAGCTGCTACACCGTCGCCGAGTGGAAGTACTGTGACCTCGGGCTCACCAGCGCGAGCTGCATCTGCGGCGATGCCCTTGCCCGGCTTGAACGACGCCGCTGGCGCGCGAGCAGAGCCATCGCCTGATTGACCTGCAGTGCACAAACCATGGATCTGAGCGGCCAGCCTATTCAAGTCAGAGCAACCGCCCTTGGATCGCTGGCCCCAGGACGAGCGCCAGCCACCGCGCCGCTCCTTCGGAAGCGGGGCGCAGCCAGCAGACGACTGCCAGATGCCAGCCCGCTCTCTCCGGAGCAACAGGTCGTTGTCGCGCAGCGGGGCGCGCCTCCCCAGGAAGGCATGCAAGTCGAGGAACTTCTCGACGGGCGGGTCGTCATCATCATAAGCAGCCTTGAGCAAAAATGCTGGCAAATCCGCAGGGCGCTCAGGATACGTCGCGAGCGTCGACTCAATGAATGGGGCCGCTTTTTTTATATATATATATATAAATATATATATATATATATATATAAAATCTGGCCCACCAAATCGTGAGAGCTGTTGTATATGCTCTGGTCGCTAGGCCAAGACTTGGCGCGCCCGTGCCCGCGCCACCTCAATGCTACCATTGCCCATTTCAAGCACTTCCCGTGCGCAGGCTGTTAGATCCACAAGCGATGCAACCGCGTTGCTAGAATGGCAATTTTCTTGGTCTCCGTCGCTCTGTGGTCCTCCAGGGCCATCCAATCCTTGCCCGTTAGGTAATTGCATATGTGGGAAAGCGTCTGATCCCCAGCATCGCCGATGCTACCCGGGGCCGCTGCAGCGACGCTGGTAAGCTTGATGCCGATTGGCCCCATTGCTGCGCGCTTCGCGGGGTGCATCGTGCACCTCTCTTGGGATGCTGACAAATTGTTCCCGCGCCTCCTAGCTGTCGGGGCGCTTCGCTCACGAGTCCGGACAGTCAGACACGCCGCGCTCAGTCTTCGATACTGACCATGTCGGACGGCGCGCGGTGCACCCCTGCACCCTTGCAGCACATGCAGCCCCTCGAGGTCTGAGCCGAACGCTGCCATGGAATGCCGATCGGAAATGCCAAAGAGGACACATGAGCGACTACGTGGATCGTCGCAACTTGCGCAGGGCGCACCGCATGCATGACAAAGTGCAAACGGCAATGACAATGCACAAGTGGGAATATATCACGCTGTCGGCGCATGGCATCAAACTCATGTGTTGGCCAAGCCGGCTGGCTGCATGGATGCGTTTCCCCATCGGGGAGATTGCGGGTCAGCCCCGCAGCTGAACCTGGTTCGAACAGCGAGCGCGGGCCAGGGGCATGGCATCGGAAGCCCCGCAACTGCGATCGCAACGTGAGGCAGCGAAACGCAGTGGTGGTGGAAGACAACATGTTCTAACGCAGAAGCGCGCGGCTAGAACTCAGCGATCGCTCTGCAAGATCAGCGCGCCGAACGCAACATATGCCGATCCATGGCAGCTCAAACTCGTCTTCCTCCTCCCCCGCATCCACGCCACCTCCCCCCCCCCATCCTGACCATGCTGCTCCTTCTCCTGCCCCCCCTCGCCATCCCCGCCCTCCTCGCCCACGTCGTTCCCCCCCCCCCCCCTGCTCATCCCCATCGCTGCGTTCCTCCTCTCCTTCCTGCGCCCCCCCCCCCCCGCCAGAACGCGAGCGCGCGCGCGCTGAGACCTCGAGCAACTGGCGGCGCCGTTGCTCGCGGGGGCTGCCCAGGCACGACACCCGGCAGCTCAGTCGCGCGCTGCTGTCGGATGAGCTGCGTCGCCCTCGTCTGCGCGCCGACGGAGAGGCTGCCAACCCACGGGCGCCTGACATCGACGAATGGACCCCTCGCGCGCTTGTTCTGCCCGGGCTTCCTGGCCACAACCTCGACGGGGCGACGGGGACCAAGTGCCCCCTGCTTCCCATGGTTACGTTCATGCGCACGGGCATGGATCTTGGCTTTCAGATCGGCCTCGCTGATGCGAACCATTGCAGCGCTAGCTGCAGCCTTCGCATTCGGCGCCATCGGGCCTCGGATGAACGCGCGCGAGCTGGCTTGAGAGCTCGAGCGCACGCGCGCAAACACTTTGGACAAAAATGCGATGCTACATCCGCGCGCGCCCCTCCCCATCCCCGCCCCGCGGGCGCGAACGCGGTAGACTGCAACCCTTGCCATCGGCCATGAATGCAGTGGACTACAGCCCATGCCGTCGGGCGCGAATGCAGTGGACTGCAGTCTGTGCCATCGGGCGCAACTGCAGTAGACTGCAGCCCTTGCCGTCTGGCGCCAACGCAGTGGACTGCAGCCCTCGGGCGGTCAGAGGGGCGCAACGGGCAGCAACGAGATGCGCGATCCCAGGTGCATCTGGTGAATAAGAGCAGCGGGAGGCGATGGAACAGGAGATGCAACGCTGTCGACTTCGGCGGGGGGCGATGCAGTAGGTGGCGGAGGGGGCGAGGGCGGATGGAGACAAGGCGGACGAGGCGGAGGGGGGCGTTGTCAGCAGCTCCATGCGAAGCTGCATTGTAGCGCTGTTCTAGAGCCTACGCTCCGTCACACATACCTCTCATGCTCTGCACGAGCCTGAATACAGAACATCACTTTCAAGTGCGACTGCACTTTGAGGTGCGGAGGCGACATGACGTCAAAGTGCGTTCGAACGCTGAAACGCAGGACCTGTTACATCAAAGTGTGATTGCGCTGTGATGTGAGGCTTCGCCGCGCTTCAAAATGCGATCGCACTTCCGAGTGAGGCCGACTGCGCACCTCAAACTGTGATCACACTTTGAAGCGACGCGTGCACTGGCGCCGTGGGTCACCCACGGCCCTCGCCAGCTGCGAGGCCAATGCGCCTCGGGGCAGCTCCCCGCCACCCCGAGGGGGGAACGAGGCCGCCCCCGCCACCTCGGAGCAGCTCTCCATCACCTCGGAGCAGCTCCTCATCACCATCTTTTCCACGCGGATGGCGGCCCGACTTGGGCTTCTCCTTGTTCTTGCCCTTGCCCTGGCCCTTCGAGTCGAGGCGCTCGCGGGCCTCTGCCAAAATGCGCTTCGCCATGTCGTGGCCGACCCCCCTCTTTGTAGGCCCAGGGGCCTTCGCGCCCTGCTCGGCGAACCAGCCGCTGAGCTTCTGGCGCGCCGTGCCCATCGCCGTGCCCATCGCCCTGCTCGGTGAACCAGCCGTGCCCATCGCCGCGATCGCGGCGTCCAACCCGGCCCAGTCCTCGGCGGCGCACGTGTCCGCCAACCGCATGGGCCTCGCCGACCACCCGCCGCGCGCCCGCTCGCCGCCGCCAGAGCCTCGGTTGCAGCGGTGGTCGAACGGCTTGGGCGCAGCGGGCGGCGGCCAGAGCGGCCGCGCGAGCGCCGACGGCGGCGGCGTCGAGGGCGGCCGCGGCCGCTTCGCAGGCCGCGCATTGATGACGCCGCCTACACCTCCACCGCCGCCCTGCGCATCAGCGCCCTGATGCGCGCCTGCGCCTCCGCCGTCGCCCTGCACATCGGCGCCGCGCGCCTGCCGCCGCCGCTGCCTTCTCTTCGAACATGTCCTTTAGAAGCTCGGCGTGTTGCGCGATCTCGGGAAAGCGCGGCGGCTCGTCAGCGAAGCCCTCGGGCGGCCCCTCCTCGCCCCCCCCCCCCCCCCCCCCCCCGCGGAGAACGACGCCGGGGGAGGGGGGGGGGGGGGCGGGGGGCGCGGCAGATGCGCGCGTGACCCCGCTGCCGCCAGAACGAGATCTCAAACGCATTGAAAAACAATGCGTTTTGTTGCATGGCCCGCTGCGGTCGGCAACGGCACGTTTCCCCGCGCGCGACGGCCGCCCCCCCGCGGGGAAGGGGGCAGCGGGGCCACAAGCACATCTGTCCTGGGACATGAAGGGGAACGACGAGGGCACGAGGAAGGAGGTGGAGGGAGCTGGAAGAGGCAGACGGAACAGGAGGACGAGGAGGGGACGCATGAGAAAAAGGAAGGGGATGCGGACGAGGAGGAGGAGGAGGAGGAGGAGGAGGATGGGTAGGGGGGGCGATGGCCCATAAATGACAGGAGAAGGAGGAGTAGGATTCAAGTTGGCAGCGCACTGCAAAATTTAATATCCCCCACCCCTCCCCCGCCGGCCCCCTGGCCTTGATGGGCGGGATCGGCCGCGTCGTCTGATCGCCGACCCCGCTGGCGCACGCGCAGCCGTCGGGGTAGTTCAGGATCGCGCTCGCGTCGAGCGTGCTCGTCACCACCCAGCGAGCGAAAGAGCCCCCCGACTCTTCCCGCGCCACGTACAGCAGGAAGATCTCGCTGCTGTTGGCCGCGTCGGGCACGCCAGGCTCCTGCCGATAGATCGGCGAGCCGTTCACGTGCCCGACCATGTAGTGCAGGCCCTGCAGGCACTGCGCCAGCTCGTCGGCGCCGTCCTCGGCTGAGCCCTCGAGCCTCCTGAACGCGAGGCTGTCCGCGAACTTGGCCACGCGCTCGCCCTTGCGCTGCACCATGGAGTTGAGCAGCAGCTGGAAGTTCCCGCTGCGCGGCCGCGCCGTCTTGGCACGCTTGGTCACGGCGTCGCCCTCGGCGAAAGCTGGCCAACAAAAAAACATCCGGCAGGCTGGGGCGCGCAGCGGGAGCTGCAGCGATGGCGCGCCCACCGCGCCGACGTCCGCGCAGTCCACACTCGCGCTGCTTCGTCGCGGGCCGCGACCGGCGCGCGACGAATCAACGTGAGCTTGGCGAAGACAGGTGGGCTGATAAGTTCTGCCGCGCGCAATCTCCTGGGCGCCCTGCTGATCAGCATCAGCAGGCGCTGGCGGCGCCGACCTGGCCAGGGGCCCCCGCGCAGCCGACGGGCCCAAGCGCGGGGCGGCGCCCGAAGCCCTCGAGGGGCTCGCGGGGGCCTCGGCAGGCCCGCAGCGGCGGCGCAAAAGAAGGCCGGCACCGCCAGCCTAGCCGCGAAAGGCCGGAGCACAAACGGCAATCCGGCGAGGGTGCAATCAAGGAGGAGGTGGGGGTGCTGGAAGCAAATGAAAGCTCAAGCTTGGCCAACATGCGGCGAGCGGATCTGACGCGGCAAACGTCGAGCAACGTATCGCTGAAGACAGGCATGCGTAAAACAACGGAGCAGCGCTGCAAACCTCTGTGCATTCTTTACACGCGAACTGTTGCTGGCCCGCACTGGCAGGGGCTGCTGTGGAACATTCGCGGCGCGACCCGAACGCTCGCGACTTAGCTCTAGCATGGCGCACCTGCACAGTCAAGTGCACCACTATCTTCGAGCTCATGCTCACTGAAGTCCTGCTGGTCGCTGGCGTCCTCATCCTCCTCGTCGGCACCGCCCCTCCTGTAAACGTGCGACCTCTTTGATGCGACGACGGCGGTGGCGACGCCGCGCGCGAGGATTTATTGCGCGAGCGTGCAGATGGCGTCGTCGGAAGCGTTGGCCTACGTGTGGTCGGTGCTCCTGACCAGGGGCGGCGTCTTGACCGACGGGAACGCCGCGTCGTCGACAGAAGGCAATTGGGCGTCCATTTCCATGGGCGGCCCCTATCTCCGGGCCCTGATCTCTTGGCGTGATTTACACTTTGCCGTGGGCCTCCGCTTCGGACTGCTCCTTTGAGCAAAGAGGCGCCGCGCGGGCTCGCGCGCGGGCGCATCTTGCGAAAGAGGTCGTTCCCGGCAGCAAGACTTGCTTCGCGCCCTGGAGTGCTGGCGCGAGATGGTCTGGCCGACGACTTGGGGCATTCCTCCCATGAGCTGAGCAACAAAGATTTGATGAACATGTAATCGTATAGGAGGATCATGGCGCACACGTCGTCGCTGCATTTCTGAACAGCCCTGGGGGCCCACATGCGATCACCGACTGCGGCCTCGGGCTTCCAAGCAACCGAACATTCAGCGTGGCCGTGGCGACGCGATCCACGACCACAACGCGCGCAGCGCGCGAAGCAAAACGCCTGACAAGCGGGCCATCAATGGACGGTGCGCATGGCACGCGCACGAGGAGTCGAACGCACGAAAGAGAAACACATCGACCGAATGCAGGAGGACAAAATTAAGACAGAGGTTGAGGGGGGGAATGGCGGAACAACGCATCGATCGAGATGGAGAGAACTGGAAAGACGGAGAGGCGCCGATAGAGTTGCAGATGCAACGTTGAGCATGCGTTTTCGCATATCCGTCGCCATGACTCCACTCGCGCCTCTCCCGCAAACGACAGCACGCAGGACTGCTGCGGACAGGGGTCGTCGGCGCGCCCGTGAATCGCAACTCGGCGATGTCTCAAATGCGAATGCGTTGCATGTGTATGCAGTGCGCCCGCATGGCGCTTTTAACCTGCGCCATTCGCGCGCCGCGCGCGGCGCGATGCGCTGCGCAATCACATTCCGATCGAATGGTGGCCGCGCTAAATCGCTGGAGTTGGCCACTGCCCGTCACCATTTAGGGAAGGCCTAGCTCTTCCTGGCCCTAGCCTTGCCCTTGGGCTTGGTATCCCCCTCTGAGAGCTTGACCCTCTTTGCAGACTGCAAAGGCGCATGGTGCTCCTTGGCACTATCAACGAACAATTTGTCGAACTGCTGCAAGGTCTTGGGCGCTCTGTCGAAGGAGGGGGATGTTGGCGAGGTCCTCTTTGTCCGTCTCCCGAACCCACCAATATGGAAAGTAGAACACCTCTCCTGCTTCGGCCTTCTGCGGGTCGGTCGCCCTCGCCGGGGGCGATGTGCGCGTCGCTGCGGGCCCGCGCGTGACCTGGGCCGCCCCCTGCGACGGCTCGCGCCTGATCTTGTTCAGCCCAGAGAACGGCGCAAGGGCGAGCTTGCTTTTCTCGATCTCCTGGGCGGTAACGACGACGCTGGGGGCAAGGCCGCGCTGTAACGTCGCGCCATCATTAGCAATCGACTCAAAACTTTCGAAACTTTGAACACAGCGCAACGCGCCTCATCCGCCCCCATCAGACGACGCGCCGAGGCGCGCGCCCCTGCAGACGCCGGCGCTGCAAAGGGCACGCTGCCCGAGCACGGCGCCCACTCCTCCGCGAAGAGCGCGAGGGCGACCGTCGCGTCAAACATTGCATCGGAAATTGCATCGGAAAATGCAATCCGCTGCTTCATGGTTGCTTCGGCTGAACTAATGGGCGCCGCCTTGTGCAGGCCCGCATTCGCGCTCACGGCGCGCTCAAAGAAGACGCCCCCGAAACTGAAACCATTGGTTGCCAAGGCCCGCTCTGGGTCCCGCAGGCCCCCCCCCGGGCATCGCGGCCACCCTGTCATCTGTAGCATGCGGTTCGCTGGCTTCAAGGGGCGCATGAGGCGTCCACTCGCCGTCTGGGTCTATGACAACACGGCAGCCAGACATGCTGGCTGCCTCATATACGAAGTCTGAGATAATCGGCGCCCGGCTCTGATACACGACGCCCTCTGGCCATTGCTTGCCCTCCCCGACTAGGCGCAAAACTGAGCGAGCGAAGAACTTCCCAATCAGCATGTCATGCTGCTCCAGATCGACGCGGCCGCTGGCGCGCAGGGAGTCTGCGATGCGATGACATCTGGAAAGCTCGCCGTCGAGCGCAATCGCTTTGTCCTGGGCGGATTTTCCTGTCAATCTCTCAACGTCGCTGGGAACCAATGGCTTCGCCGCGCCGTCCGCCTGCTTATCGGAAGCAAGGTTCGCAGGGGTGCCTGCGATGCGCGGGAATGCGCGCGGCTCGAGATCGCCGGAATGGGCGTCGATAACTGACGCGGCGAACTCTTGCCCGAGTCTCTTGCGAGCGCCGTGAAACTTGCCAAACCGATCTATGAACTTAATGAACGGGGCGCCAAATCCCCCGCCACAGTGCGTCGCGAGCATGCCAATATGATCTATGTAATCCTCTCGGCGGAAACGCGCCCCCCCCCCCCCCGCCCCGCGCGCGCGCAGATGCTGCGCGGCGCAGGCGCGCGCGGCCATAGCGCAGACCGCGCGCAAGACGCATGTCGGAGAGACGCAATCAGCAACGTGTTACTGGCGGCGTTTCAACGCGCCGTGGCCGCGCCTGCATGCGCCGTGCGCATTTGCAATAGATGCATTCCCAAGCAGCCTGCCTGGCACGGAGGCCGGTTCATCTTCGCTGCGCCAACGCAGTCGCCGAAAGAAGACCCCGATGGCATCAGTCCTGCAAATTCTGCAACGCTCGCGCACACTTCGAGCTCCGACATCAAACTGGCAACGTTGTTGCTCGCGTTGAGGGCGCGCTGTGCAAAACCTGGATGGCGCGGCCGCGTGACATCTGCCTGCCGCGGCAAGACGGTCCAACGCCGGCCCTTCGTGAGAGCGCCGTGGAATCGCGCGTCCTGGGGCAGCGCCTCGGCGTTCATCTTCCCACCCGTCGTCGGGTCGGCGACGGTCGGTTCAGGCGCGGAACAACCCGCCTTGACTGCCATGAAAAACTGTGCGGCGCGGCCCGCCCCCAACGCGCAAAACCTCTCCGCGCCCGCCATCGGCGCCAGCATGCCCTTACTGGGCGAGATCAAATATTGATTGACTGCAACTTGGGGCGATTTCATCTGCTCCGCGGGCGCGCGCACGAAGGCAACCGCCTTCTCGAGCTCTGCAGGGCCAGCGCCGATCTGCCTGGGCACGGCCCCAACCCAGTGGACGTGACAGGCGTTCACGCCAAGACCAGAACGGTTCGAGGGGTGGACGATGAAATCGCCCGCCTCGGCGACGATCTGCTTGGCGACCTTTTCCTCCAAACGGCGGTCGACGCAATCCTTTCGAGCAGCGACCGGGGCAAGCTTGTCATCGCGATGGATCTCGATGCCCCCGCGGATGAAATCCACCATGCAGCTCTTGCGGTTAGACATTTTGCACCGCGCGCAATGGAAGCGCAGCAACTGCAGGAGAGAGAAGCGAGCTGGAGTCTGACGCGCCTGCAGATCGCCACTGCAAGTCCCACGGGTGAGGCAGCAACCTTCCTTTTGATATATCAGGTGGCCCCACTGGAAGAAATTGCACGCGCTGCACCGATGCATGCATGATGCACGAAGAAAACAAGTGCGAGGCATTGTGGAAAACGCAGTCGCTGCAAACGCGGACCAAATTTTATCGCGGAGTCGCTCGTCGAGCGTGCAATTGCCACTTGGCACAGAATCCAGCGACGGATGCGTCTTCGCGCAATTGAAAGATTCAATTCGCAATTGCCCCGTGGGCAACCTTTGAAAATCAGAAAGACGCAGCGCGGGCCCCATCCGCACGCAGAAATGCGAAGTGACATTCCGACTTCAACATTGGGCAAACCCCACTACAACCATCAGTAGAATGTCGCTGCGCACAATTGCAATTCGGCCCAGGGCCAACTGCCCCCCCTCGCCCCCCCTTTCGGCCCGGCCCCCCCCCCGCAACCGACAGACGCCCCCCCCCTGCCCCCGACCCCCCCCCATGAAACCTTTTCTCTTGGGGCTCCCATCCCGCGATCTCTCGCCCAAAACCGACCGACGCCCCCCTCCTCGCCCCCCTGTTCGGCCCGGCACCCCCCCGCAAAACCGACCGACGCGCCTTTCCTGGCCCTCGTCCTCGCCCCCCCTTCGGCCCGGCACCCCCATCCAAAACCGACCCACGCCCCCCTCCTGGCCCCGACATCCCCCCCCCTGAAACCTCTTGGGGCCCCCCGCCCCGCGTTTTCTCGCCCGAAACCGACCGGCGCTCCCGTCTTCCCCCACCTCCTGGCTCCCTCCTCGCCCCCCTCCTCGGCCCTCCCGCCTGCAACCGACTGGCGCCCCCCTCCTGGCCCCCCCCCTCGGCGCCCGCTTTCGGCCCGGCACCCCCGAGCAAAACCGACCGGCGCCCCCCTCGTGGCCTGGACATCCTCACCCCACGAAACCACTTCTCTCATGGGACCTCCCACCCCAAGCTTTCTCTCGCCCCCCCCCCCCCCATCGCCCCCTCCTCGCCCCCCTTTTCGGCCCGGCGCCCCCGCCCAACGCCGGCGCCCTCACTTGAAACCGACCGACACCCCGTTCCTGGCCCTCCTCCGCGCCCTCCCCCTTCGGCCCGGCACCTCCGCCCAGAACCGACCGACGCCCCCGGGCCCCGACGCGCCCCCCCATGCAACCTGTTCTCTCGGGGCCCCCCACCCGCAATTTCCCCCAAAAACCTACCGATGCCCCCGTTTCCCGCCCCCCTCCTCGGCCCGCCCCCCCAAAAAAACAAAAAGCGACCCCCCCCCCCCTTCGGGCGACTCCTTGACTCAGCGTTCCCGCCCTTGTTCTGTTTTCTCTCTCTCTCTCTCTCTCTCTCTCTCTCTCTCTCTGTCTCTCTCTCTCTCTATTATTTCTTTATTTTGTTTCTCTCTCTCTCTCTCTCTCTTCTCCTCTCTCTCTCTCTCTCTCTCTCTCCTCTCTCTCTCTCTCTCTTCTCTCTCTCTCTCTCTCTCTCTTTCTCTCCCCTCTCTCTCTCTCTCTCTCTTCTCTCTCTCTCTCTCTCTCTCTATCTCTCTCTCCTCTCTCTCTCTCTTCTCTTTCTCTCCTCTCTCTCTCTCTCTCTCTCTTTCTCCTCTCTCTCTCTCTCTCTCTCCTCTCTCTCTCTCTCTCTCTCTCTCCTCTCCCTCCTCCTCCTCCGCCCCCGCCTCCTCCTCCAACTCCGCGTGTTCCTGCTGCTGCTGCTCCTCCTCCACCCCCCCCCCCTGTTCCTCCTCCTCCTCCACCCCTCCTCCTCCCCCCCCCCCCCCCCCCCTCCGGCTCTCAAAAGAATTCCTGTTGAAAGGGAGCCAGAACGAGTTTTGAAGGGGGCAGAAAAAAATCGTCAGAGGGCAGTTTTCTTTGTTTTGTGGGGGGCGGCGGGGCGGGGTCCGAACAAAGCAATCGCCCCCCCGGGGAATATTTTTTTTTGCCCCCCTCAGAACTTTGTCTGAGGCGACCGTCGGGCGCCTCCGACCCCTGGAACGCTGCAGTTGTAAACTACAGCGCTTCGGAACTAAAAACATTGCGCAAGACGATATTTTCAGCAGTCGCACAACCAAAAACCAATCGTTTTCAATGTTTACACAATCTTATATATATATATACATATATATATATATATATATCATTGTTTTCAGCAGCCCGACATCCAAAACGTTGCGTTTTACAATGTTGTCTAACGCCCGAAACAAAAATTATGCTAACGGAGTTCCCCACATAAAGAGATTAACGGTTTCGGGGGACCCATTTTCTTGATGCCCTCCTCGCTTTGGCGGGGCCCCGCTGGAAGGGGGGAGGGCTACGAAACCTGGCGAAGAGTAATGCTTTCCGCGACCCTCCTCGTTCAAGCGCGGCCTCTCTGGAGGAGTGGAGGGGGGACACGAAACCATGTAAATAGTATGGCGATACCCTCCTCGCTCAGGCGGGGCCTCCCTGGAGGGGTGGGAGGGGCACGAAACCATGTAAATAGTATGGTTTTCCGATACCCTCCTCGCTCAGGCGGGGCCTCCCTGGAGGGGTGGGAGGGGCACGAAACCATGTAAATAGTATGGTATTCCGATACCCTCCTCGCTCAGGCGGGGCCTCCCTGGAGGGGTGGGAGGGGCACGAAACCATGTAAATAGTATGGTATTCCGATACCCTCCTCGCTCAGGCGGGGCCTCCCTGGAGGGGTCCATGTAAATGTACGGATACCCTCCTCGCTCAGGCGGGGCCTCCCTGGAGGGGTGGGAGGGGCACGAAACCATGTAAATAGTATGGTTTTCCGATACCCTCCTCGCTCAGGCGGGGCCTCCCTGGAGGGGTGGGAGGGGCACGAAACCATGTAAATAGTATGGTTTTCCGATACCCTCCTCGCTCAGGCGGGGCCTCCCTGGAGGGGTGGGAGGGGCACGAAACCATGTAAATAGTATGGTTTTCCGATACCCTCCTCGCTCAGGCGGGGCCTCCCTGGAGGTGTGGGAGGGGCACGGAACCATGTAAATAGTATGGTATTCCGATACCCTCCTCGCTCAGGCGGGGCCTCCCTGGAGGGTGGGAGGGGCACGAAACCATGTAATAGTATGGTTTTCGGATACCCTCCTCGCTCAGGCGGGGCCTCCCTGGAGGGTGGGAGGGGCACGAAACCATGTAAATAGTATGGTTTTCGGATACCCTCCTCGCTCAGGCGGGGCCTCCCTGGAGGGTGGGAGGGGCACGAAACCATGTAAATAGTAGTATTCCGATACCCTCCTCGCTCAGGCGGGGCCTCCCTGGAGGGTGGGAGGGGCACGAAACCATGTAAATAGTATGGTTTCGTGCCCCTCCCCCTCCACGGTGGTATGGAATGGTATGGTAGGTATGGTATGGTACGGTATGGTATGATATGGTATGGGTACTGGAGGTATGGTATGGTATGGTACGGTGTGGCATTGGTGTGATATGGTATGGTATGCTATGGTACGCCATGGTATGGTATGGTACGGTATGGTACGTATGGTGTGGTATGGTATGGTATGGTATGGTATGGTATGTGTGGTAGGAACTATGGTATGGTATGGTGTGTGTGGTAGGAATAATATTGTGCTGTATGGAAGATGGAGCGGGAGGTGGGTGGGAAGGAGAGGGTGTTCTGGGAAAACAGAAACCCCACTCAGGATGTGGGGAACAAACATTTTGAAACGCAGCGTTCGAACAGCCCTCCGCCCAAAAACAATAGATTTTACAATCTGTTCGGACGCCCGAAACAAAAAAAACATTGCAAGACGCAACGTTTCGACAGTCACCCATCCAAAAACATGGTGCGCTGCCATGTCTTCTGACACCGGAAGCAGCAAAACATTGCAATACATAATGTTTTCAGCAATGCGAGCTTCAGAACATTATGTTTTACAATGTGTGCTAGCCCCCCATGCAAAATCAACAATAATAATAACAAAACACAGCGTTTCAACAGTCACCCATCCAAAAGCACTGTGTTTTGCAATGTCTTCTGACACCCGAATCAACGAGGCACTGTAAAACAAAATGTTTTCACAAATCCGGCTTCAAAGCGCTGCTTTTTCTTGCAATGCTTTCTGACCTCCGAAACAAAAACAACATGGTAAACACACACCGATTTCATCAGTCCACCCTTCAGAAACGATGCGTTTTACAATGTTTTCTGACGCCCGAACCTCCACATATTGGTTCTGTGTGTGAGGACCTCCACATATTGATTCTTTATGTGCTGGGATTTCCATCTTGATTTCTCACGTGGAGGGGCCTCCCACTTGTTGATTCTCTATGCGGAAGGGGCCTTCACATATTAATTCCTTATGTGAAGGGGCCTGCGCATATTGATTCCATATGCGGATGGACCTTCA
>CAUYUJ010015127.1:135963-185963 GCA_963575745.1 Prorocentrum cordatum | reverse complement strand
GCATTCCTTGTGTGGACGGGACCTGCCACATGTTGATTTTGTTTGTGGAGGGACCTCCGCAGATAGATTCCCTATGCGCGTGCAAGGGGTCTCCATATTGATTTCTTATGTGGAGGGGCCTCCCACTTGTAGATTCTTCATGTGGAAGGGTCCTTCACTTATTATTTCTTTATGTGAAGGGGCGTGCAAAGTTTGATTCCTTATGTGGAAGGGCCTTCAAACGTCGACTCCTTCTATGTAGGGGCCTCCACATCTGGATTCAATGTGTGGAGGGACCTCCACATAATGATTCCATATGCGCAAGGGGCCTCCATCATGATATCTTGTGCGGAGGGGCGCCCCACTCGTTGAATCCTCATGTGGCAAGGGCCTGATTCCTCGTGGGGGATCCTCCACATATGGTTTCTTTATGTTGAAGGGATCTCCACATGTTGATTCCGTCTGTGGAGGGACCTCCACATGTTGATTCCTTATGTGCAAGGATCTCCATATTGACTTCTTATGTGGAGGGGCCTCCAACTTGTTCATTCCTTATGTGGAAGGGGCCTTCACATATGAATTCCTTATGTGAAAAGGCCTGCACATATGGATTCCTTACGTGGATGGGCCTTTTAAATATCGACTCCTGATGGGCCTTTTTAAATATCGACTCCTCATGCGGGGGGCCTCCACATATTGATTCCGTCTGTGGAGGGGCCTCCGCGTATTGATTCGTTCGGTGGCGGGCGATCTCTTTTTCCTTCTCCTCCCCATGCCCCCCCCCCCCCCCCCTGCTTCTTTGGCCCCGGCGCAGCGGTGGGGGGGGGAAGGGTCAGAACGAGTAGGAGAAAGATGACGAGGAGAAAGATGATATTGTTTCCTTTAAGGGGGGGGCCCTCCACATGTTGATTCCTCATGTGGAAGGGGCCTCCACATGTCGATTCCGTCTGTGGAGGGACCTCCACGTATTGATTCCCTATGTGCCAGGGGTCTCCATATTGATTTCTTTTGTGGAGGGTCCTCCCACTTGTTGATTCCTGATGTTGGGAGGGGTCTGCACATTTTGATTCCTTATGTGGATGGGCATTCGAACTATCGGTTCCTTAAATTGAGGGCCCTCCACATGTTGATTCCACCAATACCTGACAATGTTCGCAGCGCGGCCGCCTTGGAAGGGGGGGGGCTTGAAGAGGCCACTGATGACTCTCCGGCCCACAACTTCTTCGTTGAATAATCGGCCACTCCATGCCGCGATGTTCTCCACACAGCGTCGAACAAAACCTTCGTGCGTACGATAGCTGGAAGCTCCGCGTCGAGTGCACGCCATGGAGGTATTGTTTCATATCGTTTCGCCCTGGCAGCGCCGTCAGCTCTTGCATCTCTCGCCTTCCGCGATTGCCCGTGGAGCTTCAACGAGTCCTTGAACGCCGTTGACGAGGCTGCCGTCTCGAGGATAGCGATCTGCATCAGAGTTGGGACCCGCTCGCCTTCCCAGGCGATCGCAGTAGGAACCCCCTTCGGGGGCAACGCCCGCGTCGGCGACACCTCCGCTTGTCCAAGCGAGAAGGGTTTTGATTGCACGGCGTCCACTAATATAAGGGGAACATTCATATGCTTCAAATGACTCGCCAACTCACGTCTGCCAGCCAAAACAATCAAGTGCTTGGAGATCTGCTGCGGGCCCTTCGCCGAGATGATCGCGAGGGAGGCCGCGGGGCGTTCGCCCGCCCGCCGCTCGTCGGCACTTTGACGCGCGGCAAGCTGCTCTGCCGTGATGAGGTAGATCTTGTCGTGAGCTTCTGTAGTCGAGGGAAGTCCTCGAGCCGCGTCAAGAGCCCAGTCGTCGGGGTCGAGCGTCGCCGTCTCTGCCCAGGAAGGCGGGGCTGGGGGCTTGACCTTCTTCTTCTTTGGCTTGTCGTTGCCCCCTCCCGCTGCTAGCCAATTCTCCGCGAGCGTCGGTTTAGGCTTCGTGCCTAGGGGAACATCTTTCAACCACTTCTGGATCGCCTCCGAGACGTCCTTGATAGGTAACTGCGAGATACCTTTCATCTTCTCCATAGAAATTGTCCGCAAGTGGTCGTAGATCGCCTGCGGCTTCTCGATCGAGTCAAACTCGAGCGCCGAGATAACCCTGGTCATCATCTTCGCGGGGGTGCTGGTGAGAGCACTCTTGACTCTGCCGCCCTGTTGTGCCATCAGGGCCTTCTGTTGCTTCTTCGTGAGCTGGAGCGTCGAAGTTCCATTCCCATGAAGAGCGTGCTGCAACTTGTACCACTCGCGGTGGCGGGCAAGCCATCGGTAGCAAAACTGGAACCCGTACTGTTCATAGATGAACACCACAGAACTCTCCCCGTAGTAGTAGATGTCTCTCCCATGGACGTCTTTGGAAATATTAACCGTAGAATAGATCAGGCAGCGCATTCCACTGTGAAAGCTATTACCGATAGAGTACTTCGCCTCGCTCTTGCTGAAGAGCGACGTCACCACAACCGAGTCCAGGCACCTGAACAGAAGGTTGTACTCGAGCGCTTCCTGGAGCGCCCCCTTTGTCATCCCAAAACCGACCGGCGCCCCCGTTTCCCGCCCCCCTCCTCGGCCCAGCCCACCCCCTTCAAAAAAACGACCAACACCCCCCCTCCGGGCGACTTCTTGACTCAACGTTCCCGCCCTTTTTTTGTTGATTCCCTTTGTTGTTTGGTTATTTGTCTCTCTCTCTCTCTCTGTCTTCCCTCCTCTCCCTGTTTCTCTCTTTCTTTATTTTATTTCTCTCTCTCTCTCTCTGTTTCTCTCTGTTTCTCTTTGTTTCTCTCTCTCTCTCTCCTCCTCTTCCTCCTCCTCCTCCGCCCCCGCCTCCTCCTCCAATTCCGCGTGTTCCTGCTGCTGCTGCTGCTCCTCCTCCTCCTCCTCCCCCTCCTCCTCCTCCTCCCCGTTCCTCCTCCTCCTCCTCCTCCACCTCCTCCTCCTCCTCCGTCCTCCCTCCTCCGGCTCTCAAAAGGATTCCTGAGTTTTGAGGGGGGCAGAAAAAATCGCCCGAGGGCAGTTTTTTTTTGGGGTGGGCGGTGGGGCGGGGCCCGAACAAACAAATCGGCCCTCTGGGGGATTTTATTTTTTTGCCCCCCTCAAAACTTTTTCTGAGGCGTCCGTCGGGTGCCTCCGACCTCTGGAACGCTGTAGTTGACAATGTGTTGCGTACTTCCGAACTAAAAACCATTGCACAAAACAGCATTTTCAGCAGTCGCACAACCAGAAACCAATATTTTTCAGGTTTTCTATTTGCTATATTTTTTAAAAATGTGAAACACATTGTTTTCAGCAGTCCGACATCCAAAACACTGTGTTTTACAATGTTTTCTAACGCCCGAAACAAAACAAACATTGTGAAACACAGCGTTTCAACAGCCCTCCGTCCAAAAACAACATGTTTTACAATCTGTTCTGACACCCGAAACAAAAAACATTGTAGACCACAACGTTTCAACAGTCACCAATCCAAAAACATGGTGTGTTGCCATGTCTTCTGACACCTGAAGCAACCAAACATTGCAAAACACACTGTTTTCAGCAATCCGAGCTTCAAACCACTATGTTCTACAATGTTTGCTAGCCCCCGAAACAAAAAAAACATAATAAAACACAGCGTTTCAACAATCACCCATCCAAAAACATAGTGTTTTGCCATGCCTTCTGACACCCGAATCAACAAAGCATTGTAAAACACAATGGTTTCACAAATCCGGCTTCAAAATGCTGTTTGCTGTTTTGTTCAATGCTTTCTGACCTCCGAAACAAAAACAACATTGTAAAACACAGCGATTTCATCAGTCCACCCTTCAGAAACGATGCGTTTTACAATGTTTTCTGACGTCCGAACCTCCACATATTGATTCTGTCTGTGAGGGACCTCCACATATTGATTCTTTATGTGCAAGGATTTCCATCTTGATTTCTTATGTAGAGGGGCCTCCCACTTGTTGATTCTTTGTGTGGAAGGGGCCTTCACATATTAATTCCTTCTGTGAAAGGGACCTGCACATATTGATTCCTTATGTGGATGGGCCTTCAAATATCGACTCCTTATGTGAGGGGCCCTCACATATTGATTCCGTCTGTGGAGGGACCTTCACATATCGATTCGTTCTGTGGCGGGCGATCTCCTTGTCCTCCTCCTCCTCCGGCTCATCCTCCCCCTCCTTCTCCCACTCTGGCGCAGGGGTTGAGGAGAAGAAGGAGCAGAAGGAGTAGGAGGAGAAAAATGAGGAGAAAGATGATATTGTTTCCTTGTGTGGGGGATCCTTCACATATTGATTCCTTTTGTGGACGGGACCTCCACATGTTGACTTCGTTTGTGGAGGGACCTCCACATATTGATTCCCTATGTGTGTGCAAGGGATCTCCATATTGATTTCTTATGTGGAGGGGCCTCCCACTTGTAGATTCTTTATGTGGAAGGGGCCTTCACATATCATCTCTTTATGTGAAGGGGCGTGCACATATTGATTCCTTATGTGGAAGGGCCTTCAAACATCGACTCCTTATGTGTAGGGGTCTCCACATATTGATTCAATTTGTGGAGGGACCTCCACATAATGATTCCATATGTGCAAGGGGCCTCCATAATGATATCTTGTGTGGAGGGGCCTCCCACTCGTTGAATCCTTATGTGGAAAGGGCCTGATTCCTCTTGTGGGGGATCCTCCACATATTGTTTCTTTATGTTGAAGGGATCTCCACATGTTGATTCCGTCTGTGGAGGGACCTCCACATGTTGATTCCTTATGTGCAAGGATCTCCATATTGATTTCTTATGTGGAGGGGCCTCCAACTTGTTCATTCCTTATGTGGAAGGGGCCTTCACATATTAATTCCTTAAGTGAAAAGGCCTGCACATATGGATTCCATATGTGGATGGGCCTTTTAATATCGATTCCTTATGTGGAGGGCCTCCACATATTGATTCCGTCTGTGGAGGGACCTCCACATATTGATTCGTTCGGTGGCGGGCGATCTCCTTTTCCTTCTCCTCCTCATGCTCCTCCCCCCCCCCTGCTTCTCTCACCCCGGCGCAGGGGTGAGGAGAAGAAGAATCAGAAGGAGAGAAAGATGATATTGTTTCCTTTAGGGGGGGATCCTCCACAGATTGATTCCTTATGTGGAAGGGACCTCCACATGTTGAGTCAGTCTGTGGAGGGACCTCCACATATTGATTCCCTATGTGCAAGGGGTCTCCATATTGATTTCTTTTGTGGAGGGTCCTCCCACTTGTTGATTCCTTATGTTGGGAGGGGTCTGCACATTTTGATTCCTTATGTGGATGGGCATTCGAATTATCGGTTCCTTAAATTGAGGGGCCTCCACATGTTGATTCCGTCTGTGGAGGGACCTCCACCAATTGAGTTCTTTTGAGGCGGGCGATTTCCTTTTCCTCCTCCTCCTCCTGCTCCTCCCCCTCCTCCTCCCGCCCTGGCGCAGGGGTTGAGGATAAGAAGGAGCAGAAGGAGTAGGAGGAGAAAGATGAGGAGGAGAACGATTATATTGTTTCCTTTGGTGGAGGGGCCTCCTCAATATTTTTCCCTTATGTGCAAGGGGCCTCGCGCATAGTGATTCCTCTTGTAGGGGGGGAGTCCTCCACAGATTGATTCCTTATGTGGAAGGGACCTCCCAATGTTGATTGCGTCTGTGGAAGGACATTTCTTAGGTCAAAGTGGTCTCCACATGGATTTCTTATGTGGATGGGCCTTCGAATATAGATTCGATATGTGGAAGGGCCTCCACATATTGAGTTTGTCTGTGGAGGGACCGCCGCATATTGATTCATTATGTGCAAGGGGTCTCCATATTGATGTATTGTGTGGAGGGGCCTCCAACATGTTGAATCCTTATGTGGGAGGGGCCTTCATAGATGAGTTCCTTATGTGAAGGAGCCTGCACACATTGATTCCTTATTTGGAAGGCCCTTCACAATATCGACCCCTTATGTGGAGGGGCCTCCACGTGGATTCCTTGTGTGGAGTAGGAGGAGAAAGATGATGAGGAGGAGGAAGAATAGGAGGCGGAGGTGGACACGGGGGAAGCGGATTTACATATATATATATATTCCTTTTGTGGCGGAGCGGGGTACATAGAATGGGAGGGGAGGAGAGGAGAAGGAGAGAGAGAGAGAGAGAGTCAAGAGAGGAAGGAGAGAGACAGAGGGAGGAGGAGAGGGAGGAGGAGAGAAAGAGGAAGGGAGAAGAGAGGAGGAGAGAGAGAGAGAGAGTCAAGAGAGGGAGGAGGAGAAAGGGAGGAGGAGAGAGAGAGTCAAGAGAGAGAGAGAGAAGGGGGAGAAGAAGAGAGGAGAGATAACGAGAGACAGAGGAACGGAATTCGGCAGACCACGGGCGGGAACGTTGAGTTAAGGAGTCGGCCCCTTCTGGCCCTCCTCCTCCTCGCCCCCCCCTCTTCGGCCCGGCACCCCCACCCCAAACCGACCGACACCCCCCTCCGGGCTCCGACGTCCCCACCCCGCGAAACCTCTTCTCTTGGGACCCCCGACCCCGCGATCTCTCCCCAATACCGACCGACGCCCCCCTCCTCGCCCTCCCCCTCGCCTTCCTCCTCGCCCCCCACCCACGACCGAGCCCCCCGCCCCAAACCGACCGACACCCCCCTCGTGGCCCTCCTCCTCGCCCCCCCTTCGGCCGGGCACACCCGCCCAAAACCGACCGACCCCCCCCCCCTGACACCGACATCCTCACCCCATGCAACCTCTTCTCTTGGACCCCCCCCACCCCCCGATTTCTCGCCCCGAACCGACCGACCCCCCCCCCTCGCCCCCCTCCTCGGCCCGGCACCCCCACCAACAACTGACCGACAACCCCCTCCTCGCCCTCCTCCTCGCCCCACCCCCTTTGGCACGGCCCCCCCGCCCAAAACCGACCGACGCCTCCCTCCTGGTCCCGACGCCCCCACCACATGAAACTTCTTCTCGCGGGACCTCCCACCCCGCGATTTCTCGCCCAAGACCGAACGTCGGCCGGATTGGGGCGACAAATCGCGGGGTGGGGGGGTCCAGGAGAAGAGGCTTCATGGGGTGAGGATGTCGAGGCCACGAGGTTTTGGGCAGGGGTGCCGGGCCGAAGCGGGGCGGCGAGGAGGAAGGCCTGGAGGGGGGCGTCGGTCGGTTGCGGGCGGGGGTGCCCGTCGTGGGCGGGGTTGCCGGGCCGAGGAGGGGGCGAAGGGGAGGGGCGAGGAGGAGGGCGAAGAGGGGGGCGTCGGTCGGTTTTGGGCGCGATCTCGCGGGGTGGGAAATCCGAAAAGACGAAGTTTCATGGGGAGGGGGGGATGTCGGGGCCAGGAGGGGGGCGTCGGTCGGCCTGGGGTGGGGGAGCAGAGCCGAAGGGAGGGGCGAGGAGGAAGGCCAGGAAGGAGGGTGTCGGTCGGTTTTGCGCGGGGGTGCCAGGCGAGGAAGGGGGCGAGGAGGGGGGTGAGGAGGGGGGTGTCGCCCCCTCCATCGGTCCCCCCTCGCCCATCTCCTCGGCGGGCACCCCCACCCGAAACCGACCGACACTTCCCTCCTGGCCCTCCTCCTCGCCCCCCTTCGCCCTGGCACACCCACCCAAAACCGACCGACGCCTCCCTCCTGGCACCGACATCCTCACCCCATGAAAATTCATATCTTGTGACCTCCCACCCCGCGATTTCTCACCCAAACCGACCGACGCCCCCTTCCTCGCGCCTGTCCTCGCCCCCATCCCCCCCCTCTTCGCCCCCCCCCCCCCCGCTCCCTCCCTCGGCCGGGCACCCCCACACAAAACCGGCGCCCCAACCTAAAACCGCCCGACATTCCCCTCCTGGCTCTCCCCTCGCCCCCCCCCCCCCCCCTTCGGCCCGCCACCCCCGCCCAAAACCGACCGACACCTCCCTCTGGGCCCCGACATCCTGACCCCATGAAACCGCTTCTCTTGGGACACCCCACCCCGCGATTTCTCGCCCAAAACCGACCGAACGCCCCCTGCCCCATTCCTCGCACCCCTCCTCGCCCCCCTCCTCGCCCCGCCCCCCCCCCCCTCCCAAAACCGACCGAGCACCCCTCGTGGCCCTCGTCCTCGCGCCCCCCCTTCGGCCCGGCACCCCCGCCCAAACCGACCGATACCCCCCTCCTGGCCTCGACATCCTCACCCCATGAAACCTGGGCCCCCCACCCTGCGATTTCTTGCCCCGAACCGACCGACGACCCCCCCCTCGCCCCCCTCCTCGCCCCCTCCTCGGCCCGGCACCCCCGCCCAAAATCGACCGACATCCCTCTCCTGGCCCTCCTCCTCGCCCTCGTCCCTTCGGCCCGGCCCCCCCACCCAAAACCGACCGATACCCCCCTCCGGGCCTCATCATCCTCACCCCATGAAACCTCTTCTCTTGGGGCCCCCCACCCCGCGATTTCTTAACCCAAAACCGACCGACACCCCCCTCCTCGCCCCCCTCCTCGACCGACACCCCCTGTGGCAACGCAGGCTTCCGAGGAGGCTGCCAGAGGGCACGGGCGAATCGTGGCGGTATGGGTATCTTTTCCTCCTCGGAATCCCAGACATGCGACGGCCTGACTTTATCAGGACGGCGCCCCTGAAAACCACAACCCTTTCTCTGGGACAATTGTTTCGTCCCGAGTGTTTTGCTGGCGTGCCCGAAGCCCGGCGAGGGCGGCCCCACGAAGATGGATATATACAAAACCGCCCGTCCGGATTTTAGTACGACGCGATCATGTCTGGGGTCCTGGCCGCGTCCCCCCCTCCGCCTCTGCTCCGCATTCCTCCACCTCCTCCTCCTCCTCCTCCTCCTCCTCCTCTGCCTTCCCCTCCTCCTCCTCCTCCTCCTCCTCCTCCTCCTCCTCCTCCTCTGCCTCCCCCTCCTCCTCCTCCTCTCCTCCTCCTCCTCCTCCTCCACCTTCTCCTCCTCCTCCTCCGTCCGCCTCCTCCTCCTCCTCCTCATCCTCCTCATCGTCCTCCTTGTCCTCCCCCTCCTCCTCCTCCTCCTCCTCCTCGAGCCTCCTCTCCTCCTCCTGCCTGACCTCCTCCTCCTCCTTGACCTCCTCCTCTTCTCCTCCTCCTCCTCGTCTTCCTCCTCCTCCTCCGCCTCCTCCTCCTCCTCCTCCTTCTCCTCCTCCTCGTCCTCCTCCTCCTCGAGCCCCCTCCTCCTCCTCCTCCTCGTCGTCCTCCTCCTCCTCCTCCTGCTCCTCCTCCGTTTATGGCGCAATGCTACCCGCACTGGTGTTGGAATTTTCCCGAAGCCTTCCCCGAAAACATAACCCTGAGGATCGCCCACGCGACAAAAGACTGGGACCACGTGAGGTGAGAACCGAAGTGCATGCCCAAAACAACTGTACAACGTGGAACGGAATCGGATACCGTGAAGCAAATGCATCGACGAACCCAGGATAAAGAGGATGGGTCGGGCGAAGATGGCTGGACGACCGCAGGCCAGGTCGTATCCGAACCCATAGTTGTGAGGAGGTGTAAAACGGAACTGGGGGGACCAGTTCAGATCAGGGCATCCTTGGGCCCTGAGTTGCGAGAGCGTGCGAGGAGAAGCTGGAAGGGATCTCTCGCGTGCCTCGAAACCTACGACTGCGAGAACGTCTGAAGCCACAACGCCTGGACCGCCTCAGACCAGCGGCGCGGCATCTCGAAGCCCGAAATTGCAGGGATGTCCCAGGCCAGACCGCACCTCAGGGACCAAACAGAACGATGCTGGCAACGCCAACACCGACCCAGATAATTTCTCGCATGGGCCTCCTAGCTCATAATCCCCCCCCCGCCTTCTGGGCAGGAAATGGTCCATCGCGATTCCTTGTCCAACGCCAGTTTTTCCCTTCGGGGAAAAAGCCCCCTCTTCTTCTTGCTAATGTTTGCCACCTCGCCCATTCTTCAAAGCGCTAGCCCAAGTCACTGCCCCCCGCGGCTTCCCCCTTGGAGTTCCGAAATACGATGCGATCCGTCAGAACCGTGATCATCGAAATATCGTGGTCCTGTAGATCCGCCACCGTGCCTCTGGGCACGGAATGGGCGTGCCCTCAGGTTCGTACCATCACCCTCTCAAATGCAGTCCGTACTCTTGAGGAGTCGTTCGGAATCCTAAACCCCACATCGCGCAATCTTATCATGGGGGGCTTCTCGCGGTCTCTTGCGTGACTGTTTCGGAGCGATGGGAACCTCCAAACAGGCCAGCAAGGCCCATACAGAACCCAAGACGGCCCCAAACGTCCCGACTGCTCGAAGATCGCGCCAAGACGCCCTACGCGGCGTCCAGATGGCCCAAGAGGCCCCCAAGATGTCCCAAGAAGCCTCGAATCTGCCTCCCAACACGACCTGAAGAGGCACAATACATTGATTTGCCTTCGTTGTTTCGAAGATTCTGGCGTTCCCGAGGTCCCGAAATGCCACCCCGGCACTGCCCAAGAGGCCGCCCAGAGAACCCCATGACGGCCCCAAAAGTGGCCCAAGAGAAGGAACACAATCCCAAAAATCGTAGCGCTCCGCCCCACGGAACTCCCAGGAGGCCCCAGGAGGCACCCGAGAGGCCCCAAAAGGCTACAAGAACCCCCCAAAGAACCCTACAACGACCCCACGAGGCGCCAAAACTGCCCCCAAAAGGAGTCCGAGATGCAACAGAGAATCTGGAGACTCATCTGAACCGGAAAAGCACCCCGACAACAAACGAGTCAAACATTCGTCGCTCAATTGGGGTCGGCGGCAGAGGCGGCAGCCTTTAGATGACTACGGATGATGATCATGATGATGAAGATGATGATCATGATGATCATGCTGATGAACATGATGATCATGATGATGATGCTGATGCTGATGGTGGTGATGACGATGGCGATGGCGATGGCGATGGCGATGGCGATGACGATGACGATGATGATGCTGATGCTGATGCTGATGCTGATGCTGATGCTGATGATGATGATGATGATGATGATGATGATGATGATGATGATGATGATGATGCCGATGATGATAATATGACGGGGACGGCACGGCACGCTACAGCACGCGGGCGGCAACGTTTCGCATTCCAATTCGTAAGCACTACACGGCACGCACGACAAATGGGAACGGCACGGCACGATACGGCACACACAGCACGGCACGTGGGCACGGCACCGCACGACACCTGGACGGCATGCCAGACCCTAAGCACGGCACGGCACGGCGCGCGGGCACGGCACGGCACACGGCACACGGGCACGGCACGGCACGTTGGCGGCATCGTTTTCGCACTCTCAAGCCCTGCGCGCGGCACGGCACGACACGGCACGGCACGCATGACACGTGGGCGCGGCACGGCACGGCACGCGGGCGGCACACCTTCCGCCCTGCAGGAAGGAGGCACTACACAGCACGGCACGCGTGTGTGGCACGCGGGCACGGCCCATTGGCACGGCACGGCACGCGTGCGGCAACTTCCTCGCACTCCAGAACCTAGGCAAGGCACAACACAGAATGTACGGCGAGCGGACACGACACGGCCCTTTTTTGCATTCCGGATAGTACACTGGCAAAGAGACCCCAAGCACCAAGGCTGCATGTTACGACATATGTTCGGAACGGAACGGCAAGACAACGCAACGGTACTGCGCGGCACGCGACCACAGAAAGGCACGGTGCCGGCAAGTTTGACGCAGTCCAGAACCTAGTCACGGCACTGCACGCGGCATCGCTATGCATTTGGAACTTTTATATCGTCTACCTTCCCAGAAGTGAGACCCCTTGCAGCTTTCGCTGCTCGGGCAGCAAATGACGGCACGGCACACGAGCACGCCACGAGACACGGGCGGTCCCCTTTTCGTACTTGAGAGACTGAGCACGGTTCGGCACGATGCCACGGCAAGGCACGGCACGGCGCGGGCAGAGTCTGTCGCACTCTGGACGAAACGACTACCTTCTCAACAGCAGAATTCGCACCCCTTACAGCACTCGCTTTTCATATATACACCAACACAGTGCTATACCTAGATGGTCTTAGATCTGTTCTAAGGAACTGGGCCCCGGTGTCGGATCCACCGCCTTGTCGTCGCCGTCACTACCCAGTCGCCACCTCGTCGCCACCTGTCGCCTGGGTCCCGTTATTGGGTCCGCCGCCTTGTTGTCGCCGTCACTACCCCGTCGCCACCTCGTCGCCACCCGTCGTCTGGGCCCCAGTGTCGGATCCGCCGCCTTGTTGTCGCCGTCGCCGCCCCGTCGCCGCCTCGTCGCCGCGCGTCGTCTGGGCCCCGGTGACGGGTCCGCCGCCTCGTTGTCGCCGTCGCCGCCCTGCCATGACCTCGTCGCCACACGTCGTCTGGGCTCCGTTGTTGTCGCCGTCGCCGCCCCGTCGCCGCCTCGTCGCCGCCCGTCGTCTGGGCCCCCTTGTCGGATCCGCCGCCTTGTTGTCGCCGTCGCCGCCCCGTCGCCACCTCGTTGCCGCGAGTCGTCTGGGCCCCGGTGTCGGGTCCGCCGCCTTGTTGTCGCCATCGCCGCCCTGTCGCCACCGTCTGGGCCCCGGTGCCGGATCCGCCGCCTTGTTGTCGCCTTCGTCGCCCCGTCGCCGCTTCGTCGCCGTCCATGGTCTGGACCCCAATATCGGGTCCGCTGCCTGATTGTCGCCGCCGCCGCCCTGTCGCTGCCTCTTCGCAGCCCGTCGTCTGAGCCCTGGTGCCAGTCCGCCGCCTTAGTGTCGCCGTCGCCGCCCCGTCGCCGGCCCGTCGCCGTCCGTCGTCTGGGCGTTCCCTGGCTTTGCAATGCGGTGCGCTGCTCTGCTGTGCGTTACTTTGTTGCTTCCTTACACTGCTTAGCAATAGTTTGCATTGTTGTGCGCTGTTTTTCGCTGCTTTGCCTTGTGCCACATTGTGCAATAGTGCTTTGCATTGCTCTGCATTGTGTTGCATTGTGTTGCATTGCTTTGCATAGTCTCGCATTCCTTCACAGTGCTCTACACCACATAGATTGAACCAGATATACTGCACCACCTCAATTGCCCCAGCTAGTTAGTGCCGCGTCGGTTAAAAAGAAACACTGTTACCTCCCGCTCTCGTCCCTTCTCTTGTTCATTGGCCCAGCACCAAACACCAAAGTTGCGAGGCCGCTCCCGGCCCCCACACAGCGGCGGGCGCAGCGGCGCCGCAGAAGCAAGGACAGGCAAAGCAAATATACAGGTGGGTGGGCGGGACAAACAGTCGCACCGTATACCCAAGAACAACAGCAGGCAGGCGGCATGCGCGCGCGCGGCAGAGACGCGGGGAGGGGAGGCGGGGAGTCTAACTTTGCTTCGCCTCCATGAGTCCGAGTTTGGGATCCACGCTGCCTAACATCTGGTTGACAGGAAAACCCCGAACAACATTCACTATTTAGGAGGATGCGTCGATTGGCGGGCGTATGGCATCATCGGAGGTTGGGGGGTGAGATCGAAGTGGGACGGAGAGCCCCCCGACAGGGAAATCGATTTCGGTTTCGTGTTCGTGCGTGCCGTGCGGGCGAGGCGAAGCTGCGTGGGCGGGCGAGAGGAAAGTCTCCTGTGGCTGAGGCGCGGCCGGACCAAATGATTATCCGCCGGGCGGCCGGTGGCGCGCGGTGTCCCGCCGGTGTCCCGCCGGTGTCCCGTCGGTGCCCCGTCGGTGTCCCGATGATGATGTTGATGATGATTATGATGATGAGTATGATGATGATGGTAATGATGATGATGAGATGATGTTGATGATGGCGACGATGATGATGATGTTGATGCTGATGACGTCGATAGTGATATCGATTGCGAGATCGGTAGTGAGACCGAATGAGACAGCGGATGAGGTCTTCTCTCAGGTTGTCCTCCACCACGCACAGCGTTGCGCCGCTTCCGGGGCCGATCCACGGTGCAATGTCGCGCCGCACCGAGGCCCCTGAAGGACGTAGAGAAGGCCCCCGTATCTTGATTATTGTTTCTGGAGAGCCCTGCTCGCGTTCGGGCCCCTGCCATATGAGTAGGGGCAGAGCAAGAGGTAGATCGAAGCTTTCCGCTTAGCGGGGTTCGGCTCAAGCAGGGTACCTCGTCCTTGCCGCGCCACTCCCGCACTCGTTTTGATCCGCCCGTTGCAGAGTCTACGAGCCGTTCCAGCGAGTGAGCGACCTTTGCTGTTGGCAAATCAGTGGCCAGGACTGCGTCTTCGGAGTCGTCGCTGCCGACGGCGATTGATTATATCGACGCAGACGTGCTATTAGTGCTCATGCAGCTGTTCCAGCGGGCACGGGCTGCGCCAGGCTTTGCCAGCACAGGGCCTTTGCCAGAGGGCAGGGGCTTTGCTGTAGTGCTATTAGGGGGCACGGGCTTTGCTGCAGTGCACGAGCTTTGCCAGCGCACGGGCTTTCCCAGCGCACGGGGTTTGTTGTAGTGCTATTAGGGGGACACGGTGTATGCCAGGCTTTGCCAGCGCTTCGGTATTCTCTGACTGCATGAGGCACGCTTTCGCTGGGCTTCCAGCCGTTTGCGCTGTTTGAGCAGGGGAAAAAGAGCTATGATGGCGGTACATCGGTCTCGACCGCCGAAGGGCAGCCGTTGAGCAATATTTTGAAGCGATTCAGTCAGTGGCGACAAGAGGGGCTTCAGCAGGCCTCCGACAAAAAAAACTCCACTGGCATCGTCAGGAAAACAATCACCACTGTTGCCCATTGCTCGGCCCCTCCACCCCCCCCAACCTCCTTATCACCCGTAGGGTGGTCGTATAGGTATGCTTGTATAACACTTTCTCACGTCGGGATGATGTTGGGAGCACAACCAGCCAGCACGTGAATGCCGAGAGGGAGGAAAGGATGGAAGGAGAAGACTGAGCAGAAAGGGAGGGAGGAAGGGGGATCAGGAGGAAAAGGATCAAGAATTGAAAGGGGAGGAAGATGACAATAGGGAGGAGCATGGGGAAGGGAAGGAGGAAGAGGCGGAGAACGAGAAGAGGACCAGGAGGGGTAGTAGGAGGAACAGGGTGGGAGAATGGAACAGAATAAGAGTAAGAGGAGAATGAGGGGGAAGAGGCGGAGGAAGGGGAATAAATCTGAGAGGAAGACGATGAGGCGGAGGGAACCCGGAGAGGACGAGGAGGAGGAAGAGCGGAAGGATGGGGCAAGGGGAGCAGCAGGAGCAGTCGGAGCAGGAAGAGGATCATTCAACATAGGTGCTGTCAGAAGGAAACAGCGTCTGACGGGGGAAGAGGGATACAGGAGGGATGAAAATGAAAGGAGGAAGAAGAAGAAGGGGGAGGTGGAAGAGGAGGGGGAGGATGAGGAAGAGGAAGAAGAGGGAAGGAGGAGGTTTCAATTAAGATGCTGCCATGAGAAAGAGACCGAGGAGGATACTGAGGAGGGAGGGGAACATGGAGGGGGGGAACATTTCAACCAATGCGCTGTCCGGAGGAGGCGGCTGAAGTGGAAAGCGAGAGAGGCGATGAGAGAGGGAGGAGAAAGAGGATGCGGATGAGGATGACGAGGAGGAAGATGGGGATGCGTAGAAGGGGGAGAGGGAAGGGGAGTAAGAGCAAGATGATGATGGTGTTGATGATGATACTGATACTGATGATGATGATGATGATGATGTTGATGCTGATGATGATGATGATGATGATGATGATGATGATGATGATGATGATGATGATGATGATGATGATGATGATGATGTATTTGTTGCTGGCGGCCACGTGGTACGCGGCCTGAGCCGCCGTCTGGCATCGTGGAGTCGGTGCTGGACGGACACGGCGGCAAGCGACACGGCCGTGCGAGACCTTTACGAGAATCCGACGCTCGGTCTCGTAGCGCCCGGACAAACACACACACACACACACACACACACCAGGGCACCCCAGATCCCGGCGCACCTACGAACCTGCGGCCTACGGCAAGCACTCCTTGTATGGCCTAGGCGAGCCAGCTTATTGGAAAATACCAGTGGCTACGCCTCCACCTCCTCCTCCTCCTCCTCCTCCTCCTCCTCCCTCTCCTCTCCTTGCACCTCCTACAACTCCCACACACATCCAGCTCCCTCACCCCTCCTCATCACTCCGAGTGGGTCCAAAAATGATGGCACCCGTCCACAGGATGCACTCACTTCTTCTTGCCACCGGCACCACCCTCCTCCTTGCGCTCGCAGGAGATGACCTTGCCGAGCATCACAACACCGTTGCCGTCCATGAAAGCCACGCGCGACAGGCCCTCGCAGTTCTTGAAGGTGTCGCACACGAGCGGCTGCTGCGGCTGGAAGCTGCACTGAGCCATCTCGTTGGACTTGAGGGAGTGGGGATCCTCCATTTTCTTGCCGCCCGTCTCCTTACCCATCTTCCACTTCAGCTTGCTGATGCGGCACGCCGCGCGCCCGCAGCGCACGAAGCCGATCGGGGAGTAGCCGACCTTGATCTCGTTGGGGATGTCCAGCACCTGGATCTGCGCGTCGAACTCCTTCGTCTGACCCAGGGTCGTGTCCTTCTTGTACACCATCACGTCGCCCGAACGGGGCATGTTGTTCTTGTCCAGGCCCTTGATGTTGAGGCCCACGTTGTCACCAGGGTTGGCGAAGTCGACGCGCTGGTGGTGCATCTCCACGGTGAACACCTTGCCCGTGCACGGGTTCGAAGCGGTGTGCGTGGGCAAGAACACGACCTCCTCGCCTGGCTTCACGACGCCCTGCTCCACACGCCCGGCGAGCACATCGCCGACACCCTTGATCTTGTAGATGCCGGAGATCGGCATGCGCATTGGGGCGCTGGTGGGCCTCTCTGGTACGCGGCACATGACGTCAAGCACGTCGTACACGGTGTCCACGTGGATGGTCTCCTTGCCGTACTCGACGTCGCAGCCCTTCCACCAGCCCATGTTGTCGGACTTCTTCAGCAGGTTGTCGCCCATCCAGCCAGAGATAGGCATTACAGGCGTACCCTTCTCGACGAAGTCCTTCTTCCACCCGACCTTGACCAGCATGCTCTTCATCTCGTTGGCGATCTCGTCGTAGCGGGACTGCTTGTATCCAGCAGTGTCGCAGTCCATCTTGTTGACGCCAATGCAGATCTGCTTCACGCCAAGAAGATTGATCAGGCGGGAGTGCTGGCGAGTCTGCCCCTGGATCTCGCCGGCCTTGTGGTTGCCTTTGGCGATGGCGGTCGTGAAGTTACCGTCGGCCGGGACCATGATGAGCGCAACGTCCGCCTGGGAAGCCCCCGTGATCATGTTCTTGATGAAGTCGCGATGGCCTGGGGCGTCGATGACGGTGTAGTGCCACTTCTCGGTGTAGAACTCCTTGGTGGTGCAAGCGATGGTCACGCCGCGCTCGCGCTCTTCCTTCTGGCGGTCCATGTAGAACGCGAAGGCGAAGGAGCCCTTGCCCAGGCGCTCGGCCTCCGCCTTCAGCTTCTCGAGCTCGCGCTCGGGCAGCCCGCCCAGCTCGAAGATG
Source organism: Prorocentrum cordatum (assembly GCA_963575745.1). Classification (NCBI taxonomy): domain Eukaryota; class Dinophyceae; order Prorocentrales; family Prorocentraceae; genus Prorocentrum; species Prorocentrum cordatum. The sequence continues at coordinate 168,569 of CAUYUJ010015127.1, read as the reverse complement.
AGGCGGCCCGTGGTGGTGCTCTTGCCACTGTCGACGTGGCCGCAGATCACGATGGACAGGTGCTCCTTCTCGGAGTTGGCCGGCATGGCTGGCCGACTGAGTGCACCACTGCTCTCGACGGGGTGGGCCGAGATGCGCCCTTGGCCCGGCCTGACCAAAACTAACGATGTGCGCCAGACCGGCTGCGGACAGGATGATGACGATGGTGATGGTGATGGTGATGGTGATGGTGATGGTGATGGTGATGATGGTGGTGATGATGATAGTGGTGATGATGATGATCATGTTGTCGATGATCAAGATCATGATGATGGTGCTGATGATTATGGTGATGGTAAATGATGAGGCTGATGGTAATGGTGATGAATATGATGATGATGAACATGATGATGCTACGGGTGATGATGATGCTGACCGTGATGACACTGATGATGGTGATGATGATGCTGATGCTGATGATGATAATGATTATGGTAAGGACGGCGTTACTGACAATGAACATGCAAATGCAAATGGTGATGAAGATTATAATGATGATAAAGATGATGACCATGATGACGAAGATGATGATCATGATGATGAAGTAGATGATGTGTGCCAGAACGGCTACGGACAGGATGATGACGATGGTGATGATGATTGTGATGGTGGTGATGCTGATGATGATCATGTTGCTGACGATCATGATCATGATGATGGTGATGATGAAGACGCTGATGATGACAGCTATGATGATGATGGTGATGATGATGCCAATGATGACAAGGATGGTGAATATGATGATGAGTATGATAATGAAACAAGTAATAATAAAGCTAATCGTGATAACACTGATGATGATGATTATGATAGTGCTGATGATGATGGTGATGATGATGGTGGTGATGATGCTGATGATGACTAAGATGATAATGATGGTGAAGACAATGAAAATTAGGATAAGTAGGATGATACGGGTGATGATGATGATGCTGATCGTGCTGACACCGATGATGGTAATCATGATGCTGATAATGATAATGATTATAATAAGGACGGTGGTACTGACAATGAAACATGAATGCTAATGATGCCCTGACACGATGATGACAATGATGATCATGATGATGAACGGTGATCATGATGATAATGATGTTGCTGGTGGAGATGATGGTAATCATGATGATGATGGTGATGATGATTCCGCTGATGATAACGACGATGATGATAATGTGATGGGGACGGCACGGCACGCACGACAAGTGGGAACGGCACGGCACGCGGCACCTCGTTCTCCTTCCAAAGATCTAGGCACGGCGCGACACGGCACACACAGCACGGCACGCGGGCACGGCACCGCACGACACTTGCACGGCATGCCAAACCCTGAGCACGGCACGGCACGGCACGCGGGCACGGCACGGCACACGGGCACGGGCACGGGCACGCTGGCGGCATCGTTTTCGCACTCTCAGGCCTGCGCGCGGCACGGCACGACACGGCACGGTGCGCACGACACGTGGGCACGGCACGGCACGGCACGCGGGCGGCACACCTTCCGCCCTGCAGGAAGGAGGTACTGCACAGCACGGCACGCGTCGCATGGCACGCGGGCACGGCACAGTGGCACGGCACGGCACGCGTGCGGCAACTTCCTCGCACTCCAGAACCTAGGCAAGGCACAACACAGAATGTACGGCGAGCGGGCACGGCACGGCCCTCTTTCGCATTCCGGATATTACACTGGCAAAGAGACCCTAAGCACCAAGGCTGCATGATACGACATATGTTCGGAACGGAACGGCAAGACAACGCAACGGTACTGCGCGGCACGCGACCACAGAAAGGCACGGTGCCGGCAAATTTGACGCAGTCCAGAACCTAGTCACGGCACCGCACGCGGCAACGCTACGCATTTGGACCTTTTATATCGCCTACCTTCCCAGAAGCGAGACCCCATGCAGCTTTCGCTGCTCGGGCAGCAAATGACGGCACGGCACACGAGCACGCCACGAGACACGGGCGGTCCCCTTTTCGCACTTGAGAGACTGAGCACGGTTCGGCACGGAGCCACGGCACGGCACGGCACGGCGCGGGCAGAGTCTGTCGCACTCTAGACGAAACGACTGCCTTCTCAACGGCAGAATTCGCACCCCTTGCAGCACTCGCTGTTCATATATGCACCAACACAGTGCTATACCTAGATGGTCTTAGATCTGTTCTAAGGAACTGGGCCCCGGTGTCGGATCCACCGCCTTGTTGTTGCCGTCACTACCCCGTCGCCACCTCGTCGCCACCCGTCGTCTGGGCCCCGTTATTGGGTCCGCCGCCTTGTTGTCGCCGTCGCCGCCCCGTCGCCGCCTCGTCACCACCCGTCGTCTGGGCCCCAGTGTCGGATCCGCCGCCTTGTTGTCGCCGTCGCCGCCCCGTCGCCGCCTCGTCGCCGCGCGTGGTCTGGGCCCCGGTGACGGGTCCGCCGCCTCGTTGTCGCCGTCGCCGCCCTGCCATGACCTTGTCGCCACACGTCGTCTGGGCTCCGTTGTTGGGTCCGCCGCCTTGTTGTCGCCGTCGCCACCCCGTCGCCGCCTCGTCGCCGCCCGTCGTCTGGGCCCCCTTGTCGGATCCGCCTGGTTGTCGCCGTCGCCACCCCGTCGCCACCTCGTCGCCGCCCGTCGTCTGGGCCCGGTGTCGGATCCGCCGCCTTGTTGTCGCCGTCGCCGCCCTGTCGCCACCGTCTGGGCCCCAGTGCCGGTCCGCCGCCTTGTTGTCGCCTTCGCTGCCCCGTCGCCGCTTCGTCGCCGTCCATGGTCTGGACCCCAATATCGGGTCCGCTGCCTGATTGTCGCCGCCGCCGCCCTGTCGCTGCCTCTTCGCAGCCCGTCGTCTGGGCCCTGGTGCCAGTCCGCCCCGTCGCCGGCCCGGCGCCGTCCGTTGTCTGGGAGTTCCCTGGCTCTGCAATGCGGTGCGCTGCATTGCTGTGCGTTACTTTGTTGCTTCCTTACACTGCTTAGCAATAGTTTGCATTGTTGTGCGCTGTTTTTCGCTGCTTTGCCTTGTGCCACATTGTGCAATAGTGCTTTGCATTGCTCTGCATTGTGTTGCATTATTTTGCATAGTCTCGCATTCCTTCACAGTGCTCTACACCACATAGATTGAACCAAATAGATTGCACCACCTCAATTGCACCAGATCGATTGCACCAGCTAGTTAGTACCGCATCGGTTGACAAGAAACACTGCTACCTCCCGCTCTCGTCCTCTCTCTTGTTCATTGACACAACACCAAACACCAAAGTTGCGAAGCCGCTCCCGGCCCCCACACAGCGGCGGGCGCAGCGGCGCCGCAGAAGCAAGGATAGGCAAAGCAAATATGCAGGTGGGTGGGCGGGACAAGCAGTCGCACCGTAGACCCAAGAACAGCAGGCAGGCGGCATGCGCGCGCGGCAGAGGCGCGAGGAGGGGAGGCGGGGAGTCTAACTTTGCTTCACCTCCATGAGTCCGAGTTTGGGATCCACGCTGCCTAACATCTGGTTGAAAGGAAAACCCCGAACAGCATTCACTGTTTAGGAAAATGCGTCGATTGGGTGGCGTATGGCATCATATGCTTGTATAACAAATTCTCACGTCGGGATGATGTTGGGAGCACAACCAGCCAGCACGTGAATGCCGAGAGGGAGGAAGGGATGGAAGGAGAAGACTGAGCAGAAAGGGAGGGAGGAAGGGGGATCAGGAGGAAAAGGATCAATAATTGAAGGGGGAGGAAGATGACAATAGGGAGGAGCATGGGGAAGGGAAGGAGGAGGAGGCGGAGAACGAGAAGAGGACCAGGAGGGGTAGTAGGAGGAACAGGGAGGGAGAATGGAACAGAAGAAGAGTAAGAGGAGGACGAGGGGGAAGAGGCGGAGGAAGGAGAAGAAATCTGAGAGGAAGACGATGAGGCGGAGGGAACCCGGAGAGGACGAGGAGGAGGAGGAGGAGGAGGAGCGGAAGGATGGGGCAAGGGGAGCAGCAGGAGCAGTCGGAGCAGGAAGAGGATCATTCAACATAGGTGCTGTCAGAAGGAAACAGCGTCTGACGGGGAAGAGGGATACAGGAGGGATGAAAATGAAAGGAGGAAGAAGAAGGGGGAGGTGGAAGAGGAGGGGGAGGATGAGGAAGAGGAAGAAGAGGATAATGGGGAGGATTAAAAGAAGGAAAAGATGGGGAGGAGGAGGTTTCAATCAAGATGCTGCAATGAGAAAGAGACCGAGGAGGATACTGAGGAGGGAGGGGAACATGGAGGGGGGGAACATTTCAACCAATGCGCTGTCCGGAGGAGGCGGCTGAAGTGGAAAGCGAGAGAGGCGATGAGAGAGGGAGGAGAAAGAGGATGCGGATGAGGATGACGAGGAGGAAGATGGGGATGCGTAGAAGGTGGAGAGGGAAGGGGAGAAAGAGCAAGATGATGATGATGATGATGATGATGATGATGATGATGATGATGATGATGATGATGATGATGATGATGATGATGATGATACTGATGATGATGATGATGATGATGATGCTGATGCTGATGCTGATGCTGATGCTGATGCTGATGCTGCTGATGCTGATGCTGATGCTGATGCTGATGATGATGATGATGATGATGATGATGATGATGATGATGATGATGATGATGTATTTTGTTGCTGGCGGCCACGTGGTACGCGGCCTGAGCCGCCGTCTGGCATCGTGGAGTCGGTGCTGGACGGACACGGCGGCAAGCGACACGGCCGTGCGAGACCTTTACGAGAATCCGACGCTCGGTCTCGTAGCGCCCGGACAAACACACACACACACACACACACACACACACCAGGACACTCCAAATCCCGGCGCACCTACGAACCTGCGGCCTACGGAAGCACTCCTTGTATGGCCTAGGCGAGCCAGCTTATTGGAAAATACCAGTGGCTACGCCTCCACCTCCTCCTCCTCCTCCTCCTCCTCCTCCCTCTCCTCTCCTTGCACCTCCTACAACTCCCACACACATCCAGCTCCCTCACCCCTCCTCGTCACTCCGAGTGGGTCCAAAAATGACGGCACCCGTCCACAGGATGCACTCACTTCTTCTTGCCACCGGCACCACCCTCCTCCTTGCGCTCGCAGGAGATGACCTTGCCGAGCATCACAACACCGTTGCCGTCCATGAAAGCCACGCGCGACAGGCCCTCGCAGTTCTTGAAGGTGTCGCACACGAGCGGCTGCTGCGGCTGGAAGCTGCACTGAGCCATCTCGTTGGACTTGAGGGAGTGGGGATCCTCCATTTTCTTGCCGCCCGTCTCCTTACCCATCTTCCACTTCAGCTTGCTGATGCGGCACGCCGCGCGCCCGCAGCGCACGAAGCCGATCGGGGAGTAGCCGACCTTGATCTCGTTGGGGATGTCCAGCACCTGGATCTGCGCGTCGAACTCCTTCGTCTGACCCAGGGTGGTGTCCTTCTTGTACACCATCACGTCGCCCGAGCGGGGCATGTTGTTCTTGTCCAGGCCCTTGATGTTGAGGCCCACGTTGTCACCAGGGTTGGCGAAGTCGACGCGCTGGTGGTGCATCTCCACGGTGAACACCTTGCCCGTGCAAGGGTTCGAAGCGGTGTGCGTGGGCAAGAACACGACCTCCTCGCCTGGCTTCACCACGCCCTGCTCCACACGCCCGGCGAGCACATCGCCGACACCCTTGATCTTGTAGATGCCGGAGATCGGCATGCGCATTGGGGCGCTGGTGGGCCTCTCTGGTACGCGGCACATGACGTCAAGCACGTCGTACACGGTGTCCACGTGGATGGTCTCCTTGCCGTACTCGACGTCGCAGCCCTTCCACCAGCCCATGTTGTCGGACTTCTTCAGCAGGTTGTCGCCCATCCAGCCAGAGATAGGCATTACAGGCGTACCCTTCTCGACGAAGTCCTTCTTCCACCCGACCTTGACCAGCATGCTCTTCATCTCGTTGGCGATCTCGTCGTAGCGGGACTGCTTGTATCCAGCAGTGTCGCAGTCCATCTTGTTGACGCCAATGCAGATCTGCTTCACGCCAAGCAGATTGATCAGGCGGGAGTGCTGGCGAGTCTGCCCCTGGATCTCGCCGGCCTTGTGGTTGCCCTTGGCGATGGCGGTCGTGAAGTTACCGTCGGCCGGGACCATGATGAGCGCAACGTCCGCCTGGGAAGCCCCCGTGATCATGTTCTTGATGAAGTCGCGATGGCCTGGGGCGTCGATGACGGTGTAGTGCCACTTCTCGGTGTAGAACTCCTTGGTGGTGCAAGCGATGGTCACGCCGCGCTCGCGCTCTTCCTTCTGGCGGTCCATGTAGAACGCGAAGGCGAAGGAGCCCTTGCCCAGGCGCTCGGCCTCCGCCTTCAGCTTCTCGAGCTCGCGCTCGGGCAGCCCGCCCAGCTCGAAGATGAGGCGGCCCGTGGTGGTGCTCTTGCCACTGTCGACGTGGCCGCAGATCACGATGGACAGGTGCTCCTTCTCGGAGTTGGCCGGCATGGCTGGCCGACTGAGTGCACCACTGCTCTCGACGGAGTGGGCCGAGATGCGCCCTTGGCCCGGCCTGACCAAAGCTAAGGATGTGCGCCAGACCGGCTGCGGACAGGATGATGACGATGGTGATGGTGATGGTGATGGCGATGATGGTGGTGGTGATGATGATAGTGGTGGTGATGATGATGATGATGGTGATGATGATGAAGGTGGTGTTCATGTTTTGATGATCATGATGATGATGATGCTGATGGTGGCAATGCTGATGATGACAGCTATGATGCGTATGATGATGACAGTTATCATGAAGCTAATGATGACAATGATAAATATGATGATGAGTATGATGATGATGATACGGGTGATGATGATACAGCTGATCGTAATGACACTGATGATGGTGATGATGATGCTGATGCTGATGTTGATAATGATAATGAGTATGATAAGGACAGTTGACGTACTGACAAGGAAATGATAATGCTAATGCTGCTGATGATGATAATGAGGATGGAGATGATGATCATGATGTCGAATGTGATGATCATGTTGATGATGCTGATGCTGATTGTGGTGCTGATTATGATGGTGGTGATGATGATGGTGATGATGATGGTGGCGGTGGTGATGGCGATGATGATGATCCTGTTGCTGATGATCATGATCATGATCATGATAATTGTGATGATGATGCTGATGATGACAATGATGATGATGGTAATGGTGCTGAATCTGATGATGAGTATGATGATGATACGGGTGATGGATGATGCTGATCGTGACCGACCGTACCTGAGGCGAGCCATTTCGCACGCATCGTCAGCCGCTTTAGATGTCAGTGGCGTGCTGTGCTGCTGCGAAGGCGGCTCGCTGTTGGCTTGGCGTGAGCTGGTCCCCATGGGTCACCGCAGCTTTCGCCTTATGGTAAGTATGGAATGCCAACACGGCCAAACGCAGCGCATCAGCGCGCGAGAACGTGCAGCTCTCACAATTGTATTCGTTGTCGGCCGCTAGGCCGAGGAAAGTCAGTGGGTTGGAGGGGAGGCCGACGAGGGAACGGAGGACGGGGCAAGAACAATAATGGGCAATGGAGTCAGTCTGGGCGCACCCAAAAAGGCAATTGACGATCCCACGCACGTGGATTCGATGGCTGGTAGTCCAGCCGCCTGCGAGGGTCTTAAGGATTGACCACTGCCATGCAGGTTTGAACTTCTTAGTCGTTGCAAGACAATCCCCCCGCCGCTCCGCCACCCCGCCCACGATGCCATCAGCAAGACCCCAAGCGTTCAGACGCTTGGAGATAGTGACTTCAAATTTATTGGGGAAGAGATTGAGGCGGAGGAAGGAGGAGATCGCACGCTGGAGCTTGGGCTTCTTGCCCACCGCTTGCGCCGCACGGGTTTCCATGCGGCCTGCTGCATGCGAGGCTCTCCACTGGACAATTGGGATGCCTCGGCGGGGTGGGCGATTCACTAAATCTGCGAAACGCTGGGCGATCCCCTGCTTTTGGATCCAGCAGGGGGCGCTCCACTCTCCTTTGATCCAGTCAACGACGGGGCAGGTCAGCGCCGCCGTTTCGCGCCACCTGTCGAGCTCTGCTGCCCAGTCAGTGATCGTGAGAGTGGAGCAGCGCCACATACTAGCCGCTCCTAGGATCAGGGCGGACTGTGGGGCCACTAAACCGTGCCCCGTGAAAGAGAAAACATCTGCTTTGCGAAACGTGCTGGGTGGAAGCCGAAGGACTTTGTGGATGGCAAATTTTTCCTTCAGGAGGGCTTCGCGATCCATCGGGAAAAGTTGGGCAAGGTAGCTTAAAGTAGATAATGCAGTACTGTTGTATAGCAGCAGACTGACACTGGTGGGGCTCTCGGATTTGGGAATGTCAAACGAACGAGCCCACCACTTGGCGACCGCCTCCTTCCACGCAAGCGCCTCCGACGCCCCAGGCCCAAACTGGACCCCAAGGTATTTGGTGTAGGAAGCGATCTTCATATTGGTCCATTGGGGGATCTGCTCGCGCAGGAATCCCCGAATTCGTGCTACGACTGCCTCTGAGAGCTCTGTCCAGAGAGGGGCGATGACAATTTTGGAAGCCTGGAGGCGGAGCTTAGCAAGCTCTTCTGCATCCTGAAAGACTGGGGCGACGCGGCATAGGTCCTCGAGTCTAGGTTGAGCAAGGCCTGCGTCGTCCGCACACCCACCCACCTCCCCGCGCCAGTCCCCCAGAGAAGGATCAGCGGTTTGCTCAACCAGACATCTCAGGATGGGGTCCATTGCTAGAGCCCAGACCGAGCCTGAAAGAGGGCACCCTTGCATGACTCCAGACTGCAGGTAAAAGAGAAACTGTTTGGATCCCTGGACAGAGGCGAAACTGCGGGGCCCAAAATACAGGGAGCCGATGAATTTCTGGTAGCCTTGCGGAAGGCCAGATCGAGCTAAAAATGCCCAGAGCCAATCGTACCCGAGGCTTGGGAAGGCTGCAGCTATGTCGGATGCGACAAACACTGGGGCATGTGCGTCTGCAGTTGGCTGTGCACTCATTCTACGCGCTGCGCTATCTAAACGAATAATATTCCCGACAAAATTGCGGCCAGGAACAAAACCTTGTTGGACGACATGGGTCCGAGATTGGACCAGGGCCTTGATTCTATGGCTGGCCGCTGAGGCCAAAATCTTGGAGTCCGAATTACGTAGCGACAGCGGTCTAATTTGAGAGGGCTTTCTGATACAGTCGTAAGCATCTAGGGGCCCAGAACCTTTGGGAAGCAGAGCGAACAGGGAATCGTTCAGATCCTCGGGAACGTAGTCACCTGCGAAGAGGTGCATCATCAGGCCGTGGAGGGTGTACAGTTGCTCTTCGGCTACCATCCATGCCCGATATAGTAACCTATCTGGACCTGGCGAAGAGTGACGAACACGTTTGAGGGTAGCCCTGAGGTCATCAACACTCGGGATCGGGATCGGGACCTCTGGGGCCGACGGGTAGACTCTGTCCAGGTGGGCCACGATTTTGTTTTTGTCGGCCGATTTGTAGCGGAAAACCTTCCCCCAGTAGGCAGCAGGAGCTTCATGAACTTCTGTGGGGCCTCGAACGACAGGGGCCTCGGGGTTCTCTAGAGAGTGTTCAGGACGGATACCTGCCAGCACCATCCTGCGGCCCTTCGGTTTCCAGAGGAAGGCCCTGCGGCGACCAGCACGCAGTTGACGAAAATGCGCTTCAACTGCAGGTTGGTCTCCAGCTCGTTGCGCCGCTTGTGCAGCTCGGGCAGCGCGTAACTGCATAGTCTCAAGTTCCGCATCGTGTAGTGAGCGGAAGAGGACGCGAAAGGTGTCCGCGTTCTGGAGTCTGGCACCACCCTCATCGATGTGGGGAAAGCGCTTGCCATCCTCGGTGGTTGATACCAGAAGGGCTGCTTGCTGTAGGTCCTGCTTCCACGCGGCTCTAGGAATACTGCGGAGAGTAACGTCGCGGCCACCTCGTGCACGTTTGTCGCCAGGTCGATATGGTAGCCGCTGAAGCTCATCTCGAAATTGACGAGCGGCCTCAAGCATGAGCTGTTTCATGTACGTCCACTTCAGCACAGGCGAGAACCTTTCCAGTCCACTCGCGTTGATGAGGCTGTCGAGTATGATCTTGTAACGCTCGTCCGTGAAGACCACATCTGGGATGCGCTGCGCCTCCTCTGGGATGTTCTGCTTGGCTCTGAAGGAGGCGTGGATGATGGAGTGGTCGCTCAAGCGTGACTGGGCCATCTCCACTGGGTCCATGGCAACGGAGAGGTGGATGTCCGTGGCGATCAGGTAATGCTCTGGTGTACTGACAAAAAGTCTATCGGTGGCCGATGCGGCGCAATGCTGTCTGCTGAAATATGTTGGCACCTCCGGGCGGATCTCCTGCATAGTGTCAAAGAGGGAACGCCAGAAAGCTTCTGCAGGTTGGCATGTACGAAGTGTCCGTAGCTGGGCCTGGTCAGGTATCGGGTGATCATATGACAACGGAACGCCCTCACGGATGTTGAAGTCACCTATCGCGATGAACGTTCGCTCAAGATGATTGCTGCTTGCCCATTGAATATTTTCCATCCATCTGCTGTTGATAACATTCTTGTCGTTCGGGGAAATGTTGTAGTTGTGAACATTCATGACGCGCATCTGGTAGCGTAGCTCGTGGTGCTTGATAGACAGCTACGCGACACTGCCTGGGACTAGTACTTCAAATTCGAGAGACGGTCTGGTATCTGCAGCACTCGCAGGCCACGGCACTAGGAATGCCACTCCACCTCGCCGTGCGTTGCCAGCGCGCTCAGCATCGGGTGATTCGGGTGAGCTCTGTGATGATTCTTCCGCCTGAGAGTGAAAGGCCTTGTACTTGTATGGGGAGGAGGCGACCATGACTTCAAGCTGTTGACGAACACCATGCGTCTCCTGGATCATGATGAGAGCGGATGCCTTCATGAACCTCTCCAGATTGCGCAGCTTGTTCTTGCGGCGGCGATTCTTGTAGCAGCACAGGCCACGAGCATTCCACGATACTACTTGGCCACCACTGTCTCTAGCTTGTTGTAGCCACGGGCTCCAGCGCGTGTTAAATAGACCACCGCGTCGTATCTGTGGCCTGGAAGAGCTGCTGAAACTGATCTGTGATAGTGGCCTTGTCGATACCCATCTGGTGGGCGACTGCGATGTTCCACCTGAGCTTTGTGGGTGCGTTGGCGCTGTCTCCAACCTCGAGAACCACAAGGGGAATTGAGCTGCAAGGGACGATACCTTCGTCTCCGACCCTTCTGAAGTGGTGATTGCCGTACTTGTCTGCCAGGAGTCTGACCAAGCTCTTTGTTTGTAGTTCTCGCCGAAGTGTTTTAGGAGACTTGTCCGCGTTGATGTACAGGGGAGTGAGCGCGCCTGTAGTGTTTGGAGCCGAGAAGTTACGCCACTGACCTCCTGCTCTGAGATTCCGCGCGAGTGAAAGACTGCGTGAAGTGGCTGCTTGTCCACCGAGGACTCTGAGGAAGAAACGCCGTGCGGGTACGTCGCCGACGAGCTCGATGTCGTTGGTGGAGACGCCAGCTGCATTGATCCAAGGTTCAAGAGCTCGCTTGACTTCTGCGGGTTGCATAGCCGATGGTGCGCCAATAGTGTAGAGGTGGGGATCTGGAGGTCGATCCCGAACTGCCAGAGCTGCCATGTCGAAGGCGGGTAAAGTAGCTTCCGCCATTGCCAATTGCGATTGAATCCGTTCCACATCTTGCCGCATCTGTAGTTGTTCCTGCTCCACTGTGTGTGTACGTTGGCTAAGTTCTCGGACTGAGGTGTCAAGGACGTCCATCCTGCGGCCATGCTGTCGCACATGTCCGAGGACGAGCTGAAGTTCGCCTTGAAGAGCTTGCTGAGCGTTGCGTATGATGGCCTCGGACTCGTTCTGGAGCCTGGCGGTGGCGGACTCGATCTGGGAGGAGAAGAGCTGGCTGAGGCGCTGCTCCAGCGAGCTGTCGTCGTGCACGAATCCATCTCCAGCTGGGGTAGGGATGCTGCCGAATGCCTCGCCCGCAACTGGAGTCGCTGGTACCACTCCTGCTGGTGTTCCAGTAGGCGTGCCGGGTGTTGTAGCCGCTTCTTCTGCAGCACGCATGTGGGAGGCCGCAGAAGCTGGTCCAGGTGGAGGCTGAGACCCTGTCCACGGGTCCTCTCGCTGTAGTGCATCTTCGCCTCTCGGGTCGGCTCTTGAACTGGTTGCTCTGGCTGCTGTCGCGGCCGACGGTCCTCCGCTGCGCGCTGCTCTGCGTGTGGGTGTGGTAGCTGTGGCTGTACCTGCTCGGCCCGCACGTGGGGGATGAGCTCGTTGTGTAGCCCCCTTCTCGTGTTCACGGTGGTCTTCACGTTCACGTTCAGCTCGTCGTCTGTCCCGATCTTGAGAAGGAGGACGCTCGGATCTATGCTTGTCACTTCGTTGACCTCTATCACTGCGGGAGTGGCTGCCGTCACCTCTGCCCTTGTCTCTGCGATCTCGTTCTCGTTCTTTGCGTGGCCGTCTGCGTCGATCTTTAGATGCTGAGGAGGAGCTGCTGCCGCTACTTTCACTGGATGCCATTGTGAAGTACTCTGCCGTTGTGGGAGGTGGAGCGAGACGCTATGCAGCGCGGGGTCGTTGAAGTCGTTGCTGGCTGCGGGCCGCTTCTCGCCAGCGACCTGGGGCGCGATATGGAAGCCGTCCCAGCTGATGCAGAGGTGGCTCTTCGTCAGGAGGTACTCGACCGACGGATGGAATATGGAGGCGCACACAGCAACAAATACTATGGCGAGGACACTTGGGCGGCCGCTAGCCCCTGATTGTGGCGGCAAGACAACTGGACGATCTGATGGGAGCCTACCCCGCTGAGGCAGTGGAATGGAAGCCATTTGGCCTTGAGCCATTTTAGCTCAAGCCATTTGGGCTCATGATGCTGATCGTGATGACACTGATGATGGTGATGACGACGCTGATGCTGCTACTGATGATGATACTGATCATGATTATGATCATGATGCTGATGAGGATGGTGATGCTGACAAAGACAATGAAAATGCGCATCACGCTGATGATGATCATGATGATGAAGATGCTGATCATGATGCTAAAGATGAAGACCATGATGATGATACTGATGCCGATGGTGGGAATCATTATCATCATGAGGATGATGATGATGATGATGATGCTGCTGATGCCGATGAAGACAATATGATGAGGACGGCACAGCACGCTACCGCACGCGGGCGGCAATGTTGCGCGTTCCGAGTCGTAGGCACAGCACGGCACGCACGACGAGTGAGCACGGCACGCCACGCGGGCGACACCTTCTTCTCCTTCCAAAGATCTGGGCACGGCACGATGCGGCACAACAGCACGGCACGCGGGCACGGCACCGCACGACACCCGGACGGCCACGGACAGGATGATGACGATGGTGATGATGACGGTGATGATAGTGGTGGTGATGATGATCGTGTTGGTGATGATGATGATGATGATGATGATGATGATGATGATGATGATGATGATGATGGTAATGATGATGAATATGATGAGGATGCTAATGATACGGCATGGCTGTCCAATGACTGCACCACTACCATTGCAGGAATGGGCCAAGACGCCCTGGGCCCCAACGGATGCAGGCAAATGTCTTGAGCCAAAACGGCTACGCACACAATGATGAGAATGATGATGATGACGATGATGACAATGCTGATGATTATGATGATGGTGATGATTATGATGATGATGAAGATGATGATGATGGTGATGGCAATGATGATGATGACAATGATGATGGCGACGACGACGATGATGTTGATGATGGTGCTGGTGATGGTGGTGGTGATGGTGATGATGACGATGACGACGATGAGGATGATACATTTGATGATGATGATGATGATGATGATGATGATGATGATGATGATAAGATGATGATAAGGCTGCTGCTGTTGATGATGATGGTGATGGTGATGATGGTAATGGTACTGGTGATGGTGTTGGTGATGATGATGACGATGATGGTGGTGATGGTGGTGACGATGGTGGTGATGGTGATGGTTGCGGTGGCGACGACGACGATGCTCGGGATGTTAATGGTGATGCTGATATTGACGGTGATGGTAATAAAGATGAGAAGTATGATGAAAGTAATGATGAGGATGAGCATGCCCATGGTGGTGCTGATGATGATGATGACAACGATGCTTGTGGTGGTGATGACGATGAGGATGACGATGATGATGGTGGTGATAATGATGAAGATCATGATGATGGTGATGACGAGGATGATGATGATGATGAAATTGATGATGATTGTAATAATGCTGATGATACTGATGAGGATTACGATGGTGATGCCGATGATACTGATACTGATGATGCTGATGATGATGATGATGATGGTGAGTTATGGTGAAGGTGGTGATGGTGATGATGATGATGGTGATGGTTATGCTGCTGGCGATGATGATGACGATGATGATGATGAGGATGATGCTTAGAGGAGCTGTGCAACAATAATAATATTGGAAGTTAAACGGGATGAAGAGAGAGTGCGGGGAGAAGAAGAATGAGGAGCAGGACGTGTAGGAGAAGAGAAAGAGGATGAGGACGACGACGAGGCTGACGAGGAGTGGGAGTAGCATGAGGAATCGAGTCAGCCAGGTCGAACGAGATTGCGGACCCGCCCATGCCAACCCTGTCTCCCATGACATAGAGTCAACTGTCACACAGCATGATAATGGGATTGGAACGAGCTTCCACATAACGAAGCAGACGTTCGCGCGCGGTCCAACTTCCGACCTGTTGCCGACGGGCCGACTACGCGGGCCGCGCAGAGGCGGGACCCGAACTCCAGGAAATCCTGGAGCGGCGCTGCGGCGGGAGCGACATGTTGCCCCCTCCTGGGCGGTCAAACGTCCGATGAGCACGGCAGAGACGAAGCCTGCCCGAGGTAGCACTGCCACGTGCACGCACGAACTGCAACAGGTCACCCGCTCGCGGGCGGCCCCGCCCCAGACGACTCGGCGAATCACGAATACGCGCGCCGCGGGGTCTGGCATGGACAACATCATACGGCTTGGACATTGCAAATGTACTCGAGGTCGATCGTACACTGTTGTTGACCCATTTCCCGAGAACCGCCTGGAATTCGAAACGCAAGGAACAGCGAGGCGTGGAGGCGACCCGTGTGCTCTGAGCGTCACCAGTCCGAGGCGAGGATCGGGCCCTCGAGGGCCTGAGCAAAACTCTGATCGCAAGCGGTCTCAAAGTGGGCGAGCTTTGACGCATTCGGGCAATTATGCTCACGGCTGCGCTGTCAGCCAAAGCTGGGTAAGATCCAGGAGAAAGGAACGGGGGTCTGGACAGACCCTAACAGGTCGAATCATGGACCCTGGGGATCAGTCGCGACGATGAGTGGGACACGACATGCGACAAGGGTATAGAAGCCCGCGAAAGCTGATATGGAAAACGGAAAAACGCTCCACATGTGGAATAGGCACATGAAGCGGAGGCCCTTAAGGGTAGCCGACACGGCGACAGATCCACGCTTGGAAGCACCAGGGCCAACGCATATCTACTTGTCTACGCTTGGGAGCACGAGGTGTCGGTGGTGGTGAGGACGAAGGGAAGAAGCGGTCTTCCTACCGGGGGAGGCTCAGAGAGAAATGTGGTTCCACTTAGGATGTCTGTCAACCTGCCTGCCCAGAGGGTCTCCTGGCCCTCCCTGGTGCAGCGCACCTGGTGATGGGCAAGTTTTCCACCACCACTGCCACAGGTCGGACGGGGGGGAAAGGGAGGCTGGGGATGTCCGCCTCCTCCTCCTCCTCGTCCTTCTCCTCCCTCTTCTCCTCCTCATCCCCCCTCCCAGATATGGTAATGGTGGTGGAACATCGGCCCATCACATGAGGTCTTGCTCAGGGATGCTGGGTGCCCGTGGAGGCGATGCTGGGCGGCCCTCCTGGGCCGTCCTGGAGCGCCTGGAAGAACCCCAGGGACGCGCCGGGGCGCCCAGGAAGCCTCGGGAGAGATGGCGGTGCACGCGAGTAATGTTCAGGGAGACGTAAGACCTGGGTACAGGGGACTCGGAAATCCCCGACGAGGTCGTCAAAAAAATGACGAGGCCGAGCCTGCATTTTGACGAGGCCTCCCGCTGCAGACATCCCGCGAAACTCCTCCTCGTCAAAATCCGAGTCGCGGTCGTCAAAAAACGATGGCGAACCCGAGTCCCGGCAAACCCGGGTCTTACGCTCCCCCGAAACGAGGGGGACCTTCTCAGATCCACAGAAACCTTTCCATGCAGAACTTGGAATTTGACCTAGCCTCAACGTGCCAGGGTGGGACGGGGGACGTCTTGACCTGCTCCATGCGCGGGGCCCAGAAGTCCCTACTCGTTCCCATGGACTGATCTGTCATCCAGTACCAAAAAGTTGTTGGTTGTCATGCCGGGGCCTGGGCACATCCCGCGGAGCCCGAAAGTGAAAACAGAGACCGCGGGATGAAGCAAGTCAGGACGTCAGAAGTCGCGCCCCCTCCCCACACGGGTCACCCAACTTCGCGCTTCGCGCCCCAGGGAGGCGCACTGCGCCATCAGCTTAACGCTCCCGCGCCGTCGCCCTGGAGTCCTGGAGGAGGACGGTAGAGGGAAACAATCACCATTCACTCTCCCTCCTCCCCAAACTCAAAGTTGGCACGAGCGGAGGAGACTGCGGTCGAAGTGCAACTCATCAGACCCACCGCCAGCTTTAACCATTTGGGGGAGGGGGAGGCGTTGACAGATCAATGTGGCATGGGTGCTCGCTATTTCTCAACCATCCTGTGGTGTTGGGTCCTCGTTTTGAAGAGACAGTGACCCGCGTTCCCTCCTTTCCTTCCTCCTCCCCCTCCTCCTTCCTCCTATCCCTGCTTCTGCCCTGCATGTGCCATAATATCATTACCATCATGCGCACCCGCATACGATTCGGCACACCTCTCAATCGTTTCGTGGCACCACAGAATGCTCCACCGAAGGACGCAGTGGCACGGCACGCATGGCGTACCCGCACCCGATTCGGCACACCCTTCACACGCTTCGTGGTCCCATAACGGTGCTCAATTGGAGGATCGAGGGGCAGGGTCCGTATGGCGTGCCCGCATCCGATTCAGCACACCCCTCACGCGCTTCGTGGTCCTGCATCGAACTCCACCGAAGGCCCCAGCGGCAGGGTCCGCAAGGCGCACCCGCACCCGATTCGGCACACCCTTCACACGCTTCGTGGCCCCATAGGGAGCTCCACCGAAAGCCACATCGACAGGGTCCGCATGGCGTACCAACGCCTGAATTGGCACACCCCTCACATGCTCCGAGGCCCCAGAGGGAGCTCCACCGAAGGCCCCGCACCCGCACCCGATTCAGCACAGCCCTCACACGCTTCGTGGTCCCAGAGGGAGCTCCACCGAAGGCCCCAGCGGCAAGGTCCGCGAGGCGTGCCCGCATCCGATCCGGCACACCCCTCACACGTGCTGTGGCCCAGAGGGAGCTCCACCGAAGGCCCCAGCGGCAGGGTCCGCAAGGCGCACCCGCACCCGATTCGGCACACCCTTCACACGCTTCGTGGCCCCAGAGGGAGCTCCACCGAAGGCCCCAGCAGCAGGGTCCGCAAGGCGTGCCCGCATCCGCTCTGGCTCACCCCCTCACACGCTTCGTGGCCCCAGGGGGAGCTCCACCGAAGGCCACAATGGCAGGGTCCGCAAGGGGCACCCGGCACATGTCAGCACACCCCTCACTCCTGCCCCACTGCTTCTCCTCACAGAGCTTCACACGGTTGCCCGTCGCCAGGAGAAGTTCTCCGAGGCCTGGATGGCTCCCCAGCCCAGGCCGCGAGGCGCGAGGATCTTTAGCGCCCCCGCAGTGGGACCCGACCCCACCGAAGAAACCCCGTACCCGCGCAGCCGCGAGAGCTGGCACGAAAGAGAGCGCGCTCCTGAGGTAGACGCTTCCTAGACCAAGACGACGCTAGGACGAGGACAACATCGGGAGAAGATGGATCGATAATCTCTGAGAACTCGTGGCTCTAGAGGATGTCTCGGGCGCCGCGACATGCTTTGACGAAGAACAGGCGCCATAAACATAAACGTGTGGCGCTCCGCGCGGGTTTCTTGGGTCTGCGCTGGACCCCCCTCCCTAGCGCGCGGAGCGCGCCAGGGGCGGCGCTGGAGGTGCCGCAGGGGGCCCAGCGCGGATCCCAGAAATCCGCGCGGAGCGCTTAAAGTTTATTTTCATCGCGTTTTTTCTCCGTCGACTTCTCATAAGCGTGCCGAACCGCTTTGAAACCCTCCCGGAACGCTCTGGAACGGATCTGTCCTCGTCCCAGTCCCGCCGCAAGTAGAGGCCTCCTAGATGGGGTCGGAGTAGATGGGGTCGGAGGACCGCGCCGCATCGCCGATACATCAGCGATACATCGGCTATGCATCGGCGATGTATCGGCGTTGAGGCGTCGACGTCGGCGATGTATCAACGACGTCGGCGTGGAGAAAATCGGGCTCCGCATCGAGCCGCATCGTCGATGCATCGGCAGGGGCGCGATCCTCCGACCCCATCTGCTCGGGCCCCATCCAGGAGGCCTAGAGTAAGGGGGCCTGCCCCCGAGACCGGCCTCGGCCTCGGGGAGGGTGGGGCCCCGAGGGCGCGAAGAGGGCGGACCAAGCTCCAGGGCCCCCGCTTCCGTCAGGGCCCTCCCTCTTCTCGGCGGTCCCCGGACGGGGCCCCGCAGCATGTAGGAGACCGATCTCTGACCACACCCACTTCCCGAGGTGCCTTGCGAAAAGCGGTTTCCAGAGGTGGAGGTGGGCAGTTCCCCCGCCCCAGGGGAAGGAAAAGCTACCCACTTCCACCCCCGAGGGCCTATCATAGAATCGAGGATCCAGAGGTGGATGTGATCAAATCGGTCTTCGAGCATGAGGCCCTGAGGATCGGACGCCGACCCCAAGCTGAGCCTCGACCGTCGGATGGCCGGGCCCCCCCTCGCCTTCTCAGGGCCCCCCATCTTTGCGCCGCCGCCCTCCACTGCGAGGTGGCCCGTTGGCCCTGGGGGGCGACGGCGGGGAGGCCGCGCGCGCGCGGGGCGGGGACCACCGCGATGGCGCGCGGCGGGATGCTGCACCACCTCTCGGCAGGGCGGGGCGGCCGCGGCCACGGCAGCGGCCGCGGCGGCCACGGCCGCGGGAACCCACGGAGGAGCGCCTGCGGTGGCAGGGATTCTGCTCGATTTGTGCACCATCGTCGCGCTACCTACCCAGGAGGCACGATGGTTAAACGGGGCGACAGGGCCTTCTTGGCCGCGGCAAACCTCGGCCACGAATGACTTCCCAAAATTAGATCTGAGGAGCGGCCCGAAGACCAGAGTCCCTCCTGAGCCCAGTGGGCCCTATTTCAGCGTCTTTGCTGTACTCCATCTTCCCTGGGTTGCTTGCCTCGAGGCTGCTCGTCCGTAGCCAGCTTGGCTCAAACACATGCGGTCCGAGTTCCCTCCGTGCCTTCGCGTGGCGCAGGGAGGGGGTCCGATTCCTACCGCGGCGTTGTCTTTGCAGCAACTGTCAGAGGGCGAGACTGGACGAATCTGCCAGCCCCCTTGTGGGGCCACCCGGCTGTAGGCCGAAGGTTCGCAAATCCCTGTACCAGTTACAGCTTCCGTTTTCCACTGTTACAATTCTGCTTCTTGCTGCTTACTGTTCCTTGTTGATGGACCGCGCGAGGGGGGGGAGACCCAAACGGGCATGCTTAGCACGCCCTGAGCGTGTTGTCTGAATTGCTGGGGTGGGTAAACATTGTCACCCCTCACGCAGATCGGTGGGGTCAGGGTCCGAAAACCCATGGGATTCTCAACATGTCTAAAATTTGGTGGCACCCCTCACGCGGATCCGTAGGGTCATGGTCAAAAAACATTAGCGACTTGCCACATGTCTACAATTTGCTGTCACCCCTCACGCAGATCGGTGGGGTCAGGGTCCGAAAACCCATGGGATTCTCAACATGTCTAAAATTTGGTGGCACCCCTCACGCGGATCCGTAGGGTCATGGTCAAACAACATTAGCGACTTGCCACATGTCTAAAATTTGCTGTCACCCCTCACGCAGATCGGCGGGGTCAGGGTCCAAAAACACATGGGATTCTCAACATGTCTGACATTCGGTGGCTCCGTAGGGTCATGGTCAAAAACATTAGGGACTTGCCACATTTCAAAAATTTGTTGGCACCCCTCACGCAGATCGGCGAGGTCAGGGTCCAAAAACACAGGGGATTTGCCACATGTCTGACATTCGGTGGCACCACTCACGCCAATCGGCGGGGTCAGGGCGCAACAACACATGGGATTTGCCACATTCCTGAAATTCGTTGGCACCCCTCACGCAGATCGGCGGGGTCAGGGTCCAAAAGCACAATGGATTTACCCACATGTCTGACATTCGGTGGCACACCTCACGCAGATCGGAGGGGTCAGGGTCCACAAACACATTGGATCTGCCACATTTCTGAAATTCGATGGCACCCCTCACGCAGATCGGTGGGGTCGGGGTCCGAAAACCCGTGGGATTCTCCACATTTCTGAAATTCGGTGGCACCCCTCACGCGGATCCGTAGGGTCACGGTCCAAAAACATTAGGGACTTGCTACATGTTTTTAAATTCGGTGGCGCCCCTCACGCAGATCGGCAGGGTCACGACGTCTTACCAATTGCCCGGTGTGGTAACCCCTCTGGTCATCTATTGGTTTTGCTCCTTACGAGTCGGCCTCGCATGAAGTTCCGAGACTGCTTCACGACAGCGCCCAGGCCTCATGACATAGCTCTTGCATAGCGCATTCTCCGAGAGAGGGGGGGGGCGGCGGCAGGAGGCGAAGCCCTTACGGAATTAGTGGAGCACTGCTTTCAAGTTGCTGAGTTTGGTCTGGGGTTGTGCATTGCGCTCGAGGGGTACCCATCTGGGCTGAAGCGCATGCCTGCATTTCCACGCCTCGTTCAATACCACATCACTTTTACAAAGCTCACCCGCATGGCGATACTCGTGCTTCGAGTCGGAGCAACCCGTGGTCAATGGATTGTCGCACCTTCATCTGCTCGAGGTGTGTCAGGTATGT
Source organism: Prorocentrum cordatum (assembly GCA_963575745.1). Lineage (NCBI taxonomy): Eukaryota > Dinophyceae > Prorocentrales > Prorocentraceae > Prorocentrum > Prorocentrum cordatum. The sequence continues at coordinate 147,451 of CAUYUJ010015127.1, read as the reverse complement.
GTTTGTCGTTCAACGTAGTACTCACGGGCGGAGGTAGTTCAGTTTCGGTTCACGCTCTGGAGACTTATCCCACGTGCGGAGATGCACCGTGGAACATGAGGTGCGTCCAAGTAGGTGAGAGGCTTTTCCTGAATCTTCAGCCAATGCTATTCCAAGTGGTGAGGCGTGACCTTTCACACTATCAATTGCTTGGTGGTGGCCTCCAGGTGTGCGTCGTGCTGCTTACAACAGTTCATGGTTGGGCCGCGATCTTTCACATTCGCTCTGCTCTGGAAGATTGTGTTTGTCAACCGTAGTATTTCGTGAAGTTCGTCTGACCGTGCGTGCGCGTGCTCATCAACGTCGTATCGTTGCTCCGCGAGCTCAGAGCAAGTGCGTTGTAGCTTCGTATGACATGGTCAGGGCGTCCACTCCACTAGGAGGAGGAGGAGGCGGAGGAGGGAGGAGGAGGAGGGAGGAGGAAGAGGAGGAGGAGGTGCAGGAGGAGGGAGGGAAAGAAGAAGAAGGACTCCACCACCTCGGGGTTGCTCGTACCGAGGTGGGCTTTGCATGGGGGCCAAGTCTTCTGGTGCTGGAGATATGGGAGCCAAGCGATGGGCGCTGGAGGCCCATGGCCCTGGGTGCAGCGTCTGTCGGTGGGCACCATTGGGCCCCATCCATCCCACGGCGGACGCCAACCCAGGAGGGTCCCACCCACAGCTTCCATGTTAAAGGATGCCGCCCACAAGATTGCATCCCATTGATTGCACTCCATGAGCTGTATCCCGTAAGTTGCACCTCATAAGCTGGAACCCCAAAGCTGAACCCGTATATTGCACCCCAGACGTTGCACAACGCAAGCTGCACGCCATTCGATATCAGCAGCATCCCCGATTGGGTGCAACCCATCCTCTACATGCGTCGATCGTCTGGGGCTGGCAGCTGGCACATATTTCTGAGCTGTCACAGACGTTCGCCGTTCCCAACGACTGACCACAATCAGTCTCTCAGGCATGCGCCGGGGAACTCTCGGGCGGAACGTGCCGGGACGACCATGGCCGCGGCCGACGATCCGACGCAAAGCGAACGTCGATCCCAGCGGGGAGGGAGGAGGAGGAGGAGGAGGAGGAGGAGGAGGAGGAGGAGGAGGAGGGGCAGCTCTCGCAAAGCGGAGAGGGCTCCAACACGCGGGCTGGGCGTGCTCGGCCACCGCCGCCGCCAGGAGCACGGAGAGGCGACACCACCACCGCCAACGCGAGGCGCCAGGGAGGATCCTCCCGGTGGCGTGCCCCCCCCCCCTCGCGCGAGGCAGCCCCCACGTGCCCTGCTGGGGTAGGCATCGCGGACCCTCCTGCTCGAGGTGGTCCCCCTGCTGCTGGCAGGAGAGCCTAGGATCGAATCGATGAGTCGGATTAGCGATCGAAATGCATCGGATCGGCGGAATTCGGCAGCCGGGGCGGGAGAAGACGAATCGGCGGACATCGGCAGGCTGGCAGGCCTCCCTCGAGAAGCATCCGACTCGGCATCCGACGCCGAAGCAAAGCGCAATCGGACACCACCGAGATCAAACCGCATCGGAGGAACCGAAACGAGCCCTGGCTGGTGGTGCCGCCTCGGTCCTCCCTCCGACGCTGAGGTCGGGCATATCCTCGTACAGGCGGATGTTGGACGAGCGAGCGCGCGATGTCCTTCCGACGGGGACCGGCCCTACGAGGGCAGCGCGTGGGGGCCGGGGCCCTCAGGATGTTGGACGAAAAATAACAAATACTCAAACGTCTTCAAAAATAGCCCAAAATAGCCAGAACATCGTCCTCAGACTATTGCTTGAATACTCCTCCTGTAGAGGGACCCAGTTTAATCCGACGCCGCCGCCGCCATGGGCGTGCGCGCGCGCCTCAGAGCCGTCGAGCCGAGCGCGACCGCCACCGTGGCGGCGAGCTGCGCAGGCCGCGCCGCCGCCAGCCGGACCACGTCCTGGCGCGGCGCAGCGGGCGGGGCCGCCGCCGCCGCCGCCCCTCCCCCCCCCGGGGATCGACCTGGACAGTGTTGTTGTCAGTGCTTCTCGTTGTGTGTTCGTTTGCACTCGTCTCGTCTTCGATCCGCCCTTGTCGCAGAACGAACTCTAGAAGAGAAAAAGGCCCTCGAGATCAGCAAGACATCGTTTGGGTCGACCACTGCCCCCTCCTCCCCTCCTCGTGACGCAGCTGCTCCTCGAATCGGGCGGGTGGTACTGGGGGGAAGAGGGCCCTCAGGGGGCCAGTTAGGCCCCTCTCGGAGTCAGCAGGGGCCCGAAAGCCATTTGAGAGCCTCCCTCTCTTCAGCCCCGCTCTGGTCATCCCCCATTACCACCTGCGCGCGCGGATGGCATTGACGGCAAAATTGATGTTGCCCTCCCCCTTCCGTCACCTCCTACTCCTGCCGTGCCTTGTTTTGAAACGAAGTGTTGAGACAAAGCATTGCACCATCATGCCCATGAAATGCTATACATGTGCTGGTCTGGACTCTCGTTCCGTGCTTCTTGCGTCCGTCCCGGTCTGCTTCTCTTGTTGCTCATACCCAATCCCTTTCTCCCACCATGCTCACGCTGCAATGCATTTCGTCCGAATGCTTCGGCGCAACGGCACCACCGTTCCGTTCCCAAGGGGACCGCGCCCCGGCGCGTTGGGAACCTCCGTGCGTCCGCCGCGGAGTCATATGATCCGGGGTTCAGGACCTACGCTCCGCCCCCCCCCCAGATAACAGGGGTCCACGGGGCGGTCCAGGACAACAGGTGTCCAGGTCCACAAAAAACTGGCGCGCAGGCAACAGCTGTCACGTAATTCAAATTGGCCGTCTCCACATGCACCAAACTGCATCTCACGAGACGGGTAAATCAAACGGAAGACCTGCACGGAAGCATGCACTCACGGGGCGACATGGCTCATCCTGGCGCGCTGTCACCGCCTCATTAGAGTGTGAGAAGAAAAAACACGCGACACATCTCCATGGCAAATGTTCTGCCCGCTGGCAGCCATACGCAACGAGCGCGTGCTGAGTCTCCAACTCGACATTTGGGCCCCCTGCCATCTCGGCCGTGCCGGCTCCAGGGGACAAGTATGTAAGAAAAACTTGAATGCAGCAGTGGCCGTCTTATGCTCTAAATAAGCGCGCGACGACGAATCAAACGACGGGTGCATCGACGGCCCCGCCTTCGCTAAAAGTGTGCATGTCTGAACGGTTCAAAGAAAGGAACACGGTCGGCGTCTTCGACCTTAGCTTCGCCCTGGTGAGTCTTGACCTGCATGATGGACCTCCAAAGGCTGTTGCTGTTGCTGCTTCAAGGTGTTCTGGACATTCCTGAACGCATGAGCCTCAAGATAGCCCCGCGGCTAAAGGCTGGCGAAACCCATCGACCACGGTTTAACAGCCAACATGCGCCCGCGATCATTCTGACAAGGTCTGATGCTGCATCCAGCACCGAAGGGCCCCCTCCGGTTTGCGGCGTCTGGGGAAACGGGAGCACGACGGGGCCGCTGATGTCCAGCCGGAGGTCCGCCGAAGCCGAGTAACCACAGGCCGCCCAAGCAGCCCAGTCGAGGCTCCTGAGCCTTGTCCTGGAACAAGTCCCGTCGGTTGCTGTGAGCGGGCCCACGCAACAACAGCGCGAGACTCCGACAACTGGTTCAGACTCTTTGTTCGCGACTTGCATACAGAATTCCTCGGCAAGAAGTGGGGGAAAGGCCTGCGTCAATCTCGGAATCTCCCAAACATCCGTCACAGTGCAGAAGACTTGGTTCCACTGCCTCCACAATCTCTCCTTGCAAAGTAGTCGGGATCAACTCGTTTCTCCGTCGCGCAACTCCTGGGGCCTGGCAGAGGAAGACCCGCGGAACAGCACGTCCATTATGGCCCCGCAGAGAGCACGGCTATCCTCCATGAGATTTCCTGCTTGCGCCGCCCTGTCAGTGGTCTGACAACCCTGAATTGCAACTGCAATGAAAAGGGCCCCTTTCCTCGGAGGAAAACGGCCAATTGGCTTCGGGCGCCAAAACCGTCCGATCCCCTATCGAAACGCAATCTGGCAGAATCTGGAACAGGTGATGGGAGGAGGGGCTGCGTTGCCTTTCTCTTCCAAGGCTTGGCGCCAGCCTCTCTCAGCCAAGGCTCTGGTTACTTGGACGACGCATGGTAGGAGATGAAGATATTGCCGTCACGCGCGCTCACGGTGACCCGCTCAGCGAAAGCCCAGCCGAAGCCGTCAGATGCAAGAAGTAGTTCGGAGACTGGCCCGCAAATATGTGCGCATGATAGCCCAGCCTGAGGAGACCTGGCCCGCCTTTCGTATCAGATCACGGCGCCGAGAAGACACGCCTCTCGGGCGGCAGCCGGCGAAGCCCCCCTGGGCTCAGCGCGCGACTGGCGCCAATGCCCAAAGATCAGTCTTTCTTGCAAGAGTCGAAGCAGTAGCGATACTGCTTTTGCCTTTCGCCTTGGGACGTGTGGCCAGAAACTCCATGCATCTGAATTTCTCCAGGATGGCGCCCGAGATCCCGTCGATCGCTGGGCGATCGCCAAAGCCATATTTTCTAGCCCCGTGGTCAACCACTCAAACAAGGTTCCTACGTCTAGCTGATCGCACCTATGCTTTCCAATCCTCTGGGCACTTCGGGTGGCTCGGGCGGCGCGCGCGCATGTGCCGCCCCGAAATTCTCGAGGCTGGGGGATTGTGGACTCACACGGGTGTCCACAATGGTTGAAGCATTTTCCCTCATCTTGGTGATGAACCTTATCTATACATCACGATGTCCTTATCTCTCTCTCTTTCTCTTTCTTGAGACTTTGTTTCTCTCTCTCTCTCTCTCTCTCCCGATCTCTCTATCTCTCTCTCTCTCTCTTTCTCGCTCTCTCTCTCTCTCTATGTACAGTTCCCCTGTCTTTCTCTTCTTTTTTTTTCTCTCTCTCTCTCTATCTCTCTCTCTAGCTAGACCATCATTGTGTAAGCTTCCTGACTGAAATAATGTCAAAGGTTTCTATTCGAACATGTCACATTACGATTCAGTTGGAAAGCCTATGGAAAGCATGCCAAGAGAGCCCTTTTGGAAACTACAGCCAAGAGATCCGATGACCTCGCAACAGGAATCCGCTGGGAATCATGGCCAAGGGATTATATAAGCTAGCCTCATAATCGAAGCCATTTGGAAACCACTGCTGAAGAGCTCTATTGGAACCTTCAGGCAGCGCCACAACGAAAGATTTTGTTGCAAAGCCTCACATCATAATCCTTTGGGAGACGCCACGCATAAGAGATTCGACTGGAAGGCCTCGCACTCGGAACTCTGTGCGAAGTGCTACACAAGGACTCCTGCGGATGGCCTCACAACAAGGATCTTTCGGAAAGCGCTACAAACGCTCTGTCAGACAGAATCATACTTGGAATATTTTTGAACAGCGCTCCAGAGGGACTCTGTGGGGAAACCCTTCCAGCTGGAATCCTGTGGAAAGGACTCTAAAGACGGTGTCGGAAGGCCTCACATCATAAATCCTTTGGGCATCGCAAAGAAGGTTGTCTTGGACCGCCCGCAGCAAGGATCCTTCGGACAACACACTGCATGGACACCATGGCTTCGCAACAAGAGTCCGCTCGGAACCATTCCAAACAAACAAAAACAAATCCAATCGGAAAGCCTCATGAACGGAACCGTGTACAAAGCAACGCTGAGGTCTTCGATCGGGGAGCATCACGAGAAAGAACCTTTGGACAGCATCGCAAACTTATTAGATTGATAAGCATCGGGTTTTGGACATCGTGCGAAGTGCTACACACGGATTTCACTGTATGACCTCACGACAGGGATCCTTTGGAAAGCGTTGCCACGCATTCGGTTAGAAACAAGCATACATGAAATTAGTTGGAAAACGCCCCAAACTGATTCTGCTGGAGCAAACAACTGGCAACCTTTCGAAAATAACATAACAGGTATTATTCGACGGCCTCGCAGTAGTGACCCTTTGGGCAGTGCAACATAGGGATTCTATCGGAGCGCATCGCCACAAGAACCCGTTGGAAACCACCGCCTGGGGATACGATTGGAACGCCTCACAACAGGAATCCAATGGAAAGCAACGCGATGACACCTACTGGAACGCACCACAAGAGGAATTCTCTGGAAAACGCTACGACGGACTCTGTTTTGGGAAACTGCCACAAAAGGGAATCCTTTGAAATGTACTGCACAGAGATTATACGAAATTTGAAAAAGCCGCAAGGGGCTTCCGAATGGGAAGCCGAACGAAAAAAGGAACACACCAGAAAGAACCACAGAGGGATTCCATGGGCCATGGGAAAACCTCAAACCAGAAACCTTGTTTGGCGCACCAGTGGGGGTTCTTGAAGGCAACCACAAAATCCATCGGAAAGCAGCACATAGGGATTTGATGGGGAAACCACACAGCAGGAATTCTTTGGATAGCGCCACAAAGGGGATTCGATTGGAAAGCATCGCAAAAAAAACAAATGGACAGCAACACACAGACATTCAACCGGCAAGCCTCGCAACAAAGATCCCGTGGAAAACACCACAAAAGAATTCCACGGGAAATCCTCATAGTCCAAATCCTTTGGAACGCGCCGCAAAAAAAGGTCTGAGTTGGAGAGCATCGCAAAAAGAGTCCTTTGGAAAAACACCATAAAGATATCCGATTGGGAAACATCACGGCGTGAACCCGTTGAAAAACATCACACATATATTTTGTTTGAAATCTTCAGAATCGGAATCCACCGGAAAACACCACAGAAAGATTACATGGAAAATTCTTACAACAGGAACATTTGGGAAAGCACCGCAGTTTCATTACATTGGCAACCGTCACAATGGGAACCCTTTGGACAAAAAGCCCAGAAAAATGTGCCTCACATCGGAAAGCCGGCTTGAAAGCACCACTGGGGTTTCCTAGTGGAAAGCCGCACAAGAGGGATTCCATCGGAAAACACCACAGAGGGACTCAACTGGGAAGCCTCACAACAGGAATCCGCTGGATAGCGCCAAAAAAAATTTCGATTGGAAAGCCTCACGACCGGATTCTTTTGGAAGGCACCACAAACAAATTCGGCTGGAAAGCCTCGCAACCGAGATCCCTTGGAAAGCACCACGAAGAGATTCAACGGGAAATCCTCACAGTGGAAATCCTTTGGAACGCGCCGTAGAAGGGTTCGATTGGACAGAAGCACAACAAGTCCTTTGAAAAACACCGCAAAGAGATTCCACAGGGAAGAATCGCAAAAATAACTGTTTGGAAAACACCACACCGAAATTCGATTTGAAGCACCACGACAAGTTTCGACTGGAAACCCTCACAGCAGGACTCCATTGAAAAGAACATAGCGGCATTCGATGGAAAACCGTCCAATTGGAACCGCCGATTGGAAACAGTCCGCATTGGAAAGCGCAACAGGAGGGATCCGAACGAAAATCCTCACAGCAAGAATCCCTTGGATAACGCCACAAAGGGATTATATGGAAAATCCGCACCATGGGACCCCATCGGGAAACACCTCGCAAGAGCCCCCCCCAACAAAAAAAACATAACAACAACAATGATGCGTTTCCAACTGTTGCGCCCCTCCCTCTTTTTATGGGGTGGAGAAAGAGAGGGGGAAAGAAAGAGAGAGAGAGAGTGAGAGAGAAACAGAGAGAGAGAGAGAGAAAAAAAAAAAAAAAAAAAGTCGTTTCCTTTTGGGAGGGAGGAGGAGGAGGAGGATGAGGAGGAGGAAGAGAAAAAGGACTGCAGGAGGATGTGAAGAAAAGGAAGACGAGGAGGGGCTCGCGTAGCATGCGCACGCGCGCGCGATCTCAGCGCGAAAACCTCGAACGCGCGCCTTCGACCCCCTGTGTCCACAGTCCCCCGTTCTCGAAGTTCGACCACCGGCGGGCAGCATATTGCAATGCACTGCCTGCCCGCGCTCCTGGCGCGAGGACGACGCGCATGCCCGGGGGCGCGCAGCTGGCCGCGAGCGAGCACTCGTCGACGGACACGGCGGCTTCCAACTCGCCCCGGGTCGGCCCGCGCAGCACCTTCGCTTTCCCGACCCAGTTGCGACGCACTCCCCGCCAAACCCCCAAAGCCGCGAGTGGGCAGTCATATAAAGAGAAGGCGGAGGACATGGCTGAGTCCAGCGATGCGCATCCGAGGGAGACTCGATACAGCAAGCCCTGACATGCGCCATTGCGCGCGCGCGCATCCTGCAACGATTACCCCCGCGGCATAGAGACTGTCTGCGACGGCTCCCATGCTCCCACTAATATAGCGGAATGCACAGGGAGGTGGCGCTGCATGAAAACACGGCTAAACCATCAAGTCGTCGCTGCGCTGCTGCAGCGGAGCCCCGTTGAACCCCCCGCAAAAGAATAACGTGTTCCAAGACGCGCCAGCCGCAGACTCGCCCCCTGACACGCAGGTTTCGCCCCAAAAACTTCGGCGCCAAACCGCATCCATCGGGGACCTTCCAAGCGCGCAACTGAACCGCGGGCGGCCGACAAAATCCGCGCCATGGTGGCCCGCCGCAGCTGCGGCGGGGGATCTCCTAGACTGGCCGCGACCCCCCGCGGAAATATGCCCGCGCGCATCCCTGCGTCTGACGCGCAGGACAAGCGCCGGATGTGAAAGCCGCAAGCTGGCCGCCGACCTTGCAAAATTGGATTTGCCGATGTCCTGCGCTGCTCGGTGGAAGTGGCGACGTCTGCAGCGACGAGATCTGGCGGTGCGCTGCGGCCTGGCCCCATGCCCCCCACAAATGTCACGTTTGCCGGGGTACTCACGAAGCGCAAGTTGCTCGCTGTTGGGGCGCAGACCAACATCGAGAGCACCTCTGGCCCCCATTCAAGTGGCCCCCCGCCGAACACGCCCGCCCCGCCCGCCCCCTTGCTCGACGCCGCGAGGGCCCAGCCCTTCCAGCTACGTTGGCGCTTTTCGAAGGGGCCAACGATGGCCCCTCCAGCGAAGCCCACAATCGACGACGTCTCCACCCCTGCCGCCCCCCCCATGAGATCGCCCCTGCCCCGCCCCGGCACCCCGCCTGGGCGTGCCTATATATTGGGGCGCCTAGAAGGACTTGACAGTGCCCGAGCGGTCTAGATCACGATGCGGCCGCGACTTGCGCGGCATGCGAAATGCAACGTCTGGGCCACTTGGCCCCCCCGATGAGGAATGCGCCGCCCCCCTCCCCCGAGGCCCAGCGCGCCGCGGCGCTGAGGAGGGCGCCCCATGCGAGCAGCGAGCCGCGCAGGGCCCTGGGCGCCCCCTCCAACATTGCCAAGCATCCGCATCGCGCGGGGGGCGCTTCGGCCTGGGCCGCTGCCGTCGAAATCCAGGGTAGAAAGGGCGGGGCCAGAGCAGATCCGCGACGCCCACCTCCGCCGTCGAAGCCCATGAGGATGCATGCCCCCCCAACTGGCAGCGATCCGATTCGGGTGAACCGGCCAGTCTGGGCACGCGCTCTATAAAACATGTCCTCGCTGACACTGACGCGCCACCCCCCAGCGCGCGATCGATTTTCCTGCCCCGCCTGGAAACTCGCACGTGAGAGCCGGGGACAATCGGGAAGTGCCGCGCGCTGCCCTGGCGACCGCCAGGCGGCAAACCTATCTGCGCTGGCGAGCGTCGGCGGCAACGCCGTCCAAAAACAAACCCACCAGTGCAATTGGCCCCGCGAATTTGAAGGGAAACTGGGACACACAAATAAATGCACACAAATAAAAATATTCCCCATATTTTCCTATACTTTCGAGATTTTTGTCTTTCCCCCCCCTTCCCATATTTCCCCATATTTTTCCTGGGGATCGAGGATAAATTGTGTCTGTGTGTTTTTTTCCCTCCTGAGACTTGCAAACCCAACTCTGATATTGCATCGCGCTTTCGCCCTGCCGCAGGGGGCCCGAGAGCCGACGGGAGGCCCCCCGCGTCGGCCGACACTTCGCGCGAGACACGCCCCCCTCCCCCGACGGCCACTGCACGTTTGCACCACCATTGCAGGAATCAATTCTTTCCAGACGCACCAGAGCCAAAACAGAAAAGCCACCTAAACCTTTCCCACGCGCGAGGGAACAGGATCCCAGGGTGGCCTGGAGACACCGTCGCGAGTGAAATCGCCCCAGTAGGGGGCGCGATGCCCCCCTCAGGGAAGCCCGGGGGCTCGGCGTCACAAGCACGGACCGCGGCCATCGCGAAGGGCGACGCCCCGCCCCGCGGACGCGCCGCTGCCCCCGGCCGCCGAGGCGGGGGCGCGACGTGCCAGAAGCCCTCATCGCTGGGTGCCCAGGAGGGCCCCCAGCCGTTCCACGAAGCCCAACCAGGCGCCGCGGCGATTGACCGAAAACGCTGTTTCTCTAGCAAGCACCACCGATGCGCAACCTGGATCGTCGGGCCCCCCAGGGCGGTCCTCGATGGCCCCCGAAAAGGGCGCGTTGGAACTTACAACCTGCATGTTTTTCCTCATATTCAGTTTTCCAATTGGAACGATGACGGTCGAAATGAATTCGCACATGGTGCGCTCTGACTCGCAGGCGGTGGGGCCGCTCGGGCAAGCCGCGCTGCCCTCTGGTGCGACGTAGACGCGGTGCGTCTCCGGCGCGCAGCGAAATCCAACTCCCCGACATGAGAACGCCACCCTGGCCCCCGATTTTCACACCGGCCCCGAGAAGAGCAATATCAAGAGCGAGCTGCTACGTTGCCTGGCTCAGCTGCCCCTTCCTCGCCCGCACCGTCGCCCTGCGCACGATCGGTCGTTTCGCATCGTCGTCGGGGAGATCCACCTGCTCGAGTGCAGGTTGCGGCGCAGGTGTTTGCTTTTGCTCGCCTGGCGTTGGCGCTGTCTGCCAACGGCTGAACTCCGATTTCTTGGCCGCCCGTCGGGCCATATGCCCCCGTGGGATGAGTTTCTCCAGCTCCTCGAGCTGGCGTTTGTCGACCATCTCTGGAGCGTCGGCATAGCCCGAGGCTGCATCATATGCCTCCCCTGCGCCGATTGAGCGAGTACTTTGGTAGTTCCATCTTCTGGCCTTTGCGTTGCAAGCCGTTCCGTTGTCGTTCGCAATTGCTGCAAATCCTTTCGCAACTGCTGCAAGCCACCCGTGCGTTCGCATGCCGGCATCGCCCACGCAGTCGTCTGCTGCTCCGCTTCGAGTTGCGAGCTCGAGCGTTCCGCTGGATTTCTGCATGCACCTGAGCGTTCCCCCAGTGCAGGTTAACAGCATCTCTTCCATTTTCCCGGTGAGCGTTCCAATCTCTCCCGGCTGCGACTGCCACTTGGAGAGCAGATTGGCGGCAGGCTGCGCGCGTGCAACTGCGATCTGGGCTTCGCTGAAATCTGACAGGTGAGCCGCGGCCTGGTCGCTCTGCTTTGCGATAGTCTCAGCGCTGCCTGGAATGAGGTCGTGGTCGAGTGCCGGAGCAATGGCCAAATGCCTGTCGATCGTATATAGTTATATATATACATACACGTGTATACATATATATATATATATATACATTTACA
>CAUYUJ010015127.1:90963-130963 GCA_963575745.1 Prorocentrum cordatum | reverse complement strand
GCCAGTGGAAGCACATGGCAAGGCAAATAGCATTGACTCTGAACTGGCGATCGTGTCGAAACCAAACAGAATGGCCGACCAGAGCGGTCAGACGCATGACTGATCGGCAATCGCCGGACTGTAAAAAATGCGTCCGCGGTAGATGCCGGCAATCATGCCCACCATGCAATGCAGTCGGGCACTCCGAACCTCCATGACGCGTTCAGCCAAACATCGTGCAAAATTGCCCCATGTCCTCCTCCTCCTCCTCCTCCTCATCATCATCATCATCCTCATCCTCATCCTCATCCTCATCGTCATCATCATCATCAGCAGCATCATAATCAGCATAATCATCAGAATCATCATCATCAACATCATCATCAGCATCATCACCATCAGCACCATCATCAACATCATCATCAGCATCATCAGCATGGTCAATGTCATCATCAGCAGCATCATCATCAGCAGCATCAGTAGCATCAGCATTAGCATAATCATCATCAGCAGCATCATCATCATCATCATCAGCAGCATCATCATAATCATCAGTCATCATCATCATCATCATCATCATCATCATCATCATCATCATCATCATCATCATCATCATCATCATCATCATCATCATCATCATCATCATCATCATCATCATCATCATCATCATCATCATCATCATCATCATCATCATCCTCATCCTCATCCTCATCCTCCTCATCCTCATCCTCATCCTCCATCATCATCATCATCATCATCATCATCATCATCATCATCATCATCATCATCATCATCATCATCATCATCATCATCATCATCATCATCATCATCATCATTATCATCATCATCATCATCATCATCATCATCATCATCATCATTATCAGTGTCATCATCATGATCTTCTTCCGCCTCTTCTGGAATATCGACTTCCCTGTCTTTCCTGGGGTGTCTTCTGGCAAGAAGTTCGAGGCCTGCCGTGGCGAGGAGACCCCCCGAGGCACCGACGGGCAAAAGAACACTCGAGAGTTTCAGATTCCCCCTCCCCCTCTCCCTCCTCCTCCTCCCTCCCCCTCCCTCCTCCTCCCCTCCCTCCTCCTCTCCCTCCCCCTCCCTCCTCCCTCCTCCTCCCCCTCCCTCCTCCCCCCCCCTCCCCGAACTGGTCCGAGAGCTCGGGGCGCACCTCCGGCCGGACCCCCCGCCTCACCAGCTGGGGCCGGTACCGCGACAGGCTTTTTCGCCGAGCGCTGGCCCTCGCCCTTCCCTGGGAGGTCCTCCGAGGCCAGCGGGCGATGGCGCACATGAGGTGCCGTCGTCCTCCTCCCTCCTCCCCTCTTCTTCCTCCTCCTCCCCCTCCTCCTCCTCCTCTTCCTCCTCCTCCTCCTCCCAGGCTGCAGATCGGGGCGTGCGCCCCGACGGCGCTCCGGGCCCTCCTGGCCCGAGCGCGGGCCAGGCGCCCCGCATATGAGTCGGGGATGGACAGACCCCCCTTTAGCAAAACGTGGTTCAGTGAAAACGACCCGAGGCCCAAACGTGGCAGGCGCAGGCCTGGAAAATGACGGCCACGGCGCCCTCCCGAGAACCGAAAACGGACAATTCGCTAATCGACGTGTCACTGTTGGGGGTTCTGCCCACCCCCGAACGAGGTGCCGTCGTCTCCGCCGTCATCGACTGGCTGGGGCGCGCTCGTGGGCCTCTGTGCAGCAGTGTATTCTGCGTGATGTCCGCATCCGCAGGCCTACCCTCCACCTCCTCTCCAGCTGCGCCGGGACCTCTGCATGGAGGCAGCCTTTCCGGAACGCCTGGAACTCTGCCCCTCCGGAGTCAAAGGTGGACCGCACCCGGGCCTTTCCGAGCGTGCGCCCGGAGGATGCCGTTTCTGCAGAGGCATGCCTGCTATAAGAGCCCATCTGGAGCGCTGTGAGGCCCAGTTCTGGGCAGCTGGCCGGTCAGAGGCAAGATACTCCGTCTCCCTGGGCGACCCCCTCTCCCTCCGACCTCCAAGGCCTCGCAGCTGCGTGCTGCGCTGACATGAGGCGGTTTGGGAGATCGGGCGGGGTCCCTGCCGAATTTTGAGCAGGCACCGACCGTCCCGGCATTCCTATAGTCCTGCCACGAAATGTTCTTAGAACCCAGAATATGTTCTACGAACCAAAACAATGCTCTTAGAAAATAAACCCGATGTGATAAAACAAGACAGACTCCGCCAGAAATGTTCTAAGAACATTTCGTGGAAACCACAAACGGTTCTTAGAACATTGTTTGGTAGGGCGATAGGCGAGCCAGGACACTTCGCCACTGCTTAAGAGTTGGGCGTCTGAAGTGCCCTCTCCTCCCAAGCCTTCCCATTTCGAGCTCGTCCGTGGGTCGAGCCGAGGTCCTCTGTCCGGAGCGCTGGGTGCGGAGGCTGCCTCCTCTCCTCCGCCCATCGCACTCCCCGTCGTCGTCGTCCTCCTCCTCCTCCTCCTCATCCTCTCCCCCTCCTCCCCTACTCCTCCTCCTCTGGGCGTCCACGTGCAGGTGTCGGGGCACCTCCGCAAATATGCTCCTGAAGAGCCAGGTTTCTCCCTGGATGGGCTGTGGATGTCGCCGTCGGTTGCTGCCTTCGGCTCCGTGGCCCTTCCATTGCCGAGGCCGGCCCGAGGCTTCAACATGCCAGCCCAGGTGGGGGCGTTTCCATCCATCCATCCATCCCCTCCTCCCTCCCCCTCCTTTCTCCCTCCCCCTCCTCCTCCCCCTTCCACCCTTCCCCCTCCTCCTCCTCCTCCCCCTCCTCCTCCTCCTCCTCCTCCTCCTCCTCCTCCTCCTCCTCCCAAGGGTCCGAGGGCACGCTGACCGACTGGCCGTCCAGCACGGTGAGCGAACCGGTCAGGATCGCGAGGCCGATGGTGGCCAGGAAGCCCGCGACCTGGCTGAGCGGTCGGGAGCACCAAAGCGGCGCCCGCCCCCTCCGTGCTCTCGCTCGCTCGACTCCTCCGGGGGATCCGGGGCTCGCGAGCTGGCTTGGCGGTCTCGGCTTGCAGATAGTTGTTCGTTCAGTACACCCTGCGAAATGCTTTAGAAATCATGGGTTAAGAAATTCATAGTCTCAGAACTTGAACAGAAACCCAAGATTTCTATCAAAATCTTAGGATCTACATTGAAACGTTAAGAATAATCGAGACTCTGGCCGAAAACTTGGGTTTTCTTAAGCATCGCCTAAGGTGTACGGGCATTCAAGCTGGAACGCCCGCGCTGGCACCGCAGCCGCATCGATACGGCAAGAGACCTGCCCTGCCGAGGCAGCGCCCACAGGCGCACATGAAGAGCAAAACAGGGCAGTGGCCCAAGAAGAGTGCGACACGCGGACGACGTCTTCGTCCCGTGCTCACCTCCCCCTCTCCCTTTTGCTCAACACAGACATATGTACACGTACGCGATTCGCTTCCTCTGGAGTGCGTGTCAACGCGGACGTTCGTGCAGGCAAGACCGCGGAGGGCGTACATGTACATATGTCGTTGCTCGCCCAAGTAGCATGCAGCGAAGCTGCTGGCACGACAGGCGCGTGGGAGATGGAGAGGAGGAAACGGATGCGCGCAGTGCATGCCCCTCGGAGGAAGCGGGTCGAAACATGCAGCAGGAAGGCGCTCAACGAGCGCATCCACGTGATCAATCAAACCGAAAGTTGTGCATCTGCTGAGATCAGGGACGGTATTAGAAACAATGAACTGGGCGATTCATGCGGAAGGCTTGGGTGGCGGCGCTTTGGGACAGACGATAGGGCACGACAAACGTGGCAGTCATCGGCATCAAACGGGGCTGGCATTTGCAAACGCCTCAATGATGCTCTCCTCGTCCTCCCTCCTGGAGGGGCGGTGCCCCCCCGGCCTAACGTGCTGCGCTGAACTGTTTGGGATGGAGACTCCACCAAATATAATTCAGGGGGGACGGGGGGCGGTGGTAGTGGAGGGCAGCTGATGTCCCGCGCAAAACGGCCGCGCAGCGTAAGTCAAGAATCCGAACAACATAAGAAAACGTTGGGGCCAATGATAGTAAATGCTTGAGCGGCCAAAAATCGCCAGAGTCATGTCACTCGAGCTGAAAAGCCGCAGCTCTGTAGCCGCCACAAGCGCGGGGGAGGGATAATAAATCTATCGCTGCCGGGAACGATGTTCCCCCGTCCTGAGAAAGGACAAAAGGGGGTCCTCCCATTGTTATTCCGGGAATAACGTCACAGGCTGAGAATTAGCGGGGGGCGGGGTGTGGGCCAGGTAGGCGCATCGCCAATTGTTGTTTGTGCGCCAACTCGCCTCCCCCCGTAGCCACTCCACTGTGAAGCGGATACGTACCCCGAGCGGAACCACCCGAGCACTGGCTGGGAGACCGCGCACAGCTGGCTGGCCTACAGACGGGGAGTCAGCGCGCGTGACGTGGCGGGGTCTTCAGTTTGGGCTGCGTGCGTTGGGTGCGTCGCCGTGCCTCCCCTGGAGAGAGCACTCGCGCTGGATGCCGAGTGAGGCGGGGCCACCGCAGCGACAGAAGTCCTCCGAAGGCGAGGAGCTGGCCAGACTCGGCTCTGCCCCCAGGAGAGCCCGGAAAAAAAATCGAGAAGCGGGATCGGCGATCAACATGAACCGGATTGGCGGACATCTGCAGCCAGGTCGGGAAGAGACGAATCGGCGGAAAATCGGCAGGCTGGCAGGCCTCCTGTGAGAAATCGGAGTCCAAATCGGAATCCCAAACCAAATCGAATCGCAATCGGAAACCATTGACATCAAATCTAGGAGACCGATTTCTGACCACACCCACTTCCCGAGGTGCCTTGCGACAAAAAGGTTTCCAGCGGTGGAGGTGGGCAGTTTCCCCGCCCCAGGGGAAGGAAGAACTACCCACTTCCACCCCCGAGGGCCTATCAGAGAATCGAGGATCCAGAGGTGGGTGTGGTCAGAAATCGGTCTTCGAAAATCGAATCGAATCGGAAACATCGAGGAGGAGGAGGAGGAGGAGGAGGAGGAGGGGGAGGAGGGGGAGGAGGGGGAGGAAAGTGAGCCCTGTCCCCCCCCCCGCCGCGGCTCTGCCTGCCCCGAGCGCTCTTCCGCGGCACACCGAGGGCGCCCCCCAAAAAAATCTCGTACATAACAGCTGGGAAGGCCCGATCGGCGGCTTCGATCCTGGCGATCCAGCAGCGAGGGATCCCAGACCAACCGCGCCATGTCATGTTCGGACATCTCGGCTGCACGCGAGAATGACCCTAAGTAAGAGTGACCTTCGGTGCGCGGCGTTCGGAAAGCCGCGGGGGGCCAATCGCAACGCACAAAACGCTAACGCTACTATCGCATCGCGTTCGGCGATCGGGGGACCCCAACGGGCACGCACCAAAGGTCACTCCGGCGAAGGTCACTCTTACGCGTAGTCGAATATACCTGGGTTGTGTCAACACCCATAGCTACTGGTACCCGGCTTTGGTGTGAAGCGCGTCGCTGTCGAATCACTTCGCGCTGTCAGAGTCTCGACGCCGCGATATCCAAACGCATGTACCCAAACAAACTTGCAATGTCCACAAACCGTTTGGCGACCACCCTACATTTTGAAATTCTGGAATCCCCGCAACTGCGGATACGCGAAGGCGCCCCACACTGACTTCACGGAGCTGCAAGTCTCGGGCACCGTGTTTTTATTCCTTCCCAGAAGGTGTGCCCCCGCCGCAAGCGAATCCACTTCTCAAAGATAACGAGCACACCGCGAGACACGCTCTTCCCCACCATCCTGTAGTTCTGGGTCCTCAGTTTGAAGAGACATCGCCCCGCGTCTTCTCTCTGTTCCTCCTCTCCTCTCCTCCTCCCTCCCTCCTCCCATCCCTGCCCACGCCCTCCCTCCCTCCTCCTCCCTCCTCCCATCCCTGCTCCCTCCCTCCTCCCGCCCTCATCCCTCCTTCCTCCTCTCCTCTCCTCCTCTCCTCTCCTCACTCCCTCCTCCTCTCCTCTCCTCCTCCCTCCCTCCTCCCATCCCTGCCCCTGCCCGCCGCATGCACATTTCGGCATAACGCTCACACGATTCGTGGCCCCGTAGAGAGCTCCACCGAAGCCCTCGGGGGGGGGTCGCCTGCGGTTCTTACCCGTGTCAGCACACCCCTTTGCACGCCTCGTGGCCCCATAGGGAGCTCCACCGAAGCCCCCAGGAGGAGGGTTTCGCAGTCGTTTCCTATCAAGTTGGGCACACCACTTACACGTTTCGTGGACCCACGGGGAAGGAGCTCCACCGAAGCCCACAGGATATGCGTTTCGCGTGCGGTTCTTATCCATCTTGGCACCCCTGTCATACGTTTCGTGGCCCTTATAGGCAGTTCTACCGAAGCCTCCAGGAGGGAGGGTCGATTGCGGCACAACCCTCACAAGTTTCGTGGCCCCTCAGGGAGCTCCACCGAGGCCTCCAGGAAAAGGGGGTTCGCATGCGGTTACCCACCCATTCCGGCACACCCGTCACATGTATCGTGGCCCTGCACGGAGCCCCAGCCAAACCCGCAAGAGGGGGCGGGGTGGGCTTCCACGGATTGTTGGCCACTTCTCACACGCTGCGTGGCCCCACAGGGAGCTTCACAGAAGCCCTCGGGAGGGGGAGTCGCCTGCGGTTCCCAGGCACACGCGTCGCACGCCTCGTGGCCCCACAGGGAGCTCCACCGAAGCCCCCAGGAGGAGGGTTTCGCATTCGCTTCCTATCAACTTGGGCACACCCCTTACACGTTTCGTGGACCCACGGGGAAGGAGCTCCACCGAAGCCCACAGGATGAACGTTTTGCGTGCGGTTCTTATCCATCTTGGCACCCCGTCACACGTTTCGTGGCCCATAGGCAGCTCTACTGAAGCCTCTGGGAGGGAGGGTCGTTTGCGGCACAACCCTAACAAATTTCGTGGCCCCTCAGGGAGGTCCACCGAGGCCTCCAGGAAAAGGGGTTCGCATGCGGTTACCCACCCATTCCGGCACACCCGTCACATGTATCGTGGCCCTGCAAGGAGCCCCAACCAAGCCCGCAAGATGGGGCGGGGTGGTTTCCACGGATTGCTGGCCACTTCTCACACACTTCGTGGCCCCACAGGGAGCTTCACAGAAGCCCTCGGGATTGGGGGAGTCGCCTGCGGTTCCCAGGCACACGCGTCGCACGTCTCGTGGCCCCACAGGGAGCTCCACCGAAGCCCCCAAGAGGAGGGTCTCGCAGTCGTTTCCTATAAGTTGGGCACACCCCTTACAAGTTTCGTGGACCCATGGGGAAGGAGCTCCACCGAAGCCCACAGGATAGACGTTTCGCGTGCGGTTCTTATCCATCTTGGCACCCCGTCACACGTTTCGTGGCCAATGGGCTCTACCGAAGCCTCTGGGAGGGAGGGTCGATTGCGGCACAACCCTCGCAAACTTCGTGGCCCCACAAGGAGCTCCACCGAGGCCTCCAGGAAAAGGGGTTCGCATGCGGTTACCCACCCATTCCGGCACACCCGTCACATGTATCGTGGCCCGGCAGGGAGCCCCACCCAAGCCCGCAAGATGGGGCGGGGTGGTTTCCACGGATTGTTGGCCACTTCTCACACACTTCGTGGCCCCACAGGGAGCTTCACAGAAGCCCTCGGGAGGGGGAGTCGCCTGCGGCTCCCAACCACTTAATTGCGAATGCCGCATGTGTGAGTGTCGCCGTGAGTGGAACTTCCTTCTGGGCCACGAAGCGCGTGAGACGTGTGCCGACATGGGCCCGGGGGCGCATGCGGGCTCTACCAGTGGGGCGTTCTGTGGCTTCCCTGTGGGGCCACGAGACGTGCGACGCACACGATTGCGTATGGTTGGGTCGCCCGCCAAGATAAATGGAATGTTCTGCGCATGGGTCGCGAACACGGCTGGGTCGCGAACACCACACCAATCACGCAAAATTCTTTGTAGTGCTGGAGAACTTATTTGATAAGCTGACCTTTTTACTTGACAATAGGGATTTTAAGACTTATACTATTCAGTAACCTTCAAATAACCATGAGGTCAAAGGTCACCTACCGAGGTCAAAGGTCACCGGAGGTCACAAAATTGTACACACCCGAAGGTCGGTGTGAAATCGTGCTTTCGCCGTTCGCTGCGGGTAACGCGTGTTACCCAGGGGGGCGCGGGCGGGGGGGTAACTGTGACGGCGGCCGCGGCCTGCACCGAGCCACCAGCACATCAATCGCCCGTGTGCACCACAGCCCCTGTGTACACGACAGTGCCCAAAACCTGCGCATCAGTCCGTGTGCACACGACAATGCCCAATGCCTGCGTGCAACACAGCAGCCGCGCGCACCACAGCACCACGTTGCTTGTGTACACCACAGCGCATGCGTACGCGCAGCCGCGTGCGCGATTGCGCCTGTGTGCATCACCGTGCCTGGTGTCTGCGTGCACCAGAACGCTTGTGTACACCAGAGACCCTGTGTACACCACACAAACCATGTGTACGACAGCGCCTGTGCACACCACAAAGCGTCCGTGCGCCAACGCTTGTGCACACCACAACGCCCAGCGTGCCTGGGAGCAGGCGGGAGAGGAAATCAAAGGAGGCGGGAGGTGGGGGAACATAGGAGGACCTGGGGCGTCGGCTTTACGGCAACTCCGTGTCGTGACGCCTTGTGAGTTGGTTTCAGAAACCGCGTGGGTCGTTCGATCTTGATCGACCTGCGCAACTGGAAACTCTCGGCCAAAAATCTCCTCCTCCTCCTCCTCCTCCTCACCACGGGTTCGTTTCTGAGACTCCTGGAGACCGAAAGGCCCCCCCCACTGGCGCGCCGCAACCTGGAACGCCCGCGGTGGGGCCGCCGCCGCGCCTCCTCTGCGCCAGCGAACTTTGAACTGTCTGCGGCCAGGGGCAACAGCGGACGACAGCGAGAGCCCGCAGGCCCACCGCCCAGTGGGGCCACCAAACTGTGAATATGCTGCTATCTGGCTCCCTCCCCCTTCCCACCTCCTACTCCCCTTCCGCCTCCTCCTCCTCCTCGTCCTGGCCCCCCCTGCCCTGATAGCACATGCACCTGCTGCACCGCAACGCGTGCGTGCACCACAACGCCTGTGTACACCACAGCAGCCGCGTGCACAAAGCCGCCTGTGTACACCACAGTGCTGCCGTGCATCACAACGCCTGTGAACACCGCAACGCCCGTGCCCCGTACAGTAGCCATGTGTACCACAACGTACGCGTACGCCACAATGCCTGCGTGCACCACAACGCCCGTGTAGACCGCAGCGTACTGGCCCTGCGTGCATGTCGATGCCTTCGTGAGCCGGAGCGCCTTTGTACTATTTACCGTGTCCTCTGGAAGCTGAAAAGGTTCACGCTTGTGCCCGGCTTGCAAGCGTTACCGTTACAAGGGGGGGCCTGGGGGGGGTAACACGCGTTACCCCCAAGGATCTTAAAAGAACGATCGCTGTAAGACCGTTCGGCCCCTTAATACGATCTAGATCCGAACGTGGACCCAGAAAGCTACGATTACATGTGCCCCAATCCATATCATGCATCTAGATACCATAGCCCCGCAGTTGCTCACAAGAGTGCGGGACAGGATGGGTTCTGGGGCGACAAGCCCGCCGCAAACGCCGAATGTTTGTCAAAGCAATGCGGGTGGCAGGCGGGTGTGTCGCCTGCGGGTCGGAGGTGGCTCTGGGATGAATCGCGGGCGGGTCGCGGATGTGTCGCGGGCGGGAAGCAGGGGTCGCGGCCGTGTCGCGGGCGATGGCGACGACGACGTCTGCAGAGGTTATCAACTCACCCTTCTTATCTCCACGGACTACCTACCAGAAGACCCCAACCCAACCCCAAGACCCGAATTTGAGCCGAACTTCGGGTTGGGGGGGGGTACGGGTTCCATGTGTTTTTTCAGCGCTCCCCGACCCCCCCCCCACTGGAAATGGAGGGCGAATCGAGGCCTTCGGGTTGGGTTGGGGTGGTTTGGTGGGTGGTGATCTACACCCTGCGAAATGCTTAAGAAATCATGGGTTAAGAAATTCAAACTCTCAGAGCTTGAACAAAGACCCAACATTTCTATTAAAATCTTACGATTTGCATTGAAACGTTAAGAATAATCGAGACTCTGGCCGAAAACTTAAGCTTTCTTAAGCATCGCCTAAGGTGTACTCCCTCCGCTCCACTCCGTGCTCCGTGCTGCACACCATCTGCGCTCTGCCCCGTGCTCTCTGCGACTCTGCCCCGTGATTCTCGGCGCGGGGCTCGGTGCTCCGCCCTCCGCGCTCCGCATGCCGGTAAATTATACACGCCACGATCTATGACAGCTGGTCTGCATTTACTCTCTCCATACACCCTGCGAAATGCCTAAGAAATCAAGGGTTAAGAAATTCAGAGGCTCAGAATTCGAATAAAAACCTAGAATTCCTATCAAATCTTAGGATTTACATTGAAACACTAAGAATAGTCGAGACTCTGGCCGAAAACCTGGGTTTTCTTAAACATCGCCTAGAGTGTACGTCCGTTTGAGTGGAAATGCCAAGTCCTCGTGAATGGGTCGGGAACTCCAGGGTCCGCGCACTGAGCATGGACAAAATTGCGAAGGTCGGGACGAGCGTGACGTCTTTCAATGCGAGGGCAACAGACGGTGTACTCTTGCTCATAATAGTCAAGTAGCATGATGACTTGGAACTCTTCGAAGAGCTCTCATATATGCTACGTATTACTGAATCTTGCGGCTGGCCCAGTGCTCAAAATCGGGACCCAGAGTCCAGTCGGACTGAAGATGCCTTCATGGACGCACGAAGGGAGGCACAACAAGCAAGGTGGAGACGTCGAGTGCGCCTTTTTTTTCATCCAGACAATGCCATCGTGCCAAACGATGTTCAGCGCATTACGCACCCAAATCAGAATGACACTCAGAAGCCAAGCGAAGGCTGGCAAACCCGTGGCTAATAAAGCGGAACTCCGGGAACTTGTTTTATTCTTACAGGAACAACCTGTTTATTATTTAGTGCGCTGATTTTTGTTCCGGGGGGGGTTCTTCCGGGAAGACCGTTTTAGCAGCCGCGGAATTGCCAGCCCTCGCCCAGCTTCCGACATACAGTGGCGCTGCAAAGCCACATTCGAAACACACAGCAACCCGTTGGGAACCGATACAGCTAAGAATGACTAATCAACACGAGCTACCCCTACCTGGGACGTGCCCGCCGTCCCCCACCTCGTGCCACACGTGGCAGCGGGAAGGAAAGACAAACACTACCATCAGGTAGAGCAGGAGCTGCTGATCCATGGAATGCAGGTGCGAAGGATGCCTTTCGACGGCAGCCTGTTCACTACCATCGCCCCTGATCCCAACTCTGCCCGCGCTCCAGGCGGTGGTGGTCCTCCTTCATTTTAAAAAGTGTGCAAGGGGGTGTCAAGGCGGGATTGAACTGGCAGGTGCAATGAGGGTCTCTGGGGAGCCTCAGCTCGACAAAGCCACGCTGCAGCCGCGAGGTATCGCGGGAAGCCCCGTACCAGCAAGAAACACAGTGACCTCTGCAACCGCGCTCAGGGTGGACAAGCTGTGCAGCCTGAAAGCCTGGCCGAGATGGAACACCCAGTTGCCCTACGAAATGCACCTACCGAAGCAAGACCTCTCGCACAGAGCCGTCTGCCGCAGGCGAAGAACCGCCAGAATCGGAAGGCTTCTCGCCGGACTCGCCGGCCCTGGTGGTAGGCAGCCCAGCAGCCGACCAAGCGTTGAACCCTCCATCGACGACGAAAGCGTCCACGCCGTGCTCACGAAGAAACTCCCACGCCAGCATGCTCTTGGGGCCCGCAGTGCAGGACACCACCACCTTGCGGTCAGATGTGCCCTCGGGCGGGAAACCAGCGGCCACCCACTCGTCCAGAGGGCTCACATCCGCGCCTGTAACGCCCGCTCCAGTCGAATAGGCGGCGATCGTCTGCCCGTCGGTCATGGCCTGCACCTGCTCAGGCGTCCTCACGTCCAGCAGCAGCGCACCCCCGTGCTCCACCAGAGCGGCAGCGACGTGCGGTGATATCCGCTCTACGTACGGGTGACCAGAGTGACCTTCGGTGCGCTGCCGTTGGGGGGCGCCCACGCCCCAGAAGCAGCCCTTCCGGGCGCTGTCTGGAGCCCTGAGCGGGAGCCCCATCTGGGCCCAGCACCCAAGCGGCGAAACGGCACCCTTACGTAGCGCCGATCATAATCGCCGTTCGCCGACTTGTGCCTTCAAGCCAGCCACCCGCTCCATCATCTCCTTCGACTTGGGGACGTGATGGGCCTGCTTTCCACCATCACAACTACCATCAGTTGGAGGGGGAGGAGGAGGAGGAGGAGGAGGAGGAGGAGGAGGAGGAGGACGAAGAGGAGGAGGAGGAGGAAGTGGCGGAGGAGGAGGAAGAGGACGAGGAGGAGGACCCCCTCCCCCTCCAACTTGTGGTGGTGGTGGTGGTGGAAAAAAGGCCCATCAGGACGAGCTCCGCGGCGCTCGGCGGCACATACCCCGCCAAAGGCCCCCTCGCGACCATCGCCCCGAGCAGAGCCAATGCGCAGGCGGGCGCCAGTGCGGCCCGGCGGCGGCCGCGGCCCGCGCCAGCAGAGCGGCGCATGCCGCCGCGTTCGACCGGGCGGGCAGGTCTGGCAGCACTGCGGGCCGAGCTTGAGCGAGGCTACCAAAACGGATTCACGCACACACACACACACACACACACACACACACACACACACACACACACACACACACACACACACACACACACACACACACACACACACACACACACACACACACGCACGCACGCACGCACGCACACACACACGCACACACACACACACACACACACACACACACACACACACGCACTCGAGCACGCCCCCTCTCACGAATACACACAAAGTATCCCGGCAGAACAACCTAACAGCGATGTGTCTAAGCATATTTGGAAACATTCCCCTTAAGATTCAGGTGAGAATCCAGTTGTAGAATTCTGCTGTTCTCGCAGTCGCAGTCGCATTCGCAATGACAGTCGCAGTGGCAACGGCCGTAGGATCCAATGGAACCCTAAGGCTTCCTAGGGATTCCTAAGGCATCCTTAGGCATCCTTAGGAATCCATAGGAATCCTTAGATAACCTTAGGAATCCTTAGGAATCCTGATTCCTACGGGTTCCTAGGGATTCCTAAGGATTTCTATGGAATCCTGAGGGGTCCTAAGGATTCCTGAGGATGCTTAACTATGCCTGCGGATTCCTAAGGATGCCTACGGATTCCAAAGCTTTCCTGGGGATTCCTACGGATGCCTCAGCCTGCCTCAGTTTCAGCCTCAGCCTTAGCCTGCCTCGGCTTGCCTCAGCCTCAGCCTCAGCCTGCCTCGGCCTCAGCCTCAGCCTGCCTCAGCCTCAGCCTCAGCCTGCCTCGCCTCAGCCTCAGCCTCAGCCTCAGCCTCAGCCTCAGCCTCAGCCTCAGCCTCAGCCTCAGCCTCAGCCTGCCTCAGCCTCAGCCTCAGCCTCAGCCTCAGCCTCAGCCTCAGCCTCAGCCTCAGCCTCAGCCTGCCTCGGCCTCAGCCTGCCTCGGCCTCAGCCTGCCTCAGCCTCCCCTCCTCCTCCCCCCCCCCCCCCCCCCATTCAGCCTCACCTTGTCTCAGCTTCGGCCTGCCTCGGCCTCAGCCTCAGCCTCAGGCTCTGAGCCTCAGGCCTCAGCCTCAGCCTGCCTCGGCTTGCCTCGGCCTCCTCAGCCTGCCTCGGCCTCAGCCTCAACCTCAGCCTCAGCCTGCCTCAGCCTCAGCCTGCCTCAGCCTCAGCCTGCATCAGCCTCAGCCTCAGCGTGCCTCAGCCGCAGCCTTGCCTCAGCCTCAGCCACAGCCTCAGCCTCAGTCAGCCTCAGCCTGCCTCAGCTTCAGCCTCAGCCTCAGCCTGCCTCGGCCTCAGCCTCAGCCCTCAGCCTCAGCCTCCTGCCTCAGCCTCAGCCTCAGCCTCAGCCTCAGCCTCAGCCTCAGCCTCAGCCTCAGCCTCAGCCTGCCTCAGCCTGCCTCAGCCTCAGCCTCAGCCTCAGCCTGCCTCAGCCTCACCTCAGCCTGCCTCAGCCTCAGCCTCAGCCTCAGCCTGCCTCAGCCTCAGCCTCAGCCTCAGCCTCAGCCTCAGCCTGCCTCAGCCTGCTCGCCTCAGCCTGCCTCGGCCTCAGCCTGCCTCAGCTCGGGCATCCAAACTATGGCACAGGACTGGTGTTCTGGGAAGACGAAGAACACGAGGTGGCCTACAGTTGGCTCCGGGCATTCAAAATGTGGCCTGGGAATGGTGTCCTGGGATCACGAAGAACACGAAATGGCCTACAGCTGGCTCCGGGCATTCAAAATGTGGCCTGGGAGGGGTGTTCTGGGAACACGAAGAACACGAAGTGGCCTACAGCTGGCTCCGGGCATTCAAAATGTGGCCTGGGAATGGTGTCCTGGGAAGACGAAGAACACGAGGTGGCCTACAGTTGGCTCCGGGCATTCAAAATGTGGCCTGGGAATGGTGTCCTGGGATCACGAAGAACACGAAATGGCCTACAGCTGGCTCCGGGCATTCAAAATGTGGCCTGGGAGGGGTGTTCTGGGAACACGAAGAACACGAAGTGGCCTACAGCTGGCTCCGGGCATTCAAAATGTGGCCTGGGAATGGTGTTCTGGGACTGGATTCCTAAAGACTCCTAAGAATTCCCAAGGATTCCTAAAGATTCCTGGGGCTTACCCTTTTGTCCGGTTCCGTCCGGTTCCTTGTCCAGATCCCGCCCAGACCCCCCTGGGGCGTCAAGATGCTTTCTTTTGATCCCACTAGAAACCTATCAGTAAAAACTCCGCGGCCTACCTCCTCCCATCCGTCTGCGTCCTCACCATCCCCCTCCTGCCCTCGTTTTCGCTGTCTCCGATCACTGCCCTATAGAACACGCACCAAACTAAGACGAGAGATCCGACAGGACGGACAGCCAGCGAGCACAAACACGCTGTGCAGTGGAGGTGCGAATGCAGCAGTTGACGAGTCCGCCACCGTGTCTCTCGGCACGTTCAGCCGTGGTCGAAGACCAGGTGCTGGCTGGTGCTCCAGATTTCGTAATAAAGGGAGGGGGGTCTCATTTCGGGGGGGGTCTCTTCCAGGCTATCTTGGAGGGCCTGGGGGATCTGGGGACGATGTTTTGGAGGGTTCTCCCACGGGGGAGGTCTGGAATGGCTTGTCTTGGGGGGTCCAGACCCCCTCCCTTTTATCACGAAATCTGGAGTATGGTTTCTGCAAGTCTTGTCAGGGCCGCCCCCTCCCAGGCACCACACCGTTCTACCTGCCTCGCCCCCCCCTCCCGAGAAAGGATTCCGAGGCGCCACGACGCCTCCCCGGAGCTCTACAGGGCCTCCAGGACACCCAGCATGGCTTCCAAGGCAGCCCACGCCAAGCCACCAATACGAGACCGATGTTGCATCACAGCAGCAATTCGGCCCCTGACTTTCGTCCTGGGTTCGGTTTAGTGAAGTGATGAACTTCGGGGTCCTCACGTGGGAAAAACATCACTTCACTAATCTGGGGCACCTGGGGCCTCAGTGGGCCCTGGGGCCCAAAATTAGTGAAGTGATGGTTTTCGGGCCTCGGAACCAAGGCCGCCGAGAGAGCGCAAGATGCCGCCAAGACAGCCCAAGACGGCCCACGATGGCCTCAACGATGGCCTCAAAATTGCCCACGAGGCCCTCAATACGGCCCAAGAGGGCTGCACAAAAACCTCCAGGGGCGCCCGAACAGGTCAGAGGGCAGCCCGCGGTAAGCCGTCAACCCAGTGACCGCCAGGAACCTCGAAGAGCTCTCTGTCGTGTGTTGAGGAAAACCGGAACAATTACACATGCCAATTATGTTTTCAAGATGCTCTCACAATCATCAAAAATCCGCCGACCGAGTCAGCGTGTGTAAGACGTTTTTGCGTTTGAGTCGTCGTCGACGTCGCCGCTTCCACCCTTTCCCTGGGCCTTCCTACTCAAGCGATCCGGTCAGACGGAAATCAAACAACGTCGTGATTGATTCGAAAGGAAGCCCCTTCCCTTTGATCCCTTCCCTGGCGGAGGGGGGGAGGGTAGCGGGGGGGATCCGGGGGGTGTCCCCACTGTGGACGAGGGGACAGGAGGGTGGGCCCCCTTGTGGACAGGAGGAACTCAGGATCCCTTCCCCCGCCTCCCCCCCTGGACACAAGAACCACCATCCCCCCCTCTCCCCCAAGACCCCCCCCCTCTCCGGTGAGGAGGTATCCTCCTCACTCGTATCTGCTGTTGCGGGGTGCTGCGTGCTTTCCATCGTGCCTACAGGAGGCCTCAGATCTGCTCCGAGGCGGCTCCAAGTGGCAACTGAGCTTCCAAAGAAGTCCCCCAAGACACCCCCCAACTCAGCACAACGGGATCCCAAGAGAGACCCAAGAAGGGCTACAGAGCGTCAGCATCGTCGTCGTCGTCGTCGTCCCCCTTCAGGGTCGGCGGCTCTGGCCATAGGCCTTCCCAATCACAATTGTCCGTCCCATACTGAGGTCGCGGTTACGTCAAGCGTTTTGACAGAAAGTGTGAGGCTACGGCCATAAAACTATGCCATCACAAAGCCTCAGAGAATCCTGCAGGTGCGAAAAAATGGATTCTCAAACGAATTGTCAAGGTCGAAAGAGTCTTGTGAACACCAAACCCAGTCATCACATTGTCCGTTCCAGTCTGGTCGGCCAAACAGCTCCACCCTGCGCCCGAGGTCTTCGCCGATGTTCTCAGCTGAGCTCTCGAAGTAGATCATGGACCATGAATATCCCCTTGAGTGTTTGTCTGATCTTCGCGTTCTGGCCTGTTCATCAAGCTCCCACCAGCTCAAGACGGCCCAGGCGGCCTCCAACATGGCCCCAAAACAGCCCAGGAGTCCCCCCCCCAAGGGCCCAATTATGGCCCACACGGCTGTCAGTCTGGCCCCAATGAGAGGCTCTCAAGATTGCCCGGGAGGCCTCCAAGGCTCCCCCAAGGTGGCCCGGGGACTCCCCGGAGAGGGGCCGACCCGAGGCGGCTCCGCGAAGCCCCCAAAATGGACTCCGGGGGCGCCAGACTGCCCAGGAACGTGCCAAGAGATAGCCCGAGGAGCCCCCAAAGGGGCCCCAAGAGGCCCCAAGAGAGGAGGCACGAGGAGAGAGGGAGGAATGGTGGGCTTGTTTTCCACCACCACCAGCACCACCATAAGTAGGAGGGGGAGGGGGTCTTCCTCCTGGCCCTCCTCCTCTTCATCCTCCTCCTCATCCTCCGCCTCCTTCCCCCCTCCAACTTATGGTGGTGGTGGTGGTGGTGGTGGTGGTGGTGGTGGTGGTGGTGGTGGTGGTGGTGGTGGTGGTGGTGGTGGTGGTGGAAAACAAGCCCATGAAGGAAGACCACGACGCGCCGCATTTTACACACGGCGCTCGCAAACCTCGGAACCACACGCTACGGCTTCCTGTGCAGTCGCCGCCGGCATGGTGGCGGGACTTGCCGCAGGCAGCTGTATACGGAGAGTCAAGCCCAATCCCTCGGTGCATATCACAGTCCTGGCGAGCCGCCAAGCTCGGCGGCGGGGGGCATCAATATTACGGCCACCCACCTTCCTGCCGCCTCCTCCTCCTCCTCCTCCTCCTCCTCCTCCTCCTCCTCCTCCTCCTCCTCCTCCTCCTCCTCCTCCTCCTACCGCTGCCGCCTTCTGCATCCCCCTCCTCCCGCTCTCCCACTCCGCGACCCGAGGCGCTGTGCACGCTCTGATTCTGGAGAGAACCTCCGACGCGTGCGAGGCGCCGCAGGCATGCGTCGAGGCACGGGCGCCCGCCCGCGATCCCCCACATCCACCCACGTTCTCACCTCGTCTCCGTCCTCCTCCCCTCCTCCCTACACCCTGCGAAATGCTTAAGAAATCATGGGTTAAGAAATTCATAGTCTCAGAACTTGAATAAAAACCCAAAATTCCCATTCGAATCTTAGGATTTACATTGAAACATTAAGAATAATCGAGACCCTGGCCGAAAATTTAAGTTTTCTTAAACATCGCCTAAGGTGTAATCCTCTGCCGCCGCCGCTGTCGTCATTACTGCGGCCACGGCTGCCGTTGCTAATTGCTACTGCTGCTGCTGCTGCCGCTGCTGCTGATGCTGACTTCTGCGCGTGTGCCGATCGCGCGCTAGTCCTGGTCGGATGCTGGGCCGCTGGTGGGCCGCCAGGCGCGCCGCCGCCGCCGTCTCTTCCTACATCCATCCTCCGTCCTCCTCCTCCTCCTCCTCCTCCTCCTCGATCCTCAAAGCCCCCCCCTGCCACTCCTCGAACCCCCCCCCGTCTGGCGCGGCCCAACCGACCCATTATGCAACGAGCACCTTCTGTGACGTCCCCCGTGCGGCCCAGGCCTCCGCCTGGCCGCACACGTACGCCCTGGGGTGAGGCGCGGTGGACGTCGCGGAAGGGGATGGCTTGCTGGGGGCCAGTCAGACCGCCCCTGACCCCCTCCACCTCACCATCCTCTATCCTCCGCGCCTTCCCCCCCCACCCTTAAGTCGGGCGTGTCCTCCTACAAGCGGTTTTTGGACGAAAAACAATAGTTACCCCAACATGCCAAAACATAGTCAAAACATAAACAAAAAATCGTCCCCTGATGATTTTAAATATTCCTCCTGTGGAGGGACAGGCCCGACCTAACCCCGCCCCTGGCCCGTCGTTTTCTGCTGGGTGCCGCCGCTGCCACCGCGCGGTGCCGCGGCGGCCGGCGAGGCGCAGGCGGCGGCGCCGCGCACCGAGAGCAGCCTGGCGGCGGCGCGGCCGCGAGATCGCTGTCGGCATCGCAGGAGGCCGAGACCCGTGTGGGTCATGAGAAAAAGCGGAGGAAAATGTTCGATATTTTCGGCCTCGGGGGGCCCTCGCCGGGCCCCAGGGCCGTCAAAGCACGACTCTGGATGCAGAAGCGGTACCGAGGAATGGGTCGAGGCCTCTGGGGGTCGACTTTGCGAGAAAATCATGACGTCGGGTGTCTGGGAGGGGGGGGGAGGGCGAGGGGAGGAGCGGGCTGGAGGTGGAGGTGGAGATGGAGGGAGAGGAGGAGGATCACAGAGGGCGAATGGGGAGCTTCACCGGGCGCAGATTTGTAATGTTTTCTCTGTTGCGACGGAGGCCAGGGAGGAGGATCATGAGGAGGATCAGGAGGAGGAGGAGGAGGAGGAGGAGGAGGAGGGTGAGGGCGAGGGGGAGGGGGACGAGGAAATCATCAGCTCGACGCCAACTGTGTAAGTTGTTCAGGCATATGCCGAATTTGTTCTTCGCGACGTGCCCCATGACAGTCCAACATGCCCAAATGAAGGCCCAGCATGGCCTCAAGCTGTTGCCAAGAGGGGGCCCAGAGGGGGAACACGAATCGGTAGTTATCTCGAGCTATCCACCCAAAGATGGCCTCCGAGAGGCCACCGAAGTGCCCCCGAGACACCCCAAAACCGCCTCCAAGAGAATTCCGGGGGGCCTCCCAAGAGATCCTCATAGGCATCCAAGAGGTCACTGGCCCACAATCCAAGCACGGTGGCGTGATGGGCCACATGCCACTAGACAAACCCGATACAAATATACCAAGTAAGGCATTGGGAAGATCCCGAGTACTCTGTTGGACGCCGTTCGTTACTCCTCCCCGGAACCCAAAAAACAAAAACTACGAAAACAACGCAGCAATGGAGGACGACGATGACGTGCAGGACGACGACGACAAAACTCTGCGTCGAGACCTGCGCCTCGGCGGGGGCCCGCGGGCGCGCAGAACCCGGCCGAGGCGCGCAGACGCGCGCTCGACCTGGGCAGCGGGGCGGCCTCGACGCAGATCTGCGACGTCGCCGGGCGGCCTGGGGGAAGACGCGACGCAAGCCAGCGAGCACGCTCGGAGTTTCCTGGCGAGCTTTTCTTTACGACGCCGGTGGCGGGATGCGCGCTGGGAGCGAGCGAACAAGCTCTGGATGAGTGTTTTGGCTTGCTGTTCGCCGCAGCGTTGGAAACGCGACAGTTGCAAGGAGCGACCAGGCACGCTTGCAAACTGAGCATGGTGGAACATGTTTCGGTCATTGGCAACGGTGAGGGCGGCACGCGAAAGGGCGGGCACGCTCATGGAAAACAACATGCTCAGATTATGTCGGGAGTGATGATAGCTGAAGTGAGACATGCGAGACTGATGCTGGTGGCCGTTGCCCCGCCGATACCGTTGGTGACGCCGGTCAAGCCTTGGGAGACTGACGCGCCGTGCGAACAACAGCCTGAGCCATGCTGAACACGAGTCTCGACGCGGTGGGCAGGCGGACGGCGCACGCCGCGCTGAAGGACCACCCCCTGCGCATCCCCTACGGTGTCCAAAACATGCCACGCCTGCTGTGCATGGACGACTGGAGCGTATAGACACCGCGGTGAGAAACCACCCCCTGCGCACCCCTATGGTGTCGAGAAAGTGCCACGCCTGCTGTGCTTGGACAACCGGGGCGTATAGACACCGCAGTGAGAGACCACCCCCTGCGCCCCCCCCCCTATGGTGTCGAGAAGGTGTTACGCCTGCTGTGCCTGTTGGCGCCTGCTGCCTTTGAGCCTGTTTGAGCCGAGGTGTCTGCAGCGCGCCGTGCTGAGCATACTTCTGCCGCATACAAGCCTGAGGCACCTGTGCATACTGCATAACACGCCTGCTAAGCCTTGCGACACTGGCGCGTATAGAGACCGCGGTGAAAGACCACCCCCTGCGCACCCCCTCTGGGGTCAAGAAAGTGCCACGCCTGCTAGGCCCTGAGACATTGTCGTGTCTAAAGGCCGCGGTGAGAGAACATCCCCTGCGCACCCCCTGTGGTGTCGAGAAAATGCCACGCCTGCTAGGCCCTGCGACATTGGAGCGCATACAGACACCCCCTGCACACCCCCTGTGGCGTCGAGAAAGTGCCACGCGTGCTAGGCCCTGCCACATTGGTGCGTATGGAGTCCGCGGTGAGAGAACACCCCATGCGAACCCCCTCTGGCGTCGAGAAAGTGCCACGCCTGGTGGGCCCTGCGACATTGGCGCGTATAGAGGCTGCGGTGAGAGACCACCCCCTGCGCCCCTCATTTGATGTCGAGAGAGTGCCACGCTAGGCCCTGCGACACTGGAGCGTATAGAGACCGCGGCGTGAGACCACCCCTGCGCACCCCCTCTGACGTCGACAAAGTACCACGCCCGCTAGGCCCTGAAACATTGGCGCGTATAGAGGCCGCGGTGAGAGACCACCCCCTGCGCATCCCTTCTGAGGTCCAGAAAGTGCCACACCTGCTGGGCCCTGCGACATTCGCGCGTATAGAGATCGCGGTGAGAGACCACCCCCTGAGCACCCCGTGACGCCGAGAAAGTGCCACGCCTGCCACGCTTTGCGAACCCGAAACTGACAAGGAGACCAGCCCCAGCGGACCCCCTGTGGTGTCGAAGACGTGCCAGGTCTGCCACGGCGGTTTTGTAAGTGCGAGCGAGGCGGAGAAGCAAAAGTGTGAGGTGCGAAGCGGCAGGGAAGAAAACCAAAACCGCACGAAACATGTGGGGAATCAACTCCGTGACAGAAGCGCTGGCCGCGCGATGACTGCCCAGAGCAAGCGGACATGCTCGGCGTGATGTTCCAGGCGGGCTTCCCAGCAACAGCCTTGGCAGGGGGATGCGCGCTGGGAGAAGGCGGATTCGCTCGGAACACGCGTGTGTGTGTGTGACTGTGTGTATGAATGTCAATGTGTATGTACGTACGTACGTCTGTACGTGTGTATGTACGTATGTACGTACGGTCGTTCGTGCGTATGCGTGTATGTGTATGCATGCATGTGTGCATGTATACATGTGTATGCATGCGTCCATGCATGCATGCATGCATGCATGCATGTATGTATGTGTGTATGGGTGTATGTATGTACGTATGCACGCACGTATGTATGTATGTATATGTGTATATGTCATTGTATGTGTGGACGTATGTATGAGTGCATGTCTGTATGTGGATGCGTGTGTGCGTATGTATATAGTTATGCATTCATGTGTGTACATGCGTGTATGTGTGTATGTATGGCTGTATGCGTGTACATGTAGTTAGATATGTATGCTTGTGTGAATATATGCATACATGCATGCATGCATGCAGGTGTGTAGGTATGCACGTATGTATGCATGTATGTATGTATGTATGTATGTATGTATGTATGTATGTATGTATGTATGTATATATGCATGATTGTATGTGTGGATAGGTATGTGCATGTGTATGTGTATGGATAGGTGTATGCGCATGTGCATGTGCATGTACATGTGTATGTGTGTGTATGTGTATGTGTGTTCCTGTGAGTCCTTGATGTATGCGATTGGAGTCTGCTGGTACCGTTCAATATGTATAGATGTGTTACTATCGTTGTTACGGTTTGGTGTTGGTGTCCCTGAGTGGTGGGTGTGTGGTCGGTGTATGGTGTTGATGCATATGCATGGCGGAACGACTGGTGTGCTATTATTGGCGAATGCGTGTGTGTGTGTGTGTCTGTGTGTGCGTGTGCGTGCGCGCGTGATGTTCGGTGTGTTGCATGTTGCGTTCTGCATGTGGTTGGTTCCTTGGTGCCTGCTATGTGTGAAAGTCGCTGGCGAATTGGATTGGCATGTGTCTCCATGCGCATGTGGTTAACTGTTTGCACGGTGTATGTTGTGACGCCTGTCCTTGACATGCGCCACTGTTGCTTGTTATTGGGTAATGTGACGGATGCGGCGTAAAGCCTGATGTTTTTGTTGAATGCCCTTGGGGAATCCCACCTGCCCTTTGGGCAACAGGTGGTCTAACGAGATTCCTCTTCCCTCTTCAAAAAATCAGTATTCCCCTACGGGGAGTGCTTATTACTGTTCCCTATTAATATGCACCCCTCCCCCAGGCGACTGGGAACCAACCCGAGCCAATGAGGGCCCCCCCCCACCATCCCTGGTAGAAAAACAATGCAAAACACACTCTGCCTCCAAATTCGGAGCATGCGCAACGAACCCGGGGCGGCCTCCCCCCACCATCCCTATCGAA
This sequence comes from Prorocentrum cordatum, assembly GCA_963575745.1. Classification (NCBI taxonomy): domain Eukaryota; class Dinophyceae; order Prorocentrales; family Prorocentraceae; genus Prorocentrum; species Prorocentrum cordatum. Next base: position 107,985 of record CAUYUJ010015127.1, on the reverse strand, counting down.
AAACGATACAGAGTACACTTGGCGGCGGCGGCGGCGGCTGCGGCGGGGGCAGCGGCGGGCGGCGGCGGCGGGCGGCGGCGGCGGCGGCGGAGGCGGCGGCGGATTCGCCCCCAGTAGCTGCCCATCCAAAGACGACTGCTGAATTTGCTGCGGCTCGGGCCAGGCTCGGGTGCTACGTATGTGTTGGGAGGGCGGGTGGGAGTGAGCGAGACGGCTTGCGGGCGGGGAGAGCGTCTTGACCCCTCTCCTTACCCTCCCCTGGGCTGTTTCCCCTCCCCCCCCCCGCGAGGTGTTAGAGCGACAAAAACGGCCTCGGCGAAGAAGCCAAACTCATTAGTTTGACTGAGGTCTTGGCACCAGTTTGGCCTCTCTGGGGGAGGGGACTGGAAAATGGTCCACCAGCCCTCTGGGCGCCAAAATCATTGGTTCGACTGAGGTGTTTGCCCCCCTTTGGGCCACTTTGGGGGGGTCTGAACGTTAACCCACCAGCCATCTGGGCGTCAAAATCATTGGTGTTACTGAGGTGTTGGCCCCAGTTTGGCCTCTTTGGGGGGGGGGGGGAGCTCAACGTTATATCAACTCCTCCTTTGATCAAGGGCCTTCAAGATGGCCCCAAGAGGCCTTCCAGGGCCCCCAAGAGGGCCCCACGAGAGCCCCGAGAAGGCCCCAAGAGGGCCCCAAGACTGCCCCAGAGGCCTCCAATACGCCCAAGATGGTCTCCAAGACTGCTAAGATGGTCTCCAAGATGTCTCCAAGACTTCCCAAGATGCACCCACGACGGCCTGAGATGGCCTCCATATGGCCTACGACAGCCCGAGAAGCCCCCAAGACCTCCAAGACTGCCCAAGAGGACTCCAAGGGGTCCTCCAGGAGGACCCGAAGAGGCCAAATTCATTGACGTTCCGTAGGTGGTTGAAAGATTTTGGCAGCTACTTCTGTTCAGCATTCCGACGGCTCAAGACAGCCCAAGCGGCCCCCACTATCGCTCACGAGGTCTCCAAGATGGCCCCATGACGGCCCAAGAGGCCCCCGAGACGGCCCCAAGAGGGTTCAATATGCCTCTAAGACGGCCAAACTTGCCTCCAAGACTGCTAGAATGGCCCCAGGATGCCTCCAAGACGGCCCAAGATGCACCCAAGACGGCCTAAGATGGCCTCAAGATGGCGCAAGACGGCCCAAGAGGCCCCCAAGAGGCCCCCAAGACAGCCCACAGGGCGTCCAGGAGGTCTTCCAGGAGGGCCCGAAGAGGCCAAAATCATTGACTTCCCTAAGGTTATTCAAAGATGTTGGCATTTACTTCTTTTCGGCATTCCGACGGCTCAAGACGGCGCAAGAGGCCCCCAAGATCGCCCAAGAGGCATCCAGGATGGCCACATGACGGCCCAAGAGGCCCCCAAAACGGCCCCAAGAAGGCCCCAAAACGGCCCAAGAGGCCTCCAAGACGCCCAAGATGGCCTCTAAGAACCCCTGATATGCCCCAAGATGGCCCCAAGACGACCCAGACAGGCCCCCAAGACGGCTTCCGACTGCGCCAGACAAGCCAGGAACGCCCTAAGACGGCCAAAGAGGCCCCCAAGAAGCCTCCAAAGGCCACAAAAAAACCTCCAAGAGGCCCCCAGAAGCTCCGATGAGGCCCCAAGAGTGCCCCAAGAGGCGCCCAAGAGGCCTCCTCCTCCCCTTCCTCCTCCTGTTCCCCTCGCCCCAACGCGGCCCTCAGGGATGGCCCGAAGAGGCCTTCCAAGGCCACCCCATTGCTCCCAGAGATCTCTCGGTTCATCCTGGTTGCTCGCGTTGTTTCCCTAGATGTGTCCCTTCGTCTCTTTTCCCGTCAGCTCTCGTGTGCAGGGTTTCTGAATGGGCTGGTGGGGAAACGAGAGGCGTGAAGAATCGACGCATGCTTTGGTGTCGCTTCCAGACACGGCGTGTCACGACTGATTTGTCGTGGAATGCCAACATACGAGGTGGGCTACTCGGGATTACTGGGCCCTGGTGACCGAAGTATGCACGCTGGCGGGCGAGGTGGGATACTTGGAATTCTCGGGATTGATGGGACCTAGCAGCAACGGCAAGCAGGGCTGCCAGCCGGGCTGTTCCTCTTCTTTGAATATGTCGAATGGGTGGGTGGTGGGGGGCGGTATGAATATCGCCGTCGCCGTCGTATTCGCCTTCGCCGTCGTCGTCGCATTCGCCTTCGCCGTCGTCGTCTTCCTAGTTGTCGTCGTTGGAGGAAGGGGGGAAATAAGGGGAAGACGAGGAGGGAAGAGGTGATCGGAGGAAAAGGGGGATGAAGCATAGATGAGAGGAGGGCGAGAAAGATGAATGACAGGGCGAGGGGAGGAGGAGTGTAAGAGAGATCAGATGGCAAGGGCGAAAGGGGAGGGAAGATGCAGGAGGGTGAGGGCGACGACGACGACGACGTTCCGAATATCATACTGCTCTTGCTCTTCTGCCCTCCGGAAGCTGCCAGAGGGCCCCAGGGGTATCAGAGAGAGACCTCCTCTGGAGATCTCTGGAAGAAAGCCGCCACGAGGAGAATGAGCCGCCCCCCCGCCTCCTCCTCTCCTCCCCCCTCCCCCCACACCGTGCCCGCACCGCCCTGCGGGACCTGTGCGGGCGTCCCGAAGCGCAGGCCTGCGTGGCGCGCTCGGTCCTCGCTGCGCGGGCCGTGCGCGGCCAGCGGGAGAACAGGGGGGGGGGGGGCCTCGCGCATGCCTGGGTGGCGTCGCCGCCGCGGTCGCGGTCGCCCCAGGCGACGACGGCGCCGTCCTCGGGCGCGGGCAGGGGGAACTGATTGGCGCAGAATGGGGAGGAGATCAGGGATGAGGCCAGACACGAGGGAGATCTCGAGCATTTTTTGCAGGATACCCGTAGCGTCAGCGTGCTGTCCACAGGGAACAAATCAAGATTCGCCTTAGGCGATGTGCAGTGGCCTGAGTAACGAAGTACAGCCCGCCACGGTAGTTGCCTCAGGCGTATGGTGATTGGGAGGTGAGGGGAACCATAATAAGCATGAACAACACAATCATGGGAAGGACACAATAACGAGAGGGAGTCCGATATACTATGCAGTGATGGGCAGCAGCGTGGGCTAAGTGTGCCTGGCGATGCAATACTAATTGGGCATGGTAACAGACAGTAGAAAGCCTGTCAATACAAAAGGTGGCCAACCTTGCTGCGGTCCACAGTACGGTACCCTCGATGGACCAGCCACTCCGCACCAGGGCCAAAGTGGCAGCTGGGTGCCAGAGCATCGGGACCCTCCTGCACGACCACCTCCTCTCATCACACCCCCGCCCAACAGCCGACCTCCCCCACAGTGGCGCGCAGCAAAGTGAGGCTGCAAAAGGCTACGCTGTAGAACGCAAGTCGGGTTCACACAGAAGGCACACATGGGCGATGTATCCTTCTCCACCTCCTGATTGTCGTCGTCATCATCGCCACAATCGACATCACCATCACCAACAGCCTTGCAACCTTCATCATAATCACCACCAGCATCGACATCACCACCACCATCATCACCACACCCACCATCATTACCACCACCACCATCACGATCACAATCAACATCGTCATCATCAACATCATCAACATCATCAACATCATCGTCATCAACATCATCAACATCAACATCATCACCATCACCATAACCGTCACCATCACCATCACCAGCATCATCATCATCACTACCATCAGCATCACCATCGCCATCACCATCACCATTACCACCATCATCATCATCATCAGCAGCATCATCATCAGTATCAGCATCAGCATTATCATGAGCATCCTCATCACCATCACCACCGACGCGTCCAATCGCCTGTCTCGACCCGCTGTGAGAGAAGGACGTCGGCTTTACGCCCTCTTGCGCAGTGGCTACCGACGCTCCCTCCTCCGACAACCACTCCTCATCCACCTCCATAGTTCATGTCCACCTCCTCCTCCACCATCACCTTCCTCCCTACCCTTCTACTCCACCATCACGTTCTGGCCCCTCCTCCTCTGGCTATCCTCCTCTTCCTCCTCCTCCTCCTCCTCCTCCTCCTCCTCCTCCTCCTCCTCCTCCTCCTCCTCCCCATCCGCATCCTCATCCTCCTCCTCCTCTTCCTTCTCCACCTCCTCCTCCTCCTCCTCCTCCTCCTCCTCCTCCTCTTCCCCTCCTTTTCCCTGCTTTCATCCTCACTCCGTCGCTCCCAAGCCCTACCTCCCTCAACGTCCCCTCTTTCGCTCCCTGGCCGGGCCCCGTCCTCCCGCACGGCGACGAACGCATGGCCATTGCCGTGCACGCTGGTCACGCCGCCAGCGAGGCGCTCGCGCGCCTTGCGTTATTTCAGGCCGGACTTCAATCATCCTCTTTCTCCTCTCCTCCGCCTGCTCCTCGCCTCCTCGACCTTCGCGTTCCATCCCACCTTCCTCCTCCTCATCCTCCTCCTCCCACCATCTCCCTCCTCCTCCTCCTCCTCCTCCTCCTCCTCCGCCTCCTCCTCCTCCTCCTCCTCCTCCTCCTCCTCCTCCTCCTCCTCCTCCTCCTCCTCCTCCTCCCCCCACCTTCTCCTCCTCCCCCCCGTCCTCCTCCTCCTCCTCCTCCTCGATGCTCGAGGTTCGAGGATCAAAGCTGGTGACGTGCTTCATGCTTTCCCCGCAGCGGCGCCGGGGGAGGGAGGGGACGTCTGCGCAAAGAATGTGGAACGGTTCTGGCAGCTTCGGCCTTGAAGGATCGAGGACTTGCAGGGCTCCTGTGCTGCATTTGATGTTCCGACTTTTTTTTGCGCTGGCCCCCCGAAGCCTCCTCCGACGAACGTCGGGCGGGGAGGGGGGAGGGACCAGAGGATGAGGAGAGGGAGGCCCACAGCTCCCAAAAGTGCATCGAACCATTACAGCCATCGTCTTGCCACAAGGGGCGCAGAACAGGGAACACATGGGCCGCCTTCCCCATTCCGAGCCTCGGTCACGAATGGGCTCTCCGAAATGGGTTCCCCGACCCGGAGCTGAGGAACGGCCCGAAAGCCAGAGCCAGGGCCCCTCCCTGGGTAGTCGAAGCCAATCTGGCAGGCCCAATCTGGCAAACGGGGGCAATCTGGCGAGGGAGCCAACGCGAATCCAGTCTGGCGAATAACCCAAATCATCCAGTTTGGCCGGGCCAGATTGGCCCTTGGGGCCCAATCCAATCTGACAGTCTGGCCTTCGACTACCCAGCCTCCTGAGCCCAACGTGGCCCTCATCTCAGCGTCTTCACTGCTCGGCGCCGAGCCCAGGGGGGGGGGGAGCGAGGAGGAGCAGGCCTTCTCAGAAGGCTCCGAAGTCCCCCTTGGAGGCCCCCTGGTGAGAAGGCAAGGCCCGCGCTCGCGCCAGCGCGCGACGACGACGAAGACGACGACGCCGACGACGACGATGACGCTGACGACGCAAAAATGACGCCGCGGACGACGACGCCGACGCCCACGACGACGACGAAGACTACGATGCGCGATGCGCGTGCGCCCACGCGCGCGCGTCGAAAAAGCACGACGCACGCGAGGGGCGCCTCCGCCGGGCACCGCCCGCCGTGCAGCGGGTGCCCCCACACCACCACGGACCCGTCCTGAGGGCGCGGGCGCGGGCGCCCCGTCGTAAAGGGTGGGGCCGCCGCGGTGGGAGGCGGCCAAAGCCGGCAAGCTGGCTTCGAGCTTCGAGCTATCCGACGCAGTCGCTGGGGAGAGCTAAAGACCGCGGTGACGCTGCTCAGCCTTGCTAAGCTGCTTCGGCCACGGGCCCGCCGTCAACCGATTGAGGTACACCCTGCGAAATGCTTAAGAAATCATGGGTTAAGAAATTCATAGTCTCAGAACTTGACTAAAAACCCAAACTTTCTATTAAAATCTTAGGATTTACGTTGAAACATTAAGAATAATCGAGACCCTGGACGAAAACTTAGGTTTTCTTAAGCATCGCCTAAGGTGTAAACACAAGCTTTGGGCACGCGGAGAAAGGTCCAGCGGAGGGCCACAGCGGCACCTGCAGTCGGTCTGCTGACCCAGGGGACGATGCAGAAGGAACGAGGCCCCTTCGTGTTCCAAATGGTCAAGTCCATGGATGAAGGGGCCCCAGAACACACAAATAAATACACACAAATGAAAATGATCCCCATATTTTCCCATATTTTCTGGGTTTTTGTCTTCCCCCCCAATTCCTATATTTTCCCATATTTTCCTGGCACTCGACGATTAATTGTGTCTGTGTGTTTCTTTCCCTCCTGAATGGAGCCCGCAGCAACGGCTGGGCCCCTTTCTGGCGGCGCCCCGCATGCAAACCTAAGGAGGGACCGAGCCCCTCTTGAAAAGCAGAAGGAACAAACGCCACGAACATACTCCAGATTTCGTAAGAAAGGGAGGGGGGTCTCATTTCGGGGGGGGGGGGATCTCTTCCAGGCTATCTTGGAGGGGGCTGAGGGGGGTCTGGGGACGATGTTTTGGAGGGTTCTCCCACGGGGGGGGTCTGAAATGGCTTGTCTTGGAGGGTCCAGACCCCCTCCCTTTTATTACGAAATCTGGAGTACTCAGCGGCCCGACTGCACCAAACGTAGGGGCCCTCTGTAGAAGCCCCCTAGATGGGGTCGGAGTGGATGGGGTCGGAGGATCGTGCCGCATCGCCGATGCATCGGCGATGCATCGGCCGTGCATCGGCGATGCACGGGCGATGCATCATCGACGTCGGCGATGCATCGGCGATGTCCTCCCACCCCATCCACTCCGACCCCATCTGGGAGGCCTGGACTCTGGCGGGGCACTCTGGAGTCCACTGTCGCGATCGCCGTCGTGATCGCCGTGGTTGGCGTCGGCGTAGCCGTCGTCGTCGTCGTCGTCGTCGTCGTCGTCGTCGTCGTCGTCGTCGTCGTCGTCGTCGTCGTTGTAGTCTTCGTCTTCGTTTTCGTCATCGTTGTCGTCGTCGTGATCGTCGGCGTTGTCGTCTTCGTCTTCGTTTTCGTCATCGTTTTCGTCGTCGTGATCGTCGGCGTTGTCGTCGTCTGCCCCTCGGCCTCCGGCGGGTCTCCGGCGGCGTTCGACGGCCCCCGGCGGTCTGCGGCGGGTCTCTCGGCGGGTATCTCTCGGTGCAGAGCCCGGGGCCGCGTGCTCGGCAGAGGGTCCACCGTGGAATGCTGGGGACCTCCTCCTCCTCCTCCTCCTCCTCCTCCTCCACCTCCTCCTCCTCCTCTTCCTCCTCCTCTTCCTCCTCTCTCTCCCCCTCCTCCTCCTCCTCCTCCTCCTCCTCCTCCTCCTCCTCCTCCTCCTCGCCTTCATCCACGCCGGTTGTGAGGATGTCCCGAGCGGCGGGAGGGGGCGAAGAAAGTGGAAGAGCAGGGGGAACGGGTGGAGGAAGGAAGGGAGGGGAAGGAGGGGGGAGAGGAGGGGGGGCGGATGGAGGACGGAGGGAAATCGGACGAGGTGTTTGCAGGAGGGAGGGAGGGAGAAAGGAGAGGGGGGCGGGGGGGCACGCGGAAGATGAGTGGGAAGGGAGGGAAGAGAGGAGGGTGAGGGAGGTAGATGGTGGCAAAGGGAGTAGGAGGAGGAGGAGATGGGAAAGGAGGGAGCATGGAGAATCAGTAAGAGAAAAGAAGGGAAAAATGAAGGAGTAGTGTCTGAGGATGGAGGGTGAGGAGAAGAGGGAGGGAGGATGGAGCATGGGCGAGACTGAGGATGGAGGGTGAGGAGAAGAGGGAGGGAGGATGGAGCATGGGCGAGAGGGACGAAAACATATGATCAGATGCAGACGGGAGGAAGCCGAGGGAGGAGGTGGAAGGAGCCCCGCTGGACGCAGCTTCAGAAAGTGGCCAGAACAGTCCAAGGTGGGTTTCCTGGGACTGGCTTTGCAAGGATCTTGGTCAGACGGCGACGGCGACGGCGGCGGCGACCTCGGCGGCAGCGAAGGCGTCTGGCAGGGGATATGTCGACCCCTATCCCAGGCTTCGTGGAGATTTCGAGTGGACCAGAAATTCGGGGCCCAACACTGGGATATACGATGAGTGGGAGTCCACCCTCGACACGGCTGCGTCACTTACAGCCCCCTCCGGGTGTATCCCAGGGTTTCCCCCCTCTTCTGAACGGCCAAAAACTCTTCGGGCAGAACCCGGGGGAGGGGTGGAGAACCTCGCCTGCGAGCGCCGGCGGCGGCGAAAATGCCGACGGCGGCGACGGCGACGACGTCGGCAGCGACGGCGTCGGCTGCCACGGCGACGGCAGGCGCGCTCGGCGCCCGAGGACGGGGAGCCCGGGCGCCACAGCCGCGCGGCGGGGGCCGCTGGGGCCGGGTCCTCCCGCAAGGCGGCGAAGGCGCCGTCCGTGGAGCTGACGCTGCGGACGCCCTCGGCACGGCGGCGGCGGTCGCGGCCGGAGGCGGCGGCGGCGTGGACGGCGGCGTCGGCACGGGCGGCGAGGGGTGTCGCCGCGTGGGTGGCGAGAGGCGGAGGCGTGAGGTGGCTGGCTCTGGGCCGGCCCCCGCCCCCGACGGAACATGGGGCCAAGGCGTGCAGCGTGAGGCCGGTGCCCTTCTCCGAGGTCTGCACTGCCAGCTTACATGGAGTGATCATCAGGGCGGCACACATAAAAGGAATGTCGTGGATGGTGGACGACCCACCCGCTGGTCTGGCGGAATGTTCTGGCGAGCTCGTAAACAGCGACAGACAGCAAAGGAAGGGTGGAGGCGTCCTCGCCATCTCCTGCGGTTCCTTCTCCCTCCTCCTCTCATGCTCTCCTCCCTCCCTTCTGCCTCCTCTCTGCTCATCATTCCTGCTCCATCATGGTTCTCTCTCCTGCTGCCCTCCCTCCTCTTCCCCTTCAGCGTGCCCCCCCCTTGCAGAAGGTCACCACGCACAGCGATAGACGATAGAATTAAAGGCCTCCAAAGTGGGATCCGAGTAGATGGGATCGGAAACGTCAGCGTGGACAAAGTCGGTCTCCATATCGAGCCGCATCGACGATGCATCGGTTATGCGGCGCCATCCTACAACCCCGCTTTGTTACTCTGCCTCCGTTTGGAAGAGCCGCAAGGTCTAACACCATCCCTGCTTGCGTGGGTGAAATGGGATTCCGTGGCACGGATTGTGCTTGTTTGTTGTTCGTCGTTTGTTGTCTATTGCTGTCGTCGTCCTCCCCACGATCCGCAACGACCCACTTCGCGATCCACCCGCGACCCACTCCGCGACTCAACCCGCTACCCACACGCGACCCACCGCGCGACCCACCCTGCGACCCAGGGCCAGCCCGCCCGCCCCCTCACTCTTATCCGCAACTGCGGGGGGCCAGACATAATAATGAAACCCCTCTCCCTTTCCCCGATCATCTCTCGCCCCCTCCTCCTCCCTCCTGCTGCCGTCCCTCTTCCCCCTCAGCGAGTCCGCTCTGCAGCAGGCCACCGCGCACAGCGGCATACAGTCAACCCGTATCATAAGGATGCGCGGTAAGGATGCAAGGGCATCGGACGCCCATTTCGAAGCTTTCGAGCGGGGAGCGGCCAACGAGAGTGGCCAAGCATGGACCGAGGAGGCCAGGATGCAAGGGCACCCTGGGGGAGGCTGCCCATCCTTACCATGCGGGTTGACTGTAACATGACGACCTGCAAAGACCACCCCCCTCCCGATCCTCTCGCGCTCCCTCCCCCTCCTGCCGCTCCCGCCTCCTGCTCCTGCCGCCGCTCCCCCCGCTCCGCGCGAGGAGCTCCCGAGGGGGGCAGTCCCCCGCCTCGAGCTGGTCCTGCACCGGGCCAGGGTCTCCCCCGTGGGTGCGGCGGCCCCAGGCGACGACCTCCGGGGAGCACCCCGTGCAGCTGCCAATGTCCAACTGTTCTGCCAAGTCGTCCGCGCTCGTGCTTAATGGTGGTCGTGCCAGCACTGCCAGCTACAGCTGCGCCGTCTCCCGAATACTTACACGCCAGAGCCTAGCGAGACAGAGGAAGAGCAGGAACGCATGGAAAAGGAAAGTTGTCCGAAGGGGGGGGCATCAACCATCTCAGGCTGGGACACTGTGTGCTAGCAAGCAGTCGCTTTACCTATTTCGGGCGTGCGAAGAAACAGCTGCTGCCCGTTATCTTAGAAGCACGCATGAAACTTATCACAAAGAGCGCTGCAAAATGGCACGACTGGGTCACAGTACACTCCGACCTCGATGACGAGCCGATGCGAAGCGATGCGTATGTGCTTTGATGAATGCACCAGGTGTTGCCCACACCACGTATGGTGGCAAGGGCTGACGCATTCCCACCTACACATCCACGCTGGCCAAACTCCGCAGACATGCTGGGCGCCCCTTCACCGGGACAAAGAGGACCTCCATGCCGTAACTACGGCCACAACGCGGTCCCAGAACGGCGACAGTCTCCGTCATTGAACGCAAGCGCCGCGCCTCAACCTCTTCAGTCCGTTTCTAAGGACAATGAAAAAACGAGATGGCGCGTTCCATGGGCCGCAACGCAAGTTCCACCCCGTTTGTAGAAACCTCGTGGCCCAGGGCACGTCTTTCGCCATAAGAGGCGACACATGCGCTCCAAACGATGTCCACGAGGCCCTCAGAAGGCATGCAACACTAATCCATCCAGGTCAAGGGAGGTACACAATTCAATCAATGAGCTTTGTACGCAGCAATTGGCGAGCTCACGCTTCCAGAAAAAGTGGTGGGTTCTGCAAAAACAGCTGGTAACACGTCTGGCCATTGTTCCTGAAATTGGTCTGCGGCCAAGACATCACGAGACACGCATCCCCCGAACCTGCTGCTCGCTCATGGCCTTTTCTCTCGCGCCAACCTTATTTTGTCGTTTCCCCTCCCATCCCCCGCTCCTTCTACTATGGGTATGGGCTGCGTGTGTGCGTCAGTGGGGTGCGTGTGTGTGTGTGTGTGTGCATCCTCGTGGCAGGTGACGCGGGCGGCCTTCGGATGACCTCGCTCCTCTTCCGGTGCTCCTCGTTCGTCCATTCGCTCATCTTTCCCCTCTGAGTTGATGCCGCTGCTCTGCGGGAACAGAACTTCATTCCATACAGTCTGGCACGCCTCCACCTGGCCGACGGTTTGCCAGCAGGCAGACGGGGCGGCGAGGAGGTGAAGCTGGAGGACGTGGCGATGCCTTGAGGCAAGAGTCAGCTGAGGGAGCGGCGATTACAGCTCGCAGTCTCACGAAGCTCATTGTGCTCCCGACGTTGGCCGACACCGCGGAGCACCATGCGAGGCCCCGCTCGCATCGCATCGCAGCTGTCTATTGTTTCAGCTTTGTCCACGTGGTGATCCCGAGGATGTTACGTATGATACTCAAGTGTGCAGTGTAGCTCGTCGTTCAGTTGGTCAGTCCCAGGCTCGCTGCGGGGAGTTGAACTCAGGACGGCAGTATCAGACTGGGCCACTCAAGGCCCAGCCAGCTCCAATAGCTGGGGCCCATCGCAAGCTTCGCCCTTGCCCTCTGTCTGCGCAGCTCCTCGTCAGCCTCACGCGTTCCAGTCCACATCTCTGGCGTGCAGCGCGCTGCCCGCACGGACCTGAAGCATCGAGTGCGCGGGGTGGAGCAGGAAAAAAAGGCAGAGGAGGAGGAGGAGGCGAACGAGAGACCACTGGTGAGGGCCGCCGTCTCTGCCGCCCACTCGAGCGCAGCAGCTCTCTGCCTGGGCTCCCGAGGTGCCCTGCCTCTCCTCTGCCTCGCCATCGCGCCGCTGCCGCGCCGGGGCCCGTCGATGTCGCTCACCGTGAGCAGCCGCGTTCTGACGCGTGCTTCTGCGGACGGAGGATGTGGCACAGGGGCGCGACAGTCCCGTGCCGATCTGCGCCGGGGCAGCGAAAAGGTAGAGAAGGGAACATGGAGGAGGGCCGCCGGCTTGCCGCTCGTGCTGCGACCTGCCGCAGCAACCGAATACCGCGGCCTGTTTTTCGGCGGTGGACAAGCCTCCATTTAGTAAACCTCCCCTTAGTGAGAACGGCCTGGGACCGAAACCGACGGACCTGGACCCGCAAAAATTACGGCCGCGACGCCCTCTCGCGAACCGAAAACGGCCAATTCCTGAATCGACGTGTCAGGGTAGGAGGTCTATCCACCTCCGAGTTTTCCACCACCACCACACTACGCTGGAGGGGGGAAGGAGGTGGAGGACGAGGAGGAGGAGGACGAGGAGGAGGAGGACGAGGAGGAGGAGGAAGGAGGAGCCCCTCCCCCTCCAGCTTATGGTGGTGGTGGTCGGGCGATGCTCGCATGAGCGCGCTTCTTGTCCGCGAGGGTGCCCGGATGCCACGGAAGGCCGGGCGGCTCCGCGGGGAACGGCTGTCGGGGGTCCAGGTCGAGCGAGTGGCTCCACAGAGGAGCACGGCACGAGTCACCAGATGCACGCGTCCGAGCTACACCCTGCAAAGTGCTTTAGAAGTCATGGGTTCAGAAATTCATAGTCTCAGAATTTGCATAAAAAAGAAGAATGTCTATTCAAATCTTAGGATTCACACTGAAACATCAAGAAACATCGAGATTCTGGCCGAAAACTTGGGTGTTCTTAGGCATCGCCTAGAGTGTACGTCCAGAAATAGGGAGGTATCAGGAAGAGGAAGGGAGATCAGCGAGAGGAAGAGATCAAAGGGCCAGTACGTGGGGGATTCAGGCACGCCGCTGGGACGGGACGTTTTGGGGCTCGAATAAGGAGCATACGTAACTGAGAGCAGAGGGTCAGAGCACTGCTACGCGGGAGCGAAGAAAGGGGAGCTAGAGACAGAATGACGAAAACGCGGGAGACAGGTAGGCGAGGTAGGTGGGACAAGCTCCAAAGACGCATCCCTAGCCTCAGCGTCGGAAAATATCAGGCGGCGCTGCTTCGAACAGCTGGGCCCATGATTGGATGCGTCGGGAGGAGGGAGGGCGGGGTAGAAAAAGGAGACAAATAAATATAGGTAGAGAGAGAGAGAAAGAGAAAACAACAACACACAACAACAAAAAACAAACAAGCATGCGCGAAAGAGAGATAGAGGGAAAGAACACAAACGACAAATACATATATAGAGACAGAGATGTAGAGAGAACCGAAAAAGGAAAAAGGCAGGAAGAGAGAGAGAGAGAGAGAGAAAGAGAGAGAAAGAGAAAGAGAGAGAGAGAGAGAGAGAAAAAAAGAGAGAGAGAGAGAGAGAGACAGAGAGATCCGCGACCCCCGCTTGCCAGGGGTAAAAAGGCGTGCGAAACATTTGGCCACACCCCCATCCACAATTACGCAATCTACGCCCCCTCCGCTTACTGTTTTCTTGCACACAGGATTCCTCGAAGTTGGGTTTTCGCTTCGGTTTTTTGTCAAAATGTTGTTCCAGCTGGAACGCTGGCCTTATGTTCGGGCTTCCGCTCGTTCCGAATCGTGCCCCCGCTGCAGTACTGGCCATCTTTCCGCGCTTCTCCTCGTTCCGAGTCGTGCTCCCGCTGCAGCGCTGGCCTCATTTCCGCGCTTCCGCTCGTTCCGAAATGTGCTCCCGCTGCAGCGCTGGCGTTATTATTTCCAGTGCCATGCCACGGCGTGCAATGCAATGATATGTAGTGTTCCGCTGTGCGACGCCATGCCTTCAGCTGCAATGCTCGGATATGCAGTGCTTGACTACGCAGTGCCACACCATGTTACGCCATGCTAGGCTTTGATGTTTAACGCCATGCTACGCCATGTCCTGTTCTGTGCCGCTGTGCGATGCCATTATTTGGGCTGCAATGCTGCCATGCTATGACATACTACGCTCTGCCGTGCTCTTCTACGGCCTGCTATGCCGTGCTCTACGATGCATCGCGCACCCTCTCGGGATCATTGCCCTGCTCAACATCCGACTGTGCGAATGAAGAGGAGAGCTACGCTGTGTCAGGGGATAGGAGGGAAGGGTGGGACGTCAAAAAATACGCGAGCGCACCTAGCTTTCCCTTTACCCATCCCTCAGGGTCCAAATCCCGTTCAAGGGGGAGGGGAGGGGGGGGGCGGGGGACGAGCTCGCCAACGCACCCCCGGGGCCTCGGGAGCCCCCGACAGGCCCTACGACTGTCCAAGAGAGCCCAAACAGAGCGCCAAGACAGGCCTGAAGGCTGTCGAGGCGGCCGCAGGTAGCCCCGACCCGGTCAAAGATGGCTTCGAGACGTCCGAAAAGGCCCACACGGTTTCGCGAAGGACCGCCGAGGCGGCCCCAAGAAGCAAGCATCATCCCACTATCATTGAAAAACTAGCGCTGTTTGCCTACGCAACTTCTTCGTCTGACACCGTGCAGTACGGCCCCAAAGTCCCCCAAGATCGTCCCAAGACGGCCCATGAGGCCCCCAAGAAGGCCCCAAGACGGGCCAAGAGGGCCCTAAGAGGGCCCAAAAGCCATCCAAAATCGCCCCAGAGGCACCGAAGAGACCCCAAGAGGGGCCCAACACTGGGAATACGAACTGATATTCGACCCTTCCACCCCAAGATGGCCCCAAGAGCCCCCTCGAAGTTCCCAAGGCGTCCCGAAGAGGCCCCCAGAGGCCACCAAGAGCCCTCCCAGAGGCCCGCAAGAGACGCCCAAGAGGCCCCCAAGCAACCCCAAAAAGCTCTCCAAATCCTAAAGGCTCCTTCCTGCTCCTCGCCCTCCTCCAAGCAGACTATCGAATCTTTCCGTAGGGGTCGGCGGAATGGCGCAAGCCGCTTGAATGGATGTAGAGGGGCGGAAGGGAAACGAAAGGAAGAGACGGAGAGCGAAGGCGAGAAGGATAGCGGAGCGAGAGTGACGAGGGCGCGGGCGGGAGAAACCGGCGGGACCTGCCCGCCATCCTTCACGGCTGCGAACGCGAACGAGGAGGCGCACAGCTGGCGTACAGCCTGCCCCGCCGCAGCCGCCGCTGCCCCCGCAGTACGGAGGAGGAAGGCCCAGCCCTCCAAAGTCTGAAGGAGACATCGAGGGATGAGGCTCAGAGGTTCTTCGAGGTCTCAGGCATGTGGTATGTGAGGAGTTCGGGCATCTTGGGGCGCCTCTCGGCGACTCTCCGTCGCACGGCTGGACGTACCTCGAAATTCTGACCAGAACGCACTCTGGGACAGGTCTGGGATCGATGTCTTGCTGCCAGAACTGGACCTCCAACATCTTGAACAAAGCCGAGGCAGAAAGTGGCACAACTTTCTGCCTCGAGGGGTCTTCTTCGAAGCCCTGAACCGTCAAAAACGAGATGGGACCAGTGATCGACCCCAGGGAAGGAGTCGGGACTCTCCTCCTCCTCATCCTCCTCCTCCTCCTCCAACTATTCCTCCCCTTCCTCCTCTTCCTCCTCCTCCCGTTCCTCCTCCCCCTGTTCCTGTTCCTGTGCATGTTCCTGTGCCTGTTCCTGTGCCTGTTCCTGTTCCTCCTCCTCCTCCGTCATGGTCGCAACGGCATCGAGAGAAATATTCGACGGGGAGAGCAGCCGCAGCAGGTCAAGCACGAACGCAGGCAGGCGAAATACTGTCTGAAGCTTCACGTCCTGCTTGTTCTGAACGGGGGCAACGTGCGCCCTTTTGTACCGCGCCGCGCCCAACATGACAGCAAACGTCGTGTCTGGCGCCGCGCGATGCGCGAAACGCGGTCATCGCAGCGCCCTCATGCGGCCCCCGGAGAGGGAACGCGGTACGTTGGTGGCCGCCCCATGGGAATGCATATGAGACGGTGAAACCACCCGCTGTTAGCGCGCGTCTTGGGCCAGGACTTCGTCTTGCAAGACTTGCAAATAGGATGCTTCACGGCGATGAAACAATCGCCCTCGTTTTGCTGCGGCTGCACGGCAAGGACATGGGAGGCATCGCTCACTTCTTACGGAGGCCTCTCATGCTCTGGCAGCGCCCCGTGTTGCACAACCTCGTAAGGAAGTCCACCCCGTCTGGCCTTGAGATACGCATTCATGGCGACGCGCTCCTCTGCCATCACATGCTCTTATAACAAAGAAACATGAGCGCGCTCCTTTATAGAACGTCTGGGCTGTGCGTCGGCATAGCCACTGGAGAGCACAGCCTGCGTGTCTAGCTGCTCTTGCTCCGTTTCAGCTGTGCCAACCTTGACGGCGCGAACGTCGGTTCCATCCAGACACCTAGGAGACTGAAGCAGGACCCGGCCCGGCCCACTGAGACAGGAGCAGAGAGACCGAGAACAGAGGCACATGCGAAGCTTATCGTCAGAGCTAGCTCGCCTGCTGCCCATGCTGCCATCCGATAGAACGGTCAGATCACGGCGCATGGCAACTACCTCACTGGGAGAGCGGGGGTGAGCCGGCGGAGACGATAGGGGTTATCCCATGGAGGCAGACAGGGGAGCGTCTCCTTCAAGAAAGCTCCGATTCTCGCGGGCAGTACAAGCCTTCTCATCACCAGAAATCGACCGATTCCGACGGTTAAGGCGATGCACAGCAGGTGGTTTCTCGGCTCCGGAGGCTTGGCCACGCAGCCATCGGAGTCGAAGCCGCTAGACGGCATCTCAGGAGCAGGCGACGAAGCAGCGGGCCCGTCACTGGGGACAAGAAAACTGCTCACGTCGAGCGGAAGCGGCGGAGGCACCAGCGGAAGAAATAGATGCCGTTGTCCTCCTGCATCTCGTCCGTCGGATGGACGCACGGCCGCAGGCGGTGCGGGCGGCGGCGGGTGCCGTGGCGGGAGCAGAGGTGGCGCAGCCCCCAGCCACCCACCTGGGGGAGGCGGCGGCACAGGCCACGGCGGCGGCGCAGGCCGAAGCGGTGCCTGCGCAGCGCCCTTCTCCGCTGGCAACCCAGGTCGCCAAGGCCGAAGAGGCAAGGACGAGCCTCCGCCTCGCAAGGCAGCGGAGGTGGGGCCGAGGGAGGAGGAGGAGGAAGCGGGGAGGAGCGAGGGAGACAGCGCGTGGACGGCAAGAGGGCAGGAGGGAGGACGCAGGGCGGAGTGGAGCTCCCACTGGCTACCTCTCTGTGAAGCCCGACTGCAGGTGCTGCACGCGTGAACGACGACGACGACGACGACGACGACGACGACATGCGACGACCCCAACGACGAACGATGACGAACGGCGAATGACGAGCACTTGCGAACGACGGCATACGCCGGCGGCGACG
>CAUYUJ010015127.1:75963-85963 GCA_963575745.1 Prorocentrum cordatum | reverse complement strand
GGGTTCTCATGGGTCCTGAGGGGCTCTAAGGATTCTGAAGGATTCTGACGGACTCTGAAGATTCTGATGGGTTCTCAAGGATCCTGATGGGGTTATGAGGATTATGAGGGACTCTGGCGGATACTGAAGATCCTGAAGGGTTCAGAGGATTCTGAGGGATTCTCAGGATCCGCAAGGAACCTGAGGGATTATCAAGGATCCGGAGGGATTCTGAAGGATCCTGACGGATTCTGGGTTCTGATGGATCCTGAGGATCCTGAGGGGTTGTGATCGAGGGATCTTCAGGATCCTAAAAAAGGATCCGGAGGGACTCTGAGGATCCTGAAAGATTCTGGAGGGTTCTGAACGATTGTGAGGATTCTGAAGGAGTCTGAGGATCCTGAGGGATTCTGAGGATCCTCAGGTATCGTGGGGGATCCTCCAGGGTCCTGAGGGCTTCGGAAGGATCCCGAGGGACTCTGAGGATGCCGAGGGATTCTGAAGGATCCTGAGCCCTGACCCCCTGGGGCCTGATCCCTGGGCCCTGAGCCCAAGGCCCCGTGTCCTAGCCCTCAGCCTTGGGCTCTACGTTACGAACCGTGAGCCCTGAACCCTCCGCCCGGGGGGGGGGCCCTGCGGGGGCCGATGGCCCCCGCAGGGGGCCTTACTTGTTTCTATCATTTTTTTGTTTTTTAATAATAAAAAAAAAAAACGTCCGGCGTCTTGAATCCCGGACCCGGCTAAAGATACACCCGCCACAACGGGGGGGCTCACTTTTTCGGTCAGCGGCGGTAGGATCAACCGCACCGTGGTCGGAGCGGCGGCCAGGTTGTGGAGACACAAGTTTCGCACACAGAGAACCGGGGGAGTTTAAACGTGTGTGCAAGTTAATGGGTGAAAGCACGATGCGTAGGATGCCGAGACAGCGTCACATACGCTGGCACAAGCACCGTGAACATGTACGCACGCACGCGACTCAAACCCATTCTCAATGGCAACACTAGCTGTGCGTCCGTCGAGCACCCGCCAATGTGTTCATGATGTTGGTGGCCTGCTCGTTCAAAGTGTGCAAGGCGGTGCCCTTCTTGAGCGCCTTCATTCCTCCAAGCCCGACGACCGTCCAAGTAAAAGATTGGACGAACCGTGCCAACTTGTCCCTGCCCTCCGACTTGCTGAGAGGTTTGTTGAAAGTCGCGACGCTCAACTGATCAAGATTTGCCATGGCGCTCATCGACAAGGTGCCGGCAATGTGCAGACGCTGCACGACTCTTTTGAGGACACCGATTGTATACCGACACCGATCCTGGACACAGGACCGACCCGTGCAGGACCTGTGCAGGTATATGGTCGGCGTCCTCCGACGTTGAGAGAAGATAGAGGATGAGCCGAAACGACGTGGCCGAAGCAAGGTGCGGCGGAGCTCCGCCAGCCGAAGAACTGGCAGCAATCAACACGCGCGAACAAACATAGGCTCAGGGCCTTCGACTTGCCAAGCTTGCCAACCAGCGGGTCCCATGAAGTCTCGGCCCCTCCCCCCGGCGGGCGCTTCTCCTCCCCCCACGTGCCCTCTGGGGCCCAGGCTGAAACAAATCGCTCGATCCTCGATGCGCGTCCCGCAGGCTGCGGGCAAGATTTGTGTCCATATCCCGTGAATCTTGCACCTTCTTGGAAGGGACGACACGCGGCCGAGGCAAGCTGGACATGCACGAAGGCCGAGGCCCTGTGGGGCCGAACACTTCTCTCCGTGTCCCGTGCGCCTCGGGCTTCTGGGGACGGGAGCCCGAAACTCCGAGCTGTAGCGCATGCACGGCAGGTTCGTGTCGTGTCGACCCCGGCGTTGGTTTTTGACACCGCAGGGATCGTTCAACCTTGAACGATCGGCCGCTGCCGCAACGTCCGATCGTTCAACATCGATCGATCTGAGTCGCCGGCGGCGTGCAACCTGGAACGTCCGCGCTGGGGTCGCCGCTGGTCGACACGACGCAGACCTACCGTATGGACACAAGTCTTGCCCGCAGGAGGGGGAAGCGGAGGCAGGGGGCGGGGGGGGGGGGGACCAGACGGCACGGCGAGCGTGGCCGGGCAAGGCGCGGCACCCTCGTTGCCGCACACGTCGGCGACGCCCCCCGCGAGGAGCTCCCGCACCTGGTCGGCGCCCCGCCCCCCCATGGCTCCCTCGAGGTCGGCCGGACGTGCGACGGCCTGGCTGTTTGCTTCCATCGTTGCAGCCCTCTGTGGGCCCCCTGCGGCCATCAAAGATAAGCCCACTGGACATACAACGGCCTCCGCGGGAAGTGGTCGGGATCCCTGGGGCCGCGGACACGATCCCATCGCCAGATGTCTGGGAGCGCGCCACGGGGTCACCGTGGCGACCAGATGGGTCACATGCCGTTCGTTTTCAGGGTTCCACTGTCAGATTGTGGCTCTCGCCTTGGCGCCGCGCGCATTCCTTCTGAGATGCTGCAGCGAGTTCAAGGCTGCAGGAGGGGTCGTCTTCCAAATGGGCCTCTCGTGCCAGCGCCGCGCACATTCGGCTCAGGAGCCTGCAGCAGTTCCAGGAAGGGCTGGCGGATCGGCTCCAAAAGGGAGCTCTCGCCCCAACGCCGCACGCGCTCGTCATCATACAAGGTCCCCACCGGCGCCAGGCATGGGGCGGCTCATGCTCCAAGCCGGGCAGCCGCCCTCGCGCCATGCCTGACGCGATCCAGCCCAAGGAATCAGCTGCACAGGATGGAGACCGGGGAGCTCTCACAAAACGGGGGTCCCGCTCCCGCGCGGCGCACATTCGCGTGCAGAGCTCGCAGCAATAGTACAAGGGCACGTCGAGAAGACGTTCGGCACTGCGCGGATCGAGGGCGGCCCCTTCTCAGGAAGGAAGCTCTCGCTTGGAAAACAGCTCCCCTGGAAGCGCATGACCAGGCTTGTGAGATGCACCGTTTTCCCAAGCATGGCACAGCGAAAGCATGGCAATCATTGCACTTGGAACCTGCGCGCAGCTCACGACCATGATGGGCTGGCTGCGGCGGCCCTTCTGGAAGGGGGACCTCGCTGGACACGCCACGGAACGCTGTGATGCATGCCCATCGTCTGCCGCTGTCCTGCTGGCGCGCCAGAGGGACGCCAGGCAATCCCTTGTCAAAACCAGGCCCTCGCCGAATTGGCAACCCCCTATAGGGGGCTGGTCCCTCAGAGGGGGGACGCGTCGTGCCGTGCACAAGGAAAGCCGACAGGGAAGCATGCGGAGGGGACTCTGGACGGGAGGGTGTATTGCAGCATCGCTGGTGCAACATGGGCTTACTCTGGCTCTCCCTCGCCTCCTCTGCCTCCCTCCTTCTCCCTCCTGATCCTCTCCCTCCCTGCCGACGGCCACCCCCAGCGCTCTGGACCGCTCCCCAGCCAGGCGTTCGTCCCCGGCAATTGCCATGGCCCCTCCTGGCCCGAAGCGGGCTTCCCGATCCCCAAGAGCAGTGAAAAGCGCCCGAGGACACGACGACGACCACCGACGGCGCGACCCCCTTGGGCTCTCCCTGGGTGCCTCCGGCCAGAACCCAAGGGGGGAGCCCGGCCGCCGCGAAAGGCCAGAAAGCACCCGCCCGGAAGTCTGGGCCAGAGCCCGGGGACCTCGCCTGCGAGGCGGGGCCTCTGCATGATCGCCGCCGCAGTCGTCGATCGAGGGCCGATCCGAGGCGGGGACTTCCCATCCCACGACCACCGCCCCATATGGGGACCGATCCTCGGGGACCTCGGCGGGCGGTGGACACGGATAGGTTAGGCCCCCCGACGGGCCCGAGTCCACCTCCACACACGCCGCCCGCCGAGGCCCCCGAGGACCGGTCCCCATGGGGTGGTGGTCGTGGGACAGGAAGTCCCCGCCTCGGATCGGCCCTCGATCGACGACTGCGGCGACGGCGACGCGCAGACGGCGGTGGCGACTGACTCCGACGCCGACGGCGGCGGCGACGGAGAGCCCTCGGCCCTCGAACCCCAACCCCCGATCCTCGGAGCCCCCATCCTCCACCCCCGACCCGTCGACCCTCATCGGCCCCCGATCCAGCCTAAGCCCCGATGCTGGGTGCCCCCGGCCCTCCACCCCCGACCCGTCGAGCCCCCATCGCCGGGCCCCCAGTCCATCCTGAGCCCCGATGCTGGGGGGCCCCGGCCCCCCGACCCCGACCCATCGAGCCCCCATCGCCGGGCCCCCAGTCCATCCTGAGCCCCGTTGCTGGGGGGCCCCGGCCCTCCGACCCCGACGCATCGGGCCCCCGACCCCCGAAGCTCCGGTCCCGTGAGCCCCCGACCCGCCCCCCCCCCCGACGACGCAGGACCATCCTTCTCGGCCCCTCCTCCTTCCTCGACCCTCCTCGACCCTTCGACCCTCCTTCCTCGACCCTCCTTCCTCGACCTCTCCTTCCTCGACCCTCCTCGACCCCTCCTCCTTCCTCGACCCTCCTTCCTCGACCTCTCCTCGACCCTCGAAACCCGCATCGACGACGACGCCGACGGCGGCGGCGGCCGAGGGCCCCCCGCCTCGTCGGGGCAGCGGCCGCCTTTCGCGGGGTCCCCCCACACCACGGCGGGGCCGGCGAGCCGGAACGCCGCGAAGGCCCCGCTGGTGGCGCGCAGCTCGCGGACACCTCTGCGAGGAGGCCCGGGCCTCTGGAGGGGCCGAGGTTTCTGAATTCCGACAGTGGTCTTAGGCCGGGCATGTCCTCCTACAGGGAAATTATGAAAAGAAAATGTTGCTTATCTAGCAAACCCAACCGTCTGCAGTTGTGGATACCGCAATTGCGGAGATCGTCTTCTGTGGAGCTCCCTCTGGGGCCACGGAGCGCTGTACTGGGTGCGGGAGTCGCATGCGAACTGCGCCACTGGGACCTTCGGTGGAGCTCCCTCCTGGGGCAAAGAAGCGTTGTCCTGGGTGGGGGAGACGCATGCGAACTGCGCCGCTGGGACCTTCGGTGGAGCTCCCTGTGGGGCCACGAAACGCTGTACTGGGTGGGGGAGACGCATGCGAACTGCGCCACTGGGACCTTCGGTGAAGGTCCCCATGGGGCCACGGAGCGCTGTACTGGGCGGGGGAGACGCATGCGAACTGCGCCACTGGAACCTTCGGTGGAGCTCCCTCTGGGGCCACGGAGCGCTGTACTGGGCGCGGGAGACGCATGCGAACTGCGCCACTGGGACCTTCGGTGGAGCTCCCTCTGGGGCAACGGAGCGCTGTACCGGGCGGGGGGGCACATGCGAACTGCGCCGCTGGGACCTTCGGTGGAGCTCCCTTTGGAGCCACGAAGCGCTGTCCTGGGTGAGGGAGACGCATGCGAACTGCGCCACTGGAACCTTCGGTGGAGCTCCCTCTGGGGCCACGGAGCGCTGTACTGGGTGGGGGAGACGCATGCGAACTACGCCACTGGGACCTTCGGTGGCGCTCCCTCTGGGGCCACGAAGCGCTGTACCGGGTGGGAGAAACGCGTACGAACTGCGAAACTGGAGCCTTCGGTGGAGTTCCCCATGGGGCCACGAAGCGCTGTCCTGGGTGAGGGAGACGCATGCGAACTGCGCCACTGGAACCTTCGGTGGAGCTCCCCATGGGGCCATGGAGCGCTGTACTGGGCGAGGGAGACGCATGCGAACTACGCCACTGCGACCTTGGATGGGCCTCCCTATGTGGCATGAAGCGCTGTGCTGGGCGGGAAAGACGCGTACCAACTGCGCCACTGGGACCTTCGGTGGAGCTCCCTCCTGGGGCACAGAAGCGTTGTCCCGGGTGGGGGAGACGCATGCGAACTGCGCCGCTGGGACCTTCGGTGGAGCTCCCTGTGGGGCCACGAAACGCTGTACTGGGTGGTGCAAACGCATGCGAACTACGCCACTGGGACCTTCGGTGGCGCTCCCTCTGGGGCCACGAAGCGGTGTACCGGGTGGGAGAAACGCGTACGAACTGCGCCAATGGGAGCTTCGGTGGAGCTCCCTGTGTGGCCATGAAGCGCTGTGCTGGGCGGGGGAGGCGCATGCGAACTGCGCCACGGGAGCTTTCGGTGGAGCTCCCCATGGGGCCGAGCTCCCCATGGGGCCATGGAGCGCTGTACTGGGCGGGGGAAACGCGTGCGAACTACGCCACTGGGACCTTGGGTGGAGCTCCCTATGTGGCACGGAACGCTCTAGTGGGCGGGAGAAACGCGTACGAACTGCGCCACTGGGACCTTCGGTGGACCTCCCCATGGGGCCACGAAGCGCTGTACTGGGTGGGGGAAACGCATGCGAACTACGCAACTGGGACCTTCGGTGGCGCTCCCTCTGGGGCCACGAAGCACTTTACCGGGTGGGGGAAACGCATGCGAACTGCGTCACTGGGACCTTCGGTGGAGCTCCCTATGTGGCCATATTGTTGTTTTTTTGCTGGGGTGGTGGTGCTGACACCCCCGCCCTCCCTATCAAAGAACAACAAGACCACGTGCTCGCGGGCCTCCCGGACATGACTCAAGACTCTGCCCAGAGTGTATGTTGTACTGTTGGGTTGACAAGGGGGAGGATCGGGCTGGTTGCGCGTGCTCTGAAGCGCTGTGCTGGGCGGGGGAGACGCATGCGAACTGCGCCACTGGAAATTTCAGTGGAGCTCCCTATGGGGCCACGAAGCGCTGTACTGAGCGGAAGAGACGCATGCGCACTGCGCCACTGGGACCTTCCGTGGGGCTCCCTACGGGGCCACGAAAAGCTGCACTGGGATGGGGGAGACGCATGCGAACTGCGCCACTGGAGCATTCGGTGGAACTCCCTATGGAGCCACGAAGCGTGTGAGGAGGGGGAGGAGGAGAGGAGGGGGAGGAGGAATAGGGAATAGGAGTAAGAGGATAGGATTGGATAGGATAGGATAGGACTCGGACTTGCGCGTGTGCTGTGATGACGCAGCTATGCACGTGGTGCGAGGCGCGCGCAGAACAGCAACCTCGAACGATCGCATATCTACTATACGAGGTTACGGGTTACGCGCGCAGTGCAGCACAAGACACGTGTGCATCGGGGCTGTACGCAATATTCAATGTCACGCGCGGGCTGGGGGTGACACCCCTCTGGCCCCATGGGGGCCGAAACCTCGCGGCACTGGGTGTGCCAAGCAGGCCCCCGAGGCACCCGCCCAGCCCCGGACAGAAAAGTTAAAGAAAAATTTTCAGAGCCCAGGACCGCCTGCACTGACTCCAAAGCAAGGCGCACCCGCCTTGTCGGGCGAGGCGGGCAGGCGCCTCAAGTATGAGGTACGTCTTCAACTGCATAGCGAATTCGCACACGGCCACTACCATGCCCACCCCGACGCAGAGGGTCCAGAACAAGGGGTTACACTCTGGGAGCCGGGACTGGGTCTCAGTGGAGGTCATATGGACGCTATCTGAGTCCGCAACAGCTAACCAATGGACGGCATGAGTACACATATCCCATTAACTGAAATGCATCTGGGTCGAGGCGTCCAGCGAAAACACACCGGCGACTTGAACCTAGGCTGCGCGTAGGATTTGAGGCGCCCAGCGAAAACATCATGGCGACTTGAACCTAGGCAGAGCCTAGGACTTGAGCGTCCAGCGAAAGCAATGGCGAATTGAACCTAAGCCAAGCATGAGATTTGGAGGCCTCCTCGTTTGCCATTACGCAGGCCTTGAACGCCGCCAGTCGTGTCTGCCATCCCTCTGTAGTCACATCTGCTGCTTGGCCCTGCCTTTTCCGCCGAGCTTGTGTTTGTCCAACATCTTCTGTGCAAGGTTCTCGAGCTGGCCCTGCGGCGCCGTTCCCTGCTTGAGAGTTCCGCCAATGCCCCTGAGCAACACGACTGTCGCATTCTCGATCATCAGCTTGGAGTAGGTCGTCGGTTCGCCGCTGCCGCTTGGGAGCGAGACACCATCCACGATGGCGAACTGGAAGCGGGTCATATCTTCATTGCAGCACTTCTTGCAGCGAAAATGACGGATCGATAAGCCTAGCTCCGGCATCTGTCCGTTCTGCATGGACTTGTTGTAGAACATGCGTACTGCATCCAGAGCTCCCCCCCCCGGTCTTGAGACTCGATTCGCCTCCACTAAGCACTTGCGCCCTGCGCGCGCTATGCGCAAGCGTGGCAAACCCAACTTGTCCGTCGCGGGGGGGGGCCCAGCTGCCTCGGCACAGAGTTTGCCAGCTGCCCTGGAAGCCACGGATGTGGTCGGGAGAATCACGCCCACCCAAACCACTGCAGCCAGGTCTCGGAGAAGTTGAGAGTGCATGCGCAAACCTTTTAGGGGGAGGCTCAGCGCCGCTGCAGTGTCTTTTCCTCGGAGCGCACCTTCCACTTGGTTCAGCGTGTCCTCTGCGTCCTCCGGTGCCTCTGCAACTCTGCGGCCCTTGGGACCGCGCGCCCCTTCTTCCCCGCCAGGTGCCTCCTCTCGTTTCCCGATCTCGACCGGGGCCCTGAGGCCCAGCAGGTCGTCGTTCGAGCCCGCCGATCCCGTCGCCACGTCGCCCCCGATGTCTAACTTCAGGCTGCGGGAGTGATCAATGAGTGCGAAAGTGTACCTGTAGGTCGCATAAACTTTGGGCCCAATGAGGCACAGAAATTCACTGGGAAACTCGACATCTTGTGCCAAGAAAGAGCTCCTGCCACGGCTGCGCACATTGCGTTTAAACGACCTCATTACGTGTCTCTCCGCGTTCTCGTTTGTGCTCAAAACCTGCAACCAAAAGCATTGGTTGGTCACCGTCAGCAGCGCTGCCTCATTGCGGACACGGCGCGCCCGTCCAGCGCGGAGGAAGAGCGCCTTCATGGTGCGGAACTGCGCGTTACACTTGGCGCCCGTGTTGAGCGCCATGTTGCAGACGAACTGGCCCGCGGGGGCCGTCTCCTCCCCCGCCTCGGGGGCCCCCGGAGCCTCTGGATGGTGTTCGGGAGGGGCGAACGTCTGAGAGAATGCAGCAGCCCGCAGGACCGAGAAGCCCAGGAAGGCCCAGTCCCTAAACTCGCCGTCGTAAAGCAACTTCAACATGGGGTACCCATTGAAGACTAGCTCGTAGAGGTCCTCGCAGTGTTCGTGAGCATACCTTAGGTCCTCCAGGAGCTGCCGAGCCCAGGGGTTAGCTTTGGGGTGGAGGGCCCAGTCATCGCTGATCGTGTCGAAGCCCCCCATGGCCCCCATGATGTAAGATCTGACCTGACGGTGTGCCTCTGGAAAGCGCACCCAGCTCTGAAGCCAACCGAGACGACGTATTCTGAGCCCCATCCGAGGTCGGCAGAATCTCGCAGTACTCCCAAGCGTTTTCTGATGGCCATGATCGGACCTTCTGCTCGCCCCCCCCTGGCGCCCCCCTGGAGGCCCAAACCCCTGCGCACGGCTAGCAGTAGAACACGGTCCGCCTGCTCGCAGAAGGAGACGTGGGGAACGCGTGCCTCCATGCCAGAGAGGAGGGCCAACTGGGCGAACGCGATGATCGACATTCTCCTGGTGGC
Organism: Prorocentrum cordatum; assembly: GCA_963575745.1. Lineage (NCBI taxonomy): Eukaryota > Dinophyceae > Prorocentrales > Prorocentraceae > Prorocentrum > Prorocentrum cordatum. The sequence goes on along the minus strand of CAUYUJ010015127.1, from coordinate 76,521 downwards.
TCTGGCGGCTGGCTTCATCCGGAAACAAGAGATGAGCCCCAGACCGCGCTGGCCCGCCTGGATGCGCTCCGTCTTTTCCACGGCCAGGGGCCCCGTCGACGTCCGCCAGCCTCCTAGGATTCTGATGCGACGGCCCCGACTTCCAGAGACAGCAAGAACCCTGCTGTGCCATAGTCGCCTTTGTCCTAAACAGTCTCTACCACAAAGCCTAGCGAGCGTGGCCCTCTTCTCTAGGTTCAAAACGACGATCTCAAGGAGGGCCTCGCGCAGGGACTGCACGACTCCGCCAGCGCCGCCAGGGGCGACGCCTCGCCCCCGTTCTCGTGCGGTTCTGGCCCCCGCCCTGGAATCACCATCATCGCAATGTCGTCGGCAAAGATCGCCATTCCTACGTCGCTGGAGTTACCGTCGATCCCGATCGCATCGGCGTGAAGTCTCGAGGACGCCCTCGGGCGATAATCGCGAAATCGAGCAAGACCTACCTCGTAGAAATCCGCCGGCCCGGCGCGTGAGTTTCTGAGAGCGCGGGCTTTAGCTCGCTCAAGCTTCGCTCTGGGA
>CAUYUJ010015127.1:0-66786 GCA_963575745.1 Prorocentrum cordatum | reverse complement strand
GGGCCTCTTGGATCCGATTGGGGGCCTCTTGGGACTTCCCGAGAACCTCTCGGGGTAGAAAGCTCGGATTCTCGGTTCGTGTTTCCCTTCTTGGGCCTCTCTTGGGGCCGTCTTGGGGCCCTCTCGGGACGTCTTGGGCGCCTCAGGCGCCGCCTTGGGGCCCTCGTGGGCCGCGCAGGGCCCTCTTGGAAGCCTCTTCGGCTATCTTGGAGCTGTCTGGGAGGCCTCTTCCTCCTCCTCGTCCCCATCCTCCTCCTCCCACTGCTCCCGCCACCGTGCCCTGGGTGGTGGGTCCGAGGCCTCATGGGTGTTGGTTTGGATCTCGTGGTTGGCCTGTCGGGGACGTCGTGAAGGCAATTTCGCAGCTTCTCGGTAGCCGTTTTGGGACCGTTGTGGGGCCTCCTCGGGCTGCTTTGTGGCCTCTTTAGGCCTCGTTTGGGCCTCCTGGGTGCCTCTTGGGGGCCTCCTGGGGCCTCTTGGGGGCTCCTTGGGGCCTCCTGGGGCACTCTTCAAGCGGGAGGGTCGAATTTTGGAGTCGTGGTCCCCCTCTTGGGCGCATCTTGGGGCCGTCTTGGGGCTCTGTTGGGCTGTCTTGGGCGACTCTGGGGCCGTCTTGGAGCCCTCTTGGGCCGTCTTGGGGCGCTCTTGGAGGTCTATTGAGCCGTCTTGGAACGTCGGACAGCCGAAAAGGCTGGCAGGCCAGCGAACGTCGTGGTCATCCGACGGGACCTCTCGGGCCGCGTCGGCCGTCCGAAGGGACGCCCTGGGCTCTCCGAGAGGGCACCATCAGCCTCTCCAGATAAAGCTTGCTCGTTGTTCCAAAGGGAGCTCGCCAGTTCCTGGGCCACACGGCGGGACATCCTGGGCCTCCCGAGGATACCTCTTCGGCCCACCGAGAAGGCTTCGTTGGGGGGAGACTGCGTTCGCCTCCCCAGCCCCCGAAAGAGAAGTTCCGTCCTCTGCAGGGACCTCCATCGGCCATCTGGGAGCACCTCTGGGCGTGCGCGCAAGCACAGTGCAGCGCGCCTGGCTGAACCCCACACCCTCCTGCACTCCAGGACGACTGCAGCTGGCGGACCCTCGGGGACCCAGCGTGCAGGACGTGCATCCCGAGGGCTTGCCCCAGGGGGCCCTCGTCGGGCCCAGGAGTCGTCAATGCACGGCCCGCGATATGAAAAACTACAACTTGTTCAACGGCGATCCCCCCCCCGCCGGTCGACGACCCCCCCGAGGGTCGACGACCCCCCCGGAAGTCGACGACCCCCGAACCGAACCGCCCAAAACCAGACCGCCGCCCGACCCGAACCGGCAGAACCGACCGGACTCGCCAAACCGGACCGGCTCAAACCGAGGGCCGAAGTGATTCCCGCAGCGGGCCGAAGGGAGGCTCCTTGGGTACCCAAGCAGTATTTGCGAGGTGCCCAACACTGTAGTGTCGGAGGGCCCAAACACCGTGCCAGCCCGCGCAGCATTCTGGGTGGCGACTGCTCGAGGGGGCACGGGAGGGCGTCACTTGCAGCCTTGTCGTGTCCGATGATTATAGGATGATCGGTGATGATGATGCTGATGATGTTTATGATGAAACTGATGATTATGATGATGATGCCGATGTTGATGATCATGCTGATGCAGATGCTGATGATGATTATGGTGGTGAAGATGATGATGCTGATGGTATTGATGATGATATTGATGATGGTGCTAATGATGATGATGATGATGATGATGATGATGATGATGATGATGGTGGTGGTGGTGGTGGCGATGATGATGATGATGATGATGATGATGATGATGATGATGATGATGATGATGATGATGATGATGATGTGGAGGAATATGGTACCGGCCATGGCGGTGTTTTTGATCATGATGATGGTTGCGGTGGTGATGATGGTGAATTTTGGTGATGATGATGATGATGATGATGATGGCAGGGGTGATGATGATTATGGTGATCGCGACGACGAGGATGCGGATAAGGACGAATATGAGGATGATGATGACGATGATGCTACTGAAGATGATGATGAGGACGAGGACGAGGATGAACATGATGATGGTGATGATGATGACGATTCTGATTATGCTGATGATGCTGATGAGGATGAGGATGAGCATGATGATGATGTTGATGATGGTGATGAGGATGATAATGGTGGTGATGATGATGGTGATGGTTGTGGTGGTGGTGATGCTGCATGATGATGATGCTGCTAATGGTAATGATGCTGATGATGATGCTGATGATGTTTATTGTGATCATGATCATGATGATGTTGATGATGATGATGATGATCATCATCATCATCATCATGAAACTCGTCTGGGCCGTCTTTGGGCTGTCTGGGCCTCCCGTGAGGCAGTCTTGCGGGTCTCTTGGGGCAGTCGTGGTGCCCTCTCACGCTTGCTTGGGGTCCTTTTGGGCCGTCTTGACCGTCTTGGATGCCTCCTGGGCCATCGTGGAGTCCTCGTGGGCCGTCGTGAGTTGACGGCAGCCCGAGAAGGCGAGAACGTGAAAATCATTCAAAAGCCGAATTGGCATGAACGATCTTGCCTTCTTCGGACCCTGTAAGAGTCCTCTTGTGGCCATTTTGGGTCATCTAGGAGGCTCCTTAGGCCGGCTTGAAGCAATATTCTGCCTTCTTGGGACCATCTTGTGCCGTCTTCGAGGCGTCTTGGGCCATCTTGGTGTCTTTGGTTGCCTGCACGGGCCGTCGTGGAAGCTCGGGACGCACATCCATTTCTTTAAAAAGGAAGCGTGGCCTCTAGCAGCCATGCGGGAAGTGCGCAGTCTTCGAGCAGGCGCGCATGGAATGAAGGTTCAGGCATCAGCTGCCGTGTTGGAAGTGCACCATCCTCGAGCGGGCACGCGTGGAAGGGGGGTCAGGCATTCGCTGTCATGCTGGAAGTGCACCATCCCTCAAGCGGGCACGAGGAAAGTGGCCTGGGTGAGTAGGCGGGATGCACGCAAGAGCCTGCGTTTAGAGGGGGGGAGTGGTCCCTTATTAGATCTCGAGAATCCCACCAGCCCTTGGCAGTGTTCCACGCTTCAACGTTCCAGGGGGCACGGTGGCGGAATTCGGAGGACCCAAGAGTATGTCCCCCAATAGGGCTCTTCGGAGGGCGGAAGGTTCACCGGGTGGCGGGAGGGTGGTTTGAGTTTCCCGCGCGGAGTTCAGAGCAGCCGCATCATTGTCACCAGTGCCTGCGTCACAGATGGCTGCGCAACGTTTTTGCGATGCCTGTCATGAGAGGTGAGAGCTCCACAAAGAACACGCGCGCTTGCACCTATGCATGATGCACGCATGCACGTGAGATACATACGCGGGAATGTGCGCAGCCATTTTTGCACGTCGCACGTGTTTACGTTCGGCGTTTTCGGGGCTCATCTACGTGCAACCCGATTGAGAAACGCAAGGATGATGATGAGAAGGCTGAGATGCAGAAAGAGGAGGAGGAGGAGGAGGAGGAGGGAAAGGAGGAGGAGGAGGAGGACCAGAGTAATCCTGGACTGCGTGAACGATGTTGCCAGACATCACTTCCAATCCCCTCATACATCCCTGCAAGCCTTTCTTTCCATTTTGAAGCTTGTGGACATCGCTCCCGCTATAAACCAAATAACAGCATGCCATTGTAGCCTGAGCCCCGCTTCGAACAGGATTCGCAATGCACCTGTTCTAGAGGGCTACAGAGAAGTCGAAGCCATGTGCAATTGTAAAGTTCACCGATGGGTGCAACCATAGCCTCGACTCGAGAAGCAGCACGCCCCAATCTCGTGTGACGGTTGCACATGTCGGCGTGCTTACACTTTTGGTCGGTGCATTCGAGGAATGTTCGCGCGGGAGCCCATTGTTGAAAAGGAACGGCGTTCGCCCACTCAGTCGCTGTATATTGTCAAGCTTTCTGCTGTCAGATTTGAGTAGCCTCCAGCGAACGCCCCAGTGTACAAGGGAGCCGTCCCCCACCCTTGTAAATGCTGCAAGTGCTTTAGACGAATGGGCGCGGTGCTGGGGGGGCAAACCCAATTTGAGAAGTAGCGGGCCTCCATAGCCGTGCTAGCTCTTTTACAAGCCCCCAAGACAACTGTGCCCGGCGCCAAGGTGTAAGAGCCCCATCTTTCAACATGTGTTGTCCTTTCTTGTTGTAATTGTCGGAAGTTTTGAAAACGAGCATGCGTGGTGTTGAGGCGAGAAGCTCATTTTGATGACGACTGGCCCTCCATCCCTGTGAACTGCTGGAAGCCCTAAAGACGAATGTGTGCGGCGCCAGGGCGAGTGCCACATCTTGAAAGCGACCCCTTCTATCCGCGTGTCTGCTTGAATGTTTGAGCTTCGGGACTGATCAATGGGGAGGAAGTCTCAGGCTAAACGCCCAGCCCGCCCTATCGACCCGTCTGGTGGTCAGACGAGGAGAACCTCTCTACAAGGAAGAGGGATGGAGGAGGAGGAGGAGGGGAAGGAGGAACAGGAAGCAGGAGGCCCGGGAAAGGGGGGAGCGGGGAGAGTAGGAGGGAGGGCGGAAGGAAGAGGGACGAGGGAGGGGGATAAGAAAGAAGGGTTGAGAGATGCGGGATCGACGAGGAGGAGGAGGAGGAGGAGGAGGAGGGGGAGGAGGAGGGGGAGGAGGAGGAGAAGGGGGAGAAGGAGGAGGATGGGGAGAAGGCGGAGGGGCAGGAGGAGGAAGAGGAGCATGAGTGAGCGGAGGGAGGAGGCGGCAGAAGGGAGGAGAGGGCGGAGGGGCGTAGGGAGAAACAGGCCCAACTTCGGGGTGCAACCGCTGGACGACCTGTCGGTGCGGCGTCTCGTGCACGTGGCCGCGCAGCTCACCCCCCGCCACTACGTGGTCATGGAGGCGCTGGCCCTTGCGCCGTCCTCGCCGTCGCCCGATCGTCAGTCGGGTGCGGCTTGGGCTGCGCACGGACAGCCCCCCCCCCAGGCTGTCCCTGCTGGCCCGAGCAGGACCCCCGAGTAGTCCGGAGTGGTCTCAACACCCCGGCGCTGCCTCCGGCGGCACCCCCGGGGCGTTTCGCGCCCGAGGGGTGGGGTATTGAGACCACCCCAGGCTACTCTCAGGAGGGGATAAAAACACAGACGCAATTAATCGTCGACTCCCCAGAAAATATTGGAAAATATGGGAAGTGGCGGGGAAGACAAAAAACCCGAAAATATGGGTAATATGTTTGTTTGTGTGTATTTATTTGTGTGTCCCTGGGCCCCTTCATACTCGGCGGGCCTGTTGAGTTGGGCGTTGTGTCAGGGGGGGGGGGGCATACATGGGGGGGCGAAGACAGGTGCACCTTTTGCACCGTCAAGGGGGGGGGGTCGAGGGCCGAGAAATGGGCGAGTGTCTTTCCCCCCATTCGTAAGCAGCGCCCGATTGAGGCCAGCCGGGACTACCAGGGGGGGAGCTGTTTGTGCACAGCCCGAAGCCTTGGGGCACGTCCAAGAGTGGTCATGGAGGCGACGGCCCAGACGTCGTCCAAGCCGCCGCCCGAGCGGCAGTCGGGGGCGGCCAAGCTCAGACGCCCTCGCGTCTTTTCAAAAGTAGCAGGCGATAAGCGCTACCTTGTTGTGTAAATGTCTGGCGTCGGGGCCCTCGCTGGGCCCAGGGGCCGTCGAGAGACGACTCGTGAGGAAGAGCTGGTCCCAAGGAAGAGGTCGAGCCTTCTGTCTGGATCCGACGTTGTGACAAAGTTACAACGATGGGGATCTGGGAGAAATGGGCAAGGGGGAGAGAGATCGGGACGGGGATTCGGAAGGAGAGCGGAGCAGGGAGGAGAATGAGGGGCAGGAGGGGGCGGGAGGGGGCAGGATCGGGAGTGTTGGAGGGGGGTGACGACAAGGTGGATGTGGATATACAGTCGGCCCTGATTAGTAGGTCGACCCTCCCAAATCAAGAGTACCCTTGTGTCCTGTATCTCGCGACCCATGCCTCCGACATTCCTATGGCAATGTGGCCCTCGGAAGGGTCTTGTGTCCTCTCGCGTGTCCTGTCCAATCGAGTCCGACTGTATCACAGCGGGGGCAATGAAAAGTCCCTCAGATTTCATGGCCCCCGATGCCTCTTTCACACGTTCCCAGCCCTCTTCCCCCCTCGTCCGCCTGGATCGTCGGGCGGGCCTATCGAGGTGCAACGTCAGGCGGGAAGGGCTCAGGGGGGAACGCATCAATCCCTCATCGCCGATAGGGATTATGACAGCCCGCCCCGCCCTGGAAGCACAACTTGGGATGTGGTCATGGAGGCCAGGGCGCGGGAGGCATCCCCCTCGCCGCCAAATCGGTAGTCTGGTCGGACGAATGGGGGGAGGTCTGTGTGTACGGAATCGGTTGCATGCAGCATGTATCCGCCCCGCCGTGCGGCGCCTTTACTCATTAAACCGGTTGCGTGAGCTAATTGCGAAACACCGGTTGCGTAAGCTGTATGCGCCCGCGTGCGGGAGGCGCCTCAGAAACCAGTTGCGTGAGCTAATTCGCGAACACCCCCTTCGCTACCTCCCCGTTCGTCCGCCCCGATCTGCCGCTGCCTGATCGTCAGGCAGGCCTAGGATGGTCATCGTTTTCTCATTCAGTGTTTTGCCGATCGGCGCGGGCCCTCGCAACCCCCCCGTCCCCCCCCTCCATGGAGTAGATCCTGGCTGCTTTTGGCGCCTGTATCGAGCAGGTGGAGTCCCCCCAAAGGAAACACAGTTGCAATGAGTCGCGCTGAGCAGAGGTCCAGAGCCAGATCCCCTCCCCCTCCTCCCACCGCCCAAGGTCGAAACACGCCCCGAATACGAAAGCGCTCGCATGAAGATCACTTTGCCCCAGGGGGCGCAGTAAGCACGGCGCACACAGAAATTTTGAAGAGGCTCGCGCGAACTTCTTCTCGGATCGGCGCTGGGGACCTCCCTCTGGCGGCGCTCTCGGCTCCGCGCCTGGCGCGCGTCGCGCGCCAGGGTTAAGTCGGGCATGTCCCTTTACAGGGGGAATATTCAAAAATAGAAAAAATCGTCTGGGGACGATGTCTCTATTAGTCTTCGAATATTTTCGAGCATGTCTTGGGGATGTATAATTTTTCCTCCCGAAATCCGCCTATGGGCCCTGAAACGACAGGGCCGTTTTTTTACCGGTTCCGTTTTGCCGTTTTTTTGTCGGTTCCGACGCCGTTTTTTTACCGGTTCCGTCGCCGTTGTTTGACCGGTTCAGGCTCCGGTTCCAATCCTGGAGCCGTTTTTTTGCCGTTTCCGGTCGCCGTTTTTTTGCCGTCTCCATGTTCGAGGGGCATTTTTTTTGAAACGGTTAAAAAACGGCTCTGCCGTTTCTGGGGCCCACAAAGTGCCCGACCCGACGCCAGGGGTGGGGGGTCCAGCGCCAATCCAAGAAATCCGCGCGGACCTCTGAGAGTTCATGGTTGTGCAGATGCGACTTCTTCTAAGCCAGGCCGGCATACGGCGAAGATGAGTGGTCGTCCAGGATCGCGCTCAGGACGCCCCGGAGCGCTCTGAGACGGCTGCGGCACCCGATGCATCCTCCAGACCAGCCCCCCGTCAGAGATTCCCGATACCATCTCGATCCAGATTTCTTCTCATCAAGGGCGCCCTCGAGGGCGCGAAGTTATTCGCGCTTCGCGCCTCGCGGTTCGGCTCCGATTCCTCCTTATCCTCCTCTTCTCCCCTGGGGGGCGGCGCGAGAGCGCGAAGTTGTTCGCGCTTCGCGCAGCGCGAAGCGCGAAGCTGGGAGCCCTTGGATGCCATCTCCATCCAGATTTTTTCTCGCCTTGCGTTCGTCTTCCATCCATCGATCGGTCGGTCGAGGCTCGACGGTCGTTGGCTGCTGGGCGCGTGGTTGGCCCCGGTTGGGCCTGCGGAGGCCTCCTAACAACGTCGGTCGCCGTCGTCCGTTGGTCGCCGGTCGTCGCCGCCGTCGTCATCGTCGTCGTCGTCGTTGTCGCCATCGTCGTCGTCATCGGTAATTTCGTCAATGTCGTCCTTGTTGTCGTCAATATCGTCGTCCTTGTCGTCGACGTCGTCGTCGTCTCCGTCGTCGTCGTCGTCGTCATTATTGCCGTCGTCGTGTCTCGCGTCGTCGTCCTCTTCGTCGTCTCCGCCGTCCTCAGTGTCGTCGTCTCTCTCATCAGCCTCGAGCCTTGATGTCGTCGTCGTCCGTAGTCGTTGTAGTGGCCATCGTGTCAGACACCGAGGGTCACCTGTGACGATGCGGAGGACGCCGACGACGAGGCGTGGCCCCATCGCGCGACGGCGACGGCGAGGTTTCTGGAGGTTTCCGCAGCTTTCGGCGGTCTTCGGGGCATTCGAAGTTCGGGACTCTTTGTCGATGTTCAGTGTTGTTCGGCAGGTTCCACATGCCTTCCGAGGATTCCAGGGGGTGGGGGGGCTCTGCGCAGGTCTGGGGGAGGAAGGATGGCAACGACAAGCTGGGCCCCCCTCGAGGGGGAAGGGGACACAGAATCAGAGAGCGAGTTCCCTTCCCCAGCTCCTTTCCTCCCTCCTCTCCTTCCCCGTCTTTTTTGGTTCCCTGACGTTCCGCGCCGTGAACAAGATGGGAGATCCTTCGCTGACTGTAGTCTCCGCGGGCCCTCACCCGGCCCCGGGGCCGTCGAGCAACGACACGGGATGATAAGCCCGTCCCCAGAAAGGTCAGGAGGGGAAAAAACACACAGACACAATTAATCGTCGATTCCCCAGAAAAGATGGGAAAGTATGGGAAGTAAGGGGGAAGACAAAAACCAAGAAAGTATGGGAAAATATGGGGAATCATTTTATTTGTGTGTATTAATTTGTGTGTCCCAGGGCCCCTTCAAAAGGGTCCAGACTTCTGGGGAGCCGCGTTGCGAATAAATCACTACGCCGGAGGTCTGGGTTGGTCGGTGAGAAGCCTTGCGCCAGACGGCGCGCGAGCAGGGTGAAAGAGAAACGACCGCGCCTGCGACAGGGCCCCTCGGCACTCCATCCAGAAACAGGCATTGCAAGCATGTGTGGCTGAAAACGTGTCAGAGAGGAGGAGGAGGAGGAGGAGGAGGAGGAGGAGGAGGAGGAGGAGGAGGAGTTGGGAGGAATAAGAGGAGGAGGAGGAGGAGGAGGGAGGAGGAGGAGAAGAGGAGGAGGAGGAGGAGGAAAGGAAGGGCAGGCAGTGGCGTAATTGGCCTGGGTAGAGTTTCCTTGTGCTCGGCGGCCTGCGCTGCAGAGCCTGCTTCGTGGCACACGCTGGCCCCACTCGCCTCCGCCCTCTCTCCATCCGAGACCCCGACGTCCCGACTTTCCCAGGGCCCCGTCTTCATCCCGAGCCCTTCTCTGACCGCCCCGGGCCTGGGAAAGGGGGACCCCCCCGGAGACCGACGATGGCCACCACGCGAGAGGGGTTTACGGGTGGTAGCCCCGAGGGTCCATCTTGATCCGAGCTGTTCGACTCTATAAATCTATATATATATATATAACATATATATATATGTATATATATATATCAATGTATAAATATATAAATCTCTCTCTATATATATGTATATATCGGCTCGGGTCTGCCCGATCCGACTCGACTCTGATATTCCGACGGTCCGTTGCGGCCCGATGCTTGCGTGGCGCTGTTGTGCACCCTGGCGCAGCCGATGCGACTCGGCGGTCTCGACTCCGTGCCGATCCGGCGCACGCTTTGATCCGATCCGATGTTTCGATCGATCCTGCCCCCCGCCGAGTGGGAAGGGTCAAGCAGTGGCGAAGCGTCTTGACCCACCAGGGACAGGTCTGAAAACCCTTCGTGGTCTGTCAGACACGTTCGTAGAGCATTCCTGGGTGGGACAGGTTCGTTTCAAGACATCGGCTCTGTGGTATGAGATGGTTATGTTTTTGTTCACTCTGGGCACCTCTGTGCTTCATGCTTTATTTCGGGCGTTCGGGGTGCTCTGGCGCCTGCTTGGCCGGATGGTGCCGCATGCAGAGGTTGGCCAGGCCTCTTAATTCTTGACGACTGCTTTCTCCGGACGGGGCTCGACAGCTACTTACTCCCGGGGAGGCTGGGCCGCTCGGGAAGAAGTTTGTTATTTAATCGCTTATTCCGCCGGCCCTGGAGCCCTCTTTAGGGCCTCTTGGGGGCCTCTTGGGGACCTCTTGGGAGTCTCTTGGGGCTCCTTGGCGGCGTCTTGGGGGCCCCCAGCGCCTCTTGGGGGGCTCTTGTGGGCCTCTTGGGGCGGGAGGGGGGGTAGTCGATTGCGGCTCCCCCCTCAGAGGCCACGATCCTCGTGAGGGGTGTCGAAAATTTGCCCCGTCCGGGGTCTCCTCCCGGGACTTGCCCAGGGTACTATTCGCCCGGGGACCCCCAGGGGCCGCCCCGCGCGCGCGAACTAGAAATATTGTTAACCAGTTGCCGGAGATCTTAGCACGCCTCTGGCCCGTTGGGCCGGCGAATTTCAAGCACTGCGAGAACGCCCACCAAGAGAAGTCGGTTGAGGAGATATGCACCGGCTCATTCGACGTTGGCATTTGAGTGTGCCGGTGCAGTTCGCAGCCGGTGTCGCTAATGGGCGTGTGTGTTGCCAGGTATCGGTTGTTTTGCACGTCGGTTAGCCATCTTTCTTGGGTGCACTCCGAAGGCGATGCCGTGCACAAGTTGAATGCCCCTGAAGGCTTTCACTAAAGCTCGTTTCTGCTACAGGGTGTTCTGTCAGTCCTCGATTGTCACGGTGCTGACTTGTTCTGAGAACGTGACGCGTTTGGCCTTCAGGCGTGTTGGGACGGTCGGTTCATGGTCAAAAGGGGGGTGGCCGCGGCGAAGTCCGAACCCTACCCTCGCCGATCAGGCAACACAACACGATGGGCGGCGGGGTGAGGGTTCGGAATTCGTCGAACACTTGGCGAAATCCGAAGCAGATCCCCCCCGATCAGGCAACTGGATGGGCGGCGGGGTTAGGGTTCGGAATTCGTCGAACACTTGGCGACATCCGAAGCATACCCCCGCCCCCCATCGATTCAGCAGAGTCGATGGTTGGAGGCGGAGGAGGTGGAGGAGGAGGAGGAGGAAGAGGCGGAGGAGGAGGGGGTGGAGGGTGGGGCGAGGGGAGGGGGAGGGGCGATGATGATGATGATGATGATGATGATGATGATGATGATGATGATGATGATGATGATGATGATGATGATGATGATGATGATGATGATGATGATGATGATGATGATGATGATGATGATGATGATGATGATGATGATGATGATGATGATGATGATGATGATGATGATGATGATGATGATGCTGATGCTGATGCTGATGCTGATGCTGATGCTGATGCTGATGCTGATGCTGATGCTGATGCTGATGCTGATGCTGATGCTGGTGCTGATGAGGAGGAGGAGGAGGAGGAGGAGGAGGAGGAAGAGGAGGAGGAGGAGGAGGAGGAGGGCGAGGAGGAGGAGCAGTAGGAGGAGGAGCAGTAGGAGGAGGGCTCGGATGCCGTCGCCTTGGGGGGGTCGCCCGAGCAGGTGAAGGCCAACCTCGTCCGGGGCGAGCCCGGGGCTCGGTGCCGCCCCGCGGCGCACGGTCGCGATGGCCGCCGCCGGGCCGTGCCGCCGTCGCGTCGCCGCCGCGTCGCCGCCGTCTGGTGCGCTCCTGTTGCCTGGTCGGTGGACCCAGACCCCCTCGAGTAATGAAAAAATCACGACGGGAGGTTTTTCCTAATTTTCGGCCTCGGGGGGCCCTCACCGGGCCTCGGGAGCGTCAAAAAACGACTCAGGGTGCAAAGCCGGTCATGGGGAAAGGGTCGGGACCTCTGGGGGTCGACGTAATGAAAAAATCATTACGTCGGGGGTCTGGGGAGGAGGGGTGCACACTGGCGGGTGGGGAGGGGAGGGTCCCCCCCTGAGACCGCTCCCCCCTGGGCTCAGGTCCTCTCTGTGTTCCCAGGTCAGCGCCCTGGAGAGCTAAGAGGGCTGTGAGAGAAGAAGCCGGCAGGCAGGGCTACGCCAGCGCCTCTCCCAAGGTCGGGTATAGCCAGGACCCCAGGTAAGGGGACCCGGTTAGTAGTAGTAGGGCCCCGGAGCCTCTAAATTGGCCAGAATCACTAAACCAAGTCTGCCGTAGCTGGTGTTTTTCGGGTTACGGCAATTACGGTTAGTGGAACGGGGCGGGGGGGCGTCCCCCAGTACACATCTTTAAACCAGGTCCCACCACACCCAGTTCTGCCTACGCCCGACAAGGCTCCCGGTCAGGCATCCTCGCAGCGGCCTGCCTGAGCCTCCAGCGTGTTCCGGCCAGCTTGTTCCTACTCGTTCCCAGTACCTGTGCCTGAAGCCTTTCCGCAGGTCCTTCGCAACTCCCTCGAAGCTCCTTCGAAGCTTGCTTTTCGAAGCTTGCAAGCTCCCCAGGCATACTTTCCAGCACCCTGGCAAGCGTCTCCCACAGGCGCTCGCCAAGCTTAAAAGCTCCACAGGCATGCTCCCAAGTATTCTGGCAATAATCTCTTACAAGCATTTTTATGCGCTTGAGACTGCCGCTCTCCGTGTTTGGGGTTATACAAGTGCGAAAACAAGAATTTGCGGGAGAGGCCGGACATCGGCGAGGCAATATGAGGCGGCAGGATCGAGCAGTCCGCTTTTATATTGTGTCGTGGCTACAGGTGGTTCGTGGAAGTGGGAGGGTGGGCAGCATGCGGAGCAGTATGGGGGGGTGCCGGGGGCGAGGAGCCGAGAGGAGGAGGGGGGAGGTCGGGGGCGAGGGGGAGGAGGAGGGCTGAGGAGGAGGCTGCGGATGAGGGGGTGGCAGTGGGAGAAAAAGGGCCGAGGAGGAGTAGGAAGGCTGAGGCTCAGGAGGAGGAGGAGGCTCAGGAGGAGGAGGAGGAGGAGGAGGCGTAGGAGGAGGCGTAGGAGGAGGAGGAGGAGGAGAAGGAGGAGGAGGAGAATTAGGAGGAGAGGTGGTGAATGAGGGGGAGGGACGGCGACGGGATTTGGCAGAAGTCGACGGATCAGGAGGAGGAGGGAGGGACCGAAGCGGAGGAGAGGGATGGAGAGAGGATTAGAGGGGATGGGGTCATCATCCTTCCTTTCTCCTTCGTCCCTCACCCACTCATCCACCCTCTTTCATCCCTCTCTTCCTTCCATCTCCTCCTCTTCCTTCTCCTCTTCCTCCTCCTCTTTCGTCATCCTCTTTCATCGGCCCTTTCATACAACACTCGCTTTCCCTCCAACCCTTCCCCTGCCCCTCCTCCTCCTCCTCCTCCTCCTCCTCCTTCTCCTCCTCGTCCTCCCTCTCCCTCCCTCCCTCCCTCCCTATCTCTTCCCTCCCTCCCTTCCTCCCTCCCTCCCTATCTACATCACGCTCCTGCCTCCTCGTCCCGCTTTCCTCCCCCGCCTCCTCCCTCCTCGTGCTCCTCCCTCTGCTGGCAGCGGGCGTGGCGCCCCCACATTAGCATTCAGAGGGCCCCTCCTCCCCCTTCCCCTCCTCCCCTATCCTCCTCCTCCCTCCCTCCTCCTCCTCCTCCTCCCCTCCTCCTCTCTCCTCCTCCTCCTCTCCTCCTCCTCCTCCTCCTCCCCCTCCTCCTCCTCCTCCTCCTCCTCCTCCTCCTCCTCCTCCTCCTTCTCTCTGCTCCTCCTCCTCCTCCTTCTCCTCCAGTGGCCCCCCAAGCCATGGTGAGCCCAGCGCCCAGCGCCCCCGGCCGGCCTGCTTCCCCTGTGGCTACCCCCCCCAGCTGTTACAGAATGAGGGTTCCGGGAGGCCCCACTGCAGAGAGGAGGGGGGCACGAGGCGCAGGAGGTGGAGGAGCAGCAGGAAGGGGTGAGGAGGACGACGGAGCGGGGGGAGGAGCGAGGGGGAGAGGGAGGCACGCCAGGTGCACCGGCGCCACATCTGGCATCCTGCCCCTTGCGCCCATCCCTTCCCCTGGCGCGGATCGGTTCTTCGTCCGCCGGCGCGTGTCGTAGCGGACCCCTATCGTTGTACGCGCAATCGAAAGCAAAGGGGGAGCTGCGCACGTTGGACGAGGAGAAGGTGGCGAATGAGAAGGAGGATGCACAGGAGGATTAGGATATAGGATGAGGAAGGAGGGAGGGCGAGGAGGAACGGCAGCAGCTGGAGCAGGAGTGGGAGAAGCTGAAAGAGCAGGGTGACCGGGGAACGGCGTGGGCGGGGGGAAGGAGCGGGGCGACGATGATGAGGAAGCACCTGGATCCAGAAAAGTGGCCCGCGCTGTGGCCAGCACGCCTCTCTGCAAGGCGGCAGCGGTGCGCCGATCTTGAGATGAGGCAGATTCTGCAGCGGGAGCGCGGCCTTGAAGGATTAGAAGCGCGGACACGAGGTCAGCGCTGCAGCGGGAGCTCCGTCTTGAGGGACCGATAGCGATCGAATTGCAAAACGCCACAAGGACAAACCAATGTTTGAAATCGAGTGTGGGAAAGCAGTGTAATTCAGGCAGAGTCAGGGAAGAGAGGAAAGTATAGGTTCTATTGTTCGATGGTGAGGAGTGGGGAGGGGAGGAGAGGCGGGAGAGGGAGAAAGAGGAGAACGAGAGGGCCTTGGTCCGGGCTGGGTTGGGCTGGCTCCGCCAAGGAGGAGGGACATGCTGAAGCGATTCGGGGCCCCCTACTTCAAGCCCGTGGCGCAGGCGCCCGTTTGCCTCCGCCTCCTCATCCTCGTGCCGCCTGGACACAGCCGCCCCGTGATGACAACAGGTCGGCCAGATGGGGCCCCCATCCAGTAATCGAGCCAAACACGGCACACACACATCATTTCTCGGAGATCTTGGCGGGCCGCATCGTTTCATATATCCTCTGGCCTGAGGCCAGCGCCGGGGGAGGGGGATCAGTCGATCCCTTTCACGCGCTCGCTCCGCTCTCGGGCCACGGTCCACCTCATTCGAGGGTGGACAGACCTCCTACCCTGACACGTCGATTAAGGAATTGGCCGTTCTCGGTTCGCGAAAGGGCGTCGCGGCCGTCATTTTGCGGGTTCAGGTCCGTCGGTTTCGGTCCCAGGCCGTCTTCACTAAAGGGAGGTTTACTAAAGGGAGGTTTGTCCAAAGCCGTGCTTGCCTAGCGCAAGTCAAGCTCGGGGGGGTTGCACCGTGGCGACTTCTTGAGTCGCATGGCAGTCGAGATTGTGCTGAGCAGAGTTCAGCCGGGCCTGGCTAGTATCATGGAGAGTATTAGTTTGACTATTTTGGAATATGTTTTGACTATTTTTATTTTTCGCCCAACATCCGCCTGCAGGGGGACACGCCCGACCTAAGAGTAGAGTTGGAGTTCATGTGTTTTGGTGGGGGGTGAAACATTCAGGAGGGGAAAAAACATACAGGCACAAGTAATCGCCGATTCCCCAGGATGTATGGGAAAATATGGGAAGTAGGGGGGGCAGACAAAAACCCAGAAAACATTGGAAAATATGGGGAATCCTTTTATTTGTGTGTATTTCTTTGTGTATCCCAGGGACCCCTCAAACATATTGTCTCGGAGGTCCGTGCCGATTCCTTGGATCGGCGCTGGACCCCCTCCTTGGCGCGCGGGGGGGGACCCAGCACTGGTCCAAGCAATCCGCGCGGACCTCCGAGGCAGCACTCAGGGGCAACGATAGGGGGGGATAGGCACAGGGGGGATGCATCGACCCCCAAATCGCCCATTGATCGCCGACAGGGGCCTGGTAGCCCCAACCTGCCCAGGAACGTGCAGTTTCACCATCGGGGGCCTATCGCCAATCTATCGGCAGTGTATCGCCGATTCCAGGTCGATGTTTCCCCCCTTTGCCTATCCCCCCCTATCGTTGCCCCTCAAGTACGTTTATACCGCGCTTGGTTTCTTAAAAGAGCGCCCTTGCGGCAGAAAGCCCTAAACAGCTTTGCGCAGCCACGAAGGGAGGGCACGATTGGCCACCTGCTTCGGCGTGAGAAGCGTTCGACTCGGCTTGCAGGCGAGCTGTTTTGGGAATCTCGTGTCTGTGTCCTTGCTCGGCGGTTGAGTGTCGTGCCCCAGCCGGGCGAGTGGTGGCAGCACCCGTCGTCGGATGTGGAGTGGTCGCTGCGTTTCCTTGGCCAAGGCGCCCGTGGATCCCGCTCGCGCCTCTGGAGCTTCCTCCTCCTCCTCCTCCTCCTCCTCCTCCTCCTCCTCCTCCTCCTCCTCCTCCTCCTCTCCTCCTCGTCGTCGTCGTCGTCGTCGTTGTCGTCGTCCTCCTCCTACGGGCAGGACTCCTAAGATGAGGACAGCCTTCTAGGGGCAACGGAGGCAGATCGCCGACAGAGGCCTGACATCCCACCCCGCCCTGGTTCGTGCGGATCCGCCATTGTGTGGGCTTGTCGCCTATATATATATATATATATATATATATATATATATAGGGGATGTATGGCCGATTCCGGGTTGATGCTGTGTCACAAGGGCCCCACGTTCTGGAGCGCCCCGTTGCTTCCTGTCCGCCACGTCGGGTCCCTGCTTGGGCTGTCCTTGCTTGCGGGGTCCTTGTCAAGACCATTTGGGACGGCAGACGAGGAGGAGGAGGAAGAGGAGGAGGAGGAGGAGGAGGAGGAGGAGGAGGAGGAGGAGGAGGAGGAGGAGGAGAAGGGGGAGGAGGAGGAGGAGGAGCAGCAGGAGGAGGAGGGAGAGGCGGCGGCCCTGGCGCATGTGGTCACACACTCTTGCTGCGGGGGCACCGGCAGTGGGGGCGGCGGGCCACTCGCTGCGTGGGAACGGTACTTGGGGGAAGACGAACGGAGGAGGGGCACAGGCCCCCGCGGAATCCCATGGGACACCCTGGAGCGGTTCCCGCGTGGCGCAGGCTTGCCCATCATCTCGGGCGTGGCGCCCTCCACGGAAACGGGCCGCCTCTGGCGCTGGGCGAGGCCGGTGGGCGAGACCACCGCCTGGGGCGCGCTCCCCGGCCTCGCTCGCGGGGGGCTGGCGGCGACCGCGGCGACGACCCGCCTCGGGCCCGCTCCCCTGCACGCCCCTGGCAGCCGGGGCTCCGCGCCAACGGGGGCGCCGACGGCGCCACTGCCCCCGCCAGCCTGGCCCACGGCCACGCGGCCGCGCCCCCCCCTCGGCCGCCGGCATCCGGCCCAGGGCGCCGCCCCCGCGCCCCGCCCCTCCGCTCCTGCTCCCCCCCCCGCCCGCGCGCAGCCGCAGCGCCCTGCGCCTGCGGGCTGACCGTTGCGTTGCGCTCCAGGGCGGAGCCGCCGCGGAGGCGGTCGCCGCGGAGGGCCCCGCAGCAGGCTGGGACCGGGAGGCCGGTCCGTCTCCAAGCGCCGGCCCCGACCACGAACGCGGGCAGTCCGACGCCGAGCAGAGTCCGTGGTGCCACGGCGGTGCCGTTGAGGTTGGGGCGCAGATCTCCTGGAGCGCAGCCTCAGAGTAGCACCGATGCCGTTTCAGAGGCCTCACAGGGGCCTCACTACAGTGAAGAAGCTCATTTGAGGACCGCTTTGGGCTCAGGAGTGGCTCGGGTTTCTGGGCCGCTCCTGAGATTTTAGTCGTGGAGCCTGTTTGTGGCCTACGCCCGCCGTGGCCAGAAAAGATCTCCGTTCCTTCTTCTATGGTCTTTCTGGTAGCGCGAAGAGCGCCGGCTGATCACAATCAGTATACAGGACGGCCGCCTATCTGCTTTGGAGTCGTGGGGGAGCTCCACGGCGGGTATACGTCAACGCCGCGGGGGCCGCTCGCGAGGAGGATCCCAGATCAGGCGCGGGGCGCGGGTGTCTTGTGGGCAGGGGCCGCCGCGGCGTCGACGCGGCGGCGACGCCAGCAGGAGCGCGTATGGTTGAACGCCCCCCCCCCACCCCCCTCGGGGTTGCTGGAGGTGCCCCTGGCCTAAGGTGCCCCCAGCTTTTCCTTCCATGTTTCAGGAGGAAAAGAAACACACAGACACAATTAATCCCCCATTCCCCAGAAAATATGGGAAAATATAGGAAGTGGGGGGGAAGACAAAAACCTAGAAAATATGAGAAAATATGGGGATTTTGTTTATTTGTGTGTATTTATTTGTGTGTTCCAGCTTTTCCTTCCATGTTGTGCCCTCTGGGGCCCCTGCGGGCCTAGCGAGGGGCCCCCTGGAGGCCGCGGGGGGGCCTCCCTGGCAACCCTGGGGGGGCACCCTGGGCCACAGGGGGCGCTTCTGGCGGCCCCCGGGACGGGAGCTGCAGAGGTCAAAATTCAGGAGGGAAAGAAACACACAGACACAATTAATCGTCGATTCCCCAGGAAATATGAAAAATATGGGAAGTGGGGGGGAAGGCAAAAACCCAGAACATATGGGAAAATATGGAGAATTGTTTTATGTGTGTGTATTTATTTGTGTGTCCTGGGGCCCCTTCAAAAATGACCACTCCTGGCGGTTGGCGTCGCCATCCGCCGCAGGGCGATTTTGCGCGCGGCAGTACTCGGGAGCACTGCCAGGGAGGCCAGACACCCCTCACAGGCCTTTCCTTGCGCGCGGAACTCAAGTCCGCGAGGCGTGCCGATCGGGATGCACCCAATGACAGGCTTCCCAGTAGGAGTCGTGACCGAACCCCCCCTAGCAGCACCCCTCCCCAGGGGCCCGTTCCAGGACAGGGACCCGCGTCAGTGAATCTGCGGCTCGAGATCCGTACGAAAGCGGGGGTCGAAAGCCGCTGGAAATTTTTGGGAGCGGAGGTCGTCCAAGTCTGTGCGACCCTTGCTGTGCCAGGAACCATAATCCAAGTCGTGACCTCGGATTCTCCGAGGTCCTTGTCCAAGGAGGAGCATTTATCTGAGACCGTTGCCCCCCGCATCGGGAACCAACGTCGTGGCTCAAGCAATTGCGGCTCAAGTCGTTTTGGATCAGGTTCAGTTCTCAAAGGAAAGCCATGGACCGTTTGCCACTTCAATATTCTAAACGCTTCGCGTAATCCCACCAGCCCGTCCAGGAAGGATACCCAGGCGAGTTGCCCTGATCAGGGCTGTGGACGAGCGTGTAGTGAAATAGCAGGCCATCGAAGGTGTCATGACCAAAGATGGGGGAAGGTGGAGGAACAACCAGAGGAGGATGAGGAGGAGGAGAAGGAGGAGGCGGAGGCGGAGGGGGGGAGGTGGGAGGAGGGAAAAGGGAGTAGGGAGGAGGGGGAGGAAGATGAGGAGGAGGAGGAGGAGGAGGAGGAGGACGGCGAACAGGAAGGCCCGATGCTTCATGGATGCCTCTCGGAGACTCTTTGTATGTCTCTCGAGAGCTTCTTGTAGGCCTGTTTGGTCGTCTTGGGGGCCTCTTGGCGGCCGGACCTATTGAAGCGTCTTGGGTGCCTCAGGGGGCCTCTTGGGGCCCACTCTCGGGAGCTCGGGGGCCATCTTGGGGCCATATTTGAGGTGATCGATAGAAGAAGGGGGGGTACTTAATTCAGCCCCCCCCCCCCAGGAGGCCAACACTGGCCCAGAAAGTCAGTATGGTACATTGTTTTGGCTGTATCGTCGAGGACTTGCTGGGCGACCTGACTCCTCGTCGCGGGGCGCCTTGACAAGGTCCAGGGGGAGGGGGCAGGGGCAGTGGTCAAGACACCCCCTCTGCCCGCAAGCCGTCTCGCTCGCTCCCACCCGCCCTCCCAACACACGAGTAACGCCCGGGTCCCTGCATGTCGCCCAGGAACGCCACACGTGCCATCTGCGCCACAGGTCCCAGGTGCACCAGGCACCTTGGAGGCCCAGGCGTGGCAGCGCGGGCAGCAGGGCGTCTCTGTCAAAAACCCATGCAGAGTGGCCGCTTGGCGCCTGCGCGTGCGCCAGATGTGGAGGCGAAGTGTCTGCTGCATTGGTTTTGTTGTCAGTGATGGTCGGCCTGCGCGCAGCAAGCAAAATACCAGCACCACCACCCCTGTCAAAAAACAACGCAAAGTGCTCGCGGGGCACCCGCGCGTGCTCCAGATTTGGAGATAAAGTGCATGTTGTATTGTTTTCACCCGGGATGTTGGGGGGGTTCTCACTGGTCCGGGTTGGCTGCTGGTCGCCTGCCTGGGGAAGGGGGTGCTTATTGATGAGGAATAATGATCAAGGCACCATCCCCGCCCGCAAGCTTTCTCTCTCACTCCCGACCGTCCTTCCATCGTATAAGTACCACCCGGGCCTCAGCATGTTCAGCGGTCGTCTATGGATGGGCAGCTACCGGGAACCAACACGGACCCGATGTGCGCGATGGGGCGAGGTGCGCCACGCGTGCCAAGTGCTCCCGGTGCGCCAGGCACCCCTGGGGCCCTCGCGTGCCAGGCAAGCCTCGCTCGCCAGATGCGCCGCGTGCTCTGCTTGCGCCACGTGTGCCGCACGGTCCCGCCGCGCCGAGTGCTCCGCGTCTGCGACGGGCGCAGAGTGTGCCAGGTGCGCCCGCGCACGTGGCAGCGCACGTCGGAAAACATGTCAGCCCCCACCATTCTTGCCCAACGCCAGTGCAGAATTCGTGGCGGGGGGGCCGTCATGGTGTTTGGGTGGGCCTGCACACAGCAGGCCCCATGCCAGCACTCCCGCGGTCCTGGTCAAAAACCCTTGGACAGTGATCGCGGGGTGGCCGCGCATGATCCAGACTTAGCCGCGAAGTGCATGTTGTATTGAGGTTGACAGAGATGGTGGCATTGTGCAGCGCAGGCAATCTGAGGGCACCCCCGCCGTCCCGGTCAGAAAACAATGGCAAGTGTTTGCGGGGCCCACGAGCATGACCCAAGATTTTGCACCAAATTGTGCCTCGCGCTGGTTTTTGATAGGGGTGTGGGCGGAGTCATTGGTCTTGGTTGGCTGATGGTCGCATGATGGAGGGGGCTCCTGTTAATAGGGAACAATGATCAGCCCCTCCCCGAAGAGGAAGAGTTGGAAGAGGAAACGCTCTAAACCACTCACGTCCAAAAAGGGCTGTTTTTTTGTGTTTGATGATAAGTTAATGGAAGAGCTTGGCCGTGGCGAAGGTGCTGCAGCCGAATCGGATGCGAGTTGGAGAATTGTAGGGGAATCTGCATCTTGATCAGCGGTGGAGAATCATTGAGGAATCTGCAGCTGGATCGGGAGCGAGCTGGCTAATGTTTGGAGAAAGTTTAACTGGATCCGAGGCGAGCTTCTGCACACTGGACATTTCTTATAGTATTGACGTAGCTGCGACGCAGCAGCTTGAAACAGATGTCAGAGAGCTGTGGGACGTGGGCGTCCGTCGAGGAGCTAGAGAGAAGCTGTTTGACAACGTCACGCATACTTTCTCATTGGTTGCCGCGTGAGACGACGACGACGACGACGACGACGACGACGACGACGACGACGACGACGACGACGACGACGACGACGACGACGACGACTACTACTACTACTACTACTACTACTACTACTACTACTACTACTACTCTACTACTACTACTACTACTACTACTACTACTACTACTACTACTACTACTACTACTACTACTGCTACTACTACTACTACTACGACTACGACTACGACTACTACGCTACTACTTACTACTAACACTATACGACTACGACTACTTCCACTACTACCACTAGTACTACTACTACTACTACTACTACTGACTACTGCTACACTACTACCACTACTCTACTTCTACTATACTACTACTACTACTACTGCTACTACTACTACTACTACTGCTACTAACTACTGCTACTACTACTACTACTACTACTACTACTCTTCTACTACTACGCTACTACTACTACTACTACTACGACTACTGACTACGACTACTACTACTACTACTGACTACTACTACTACTACTACTACTACTACTACTACTACTACTACTACTACTACTACTACTACTACTACTACTACTACTACTACTACTACTACTACTACTACTACTACTACTACTACTACTACTACTACTACTACTACTACTAACTACTACTAACTACTACTACTACTACTAACTACTACTACTACTACTACTACTACTACTACTACTACTACTACTACTACTACTACTACTACTACTACTACTACTACTACTACTACTACTACTACTACTACTACTACTACTACTACTATACTACTACTACTACTACTACTACCACTACTACTACCACTAACTACTACTACTACTGACTTACTACTACGACTACTACGACTACTACGACTACTACGACTACTACGACTACTACGACTACTACGACTACTACGACTACTACGACTACTACGACTACTACGACTACTACGCC
The DNA here is from genome assembly GCA_963575745.1 of Prorocentrum cordatum. NCBI lineage: Eukaryota > Dinophyceae > Prorocentrales > Prorocentraceae > Prorocentrum > Prorocentrum cordatum. The sequence continues at coordinate 44,671 of CAUYUJ010015127.1, read as the reverse complement.
TACGACTACGCCTACGACTACGACGACGACGACGACGACGACGACGACGACGACGACGACGACGACGACGACGACTACTACTACTACTACTACTAATACTGCTACTGCTCTTGCTACTACTACCACCATGAATGCTACTACGAGCACTACTGTTCTGTGAGACTGTCCAGCTGTTCATTCTGGTCGATTGAACGCTGGCAGTCCAGAGGCTGCTGGCGCATTCCCGTTGGGGCGAGCTTATCGTGATTCCATGAGTCTTAGACTTAGAACGACGAGCCGTGTGAAACAATGGGGTGCAAAACAATTCGAACTTGACGTGCCCGAAGAGAAAGCAACGTGTTTTAGCATCCACCGCTGCTGTCAAGGCGCACGCGAATGCAGAACACGTTGAGCCCATGGCGGATCACAGTGTCAGCGGCGATTCTCTGGTGGGCGGGCTAAGAACGTGCCCCCACGGTTGAACGACCAGACTCAGGACAAGTTCGACTGGGCGGGTGTTGGGCTGCACATCGGCTTGGGCTTCGCGTCTCCCGAGGTGTCGTCGATCTCCCCGCACAGCAATGGTGCGGTGCAAAGTTTCTCGGCCCTCAGGACCGAGTAACTAGATGCCCCCCCCGTACTGCAGTGAAGCGGGGCCCAGGGGGGAGCCCACACATCTGGAACTGGGCATGAGCGCCGGTCTCGCAGAAGGGGAGCACTGCGCACGAGCCCATCGCGAAATCGGCGTCCCTTGCCGCACATCGCCGTCTGTTTGATCCGGTTTCGCGCGAACGGTTCCCTCCATTTCCCCCCCCCCTCTCCCAGATCGTTGGGTCGGGCATGTCCCCCTACAGGCGGCTTGTGGACGAAAAATGGAATATTCCAAAATGGTCAAAAATACGTGGTCAAACAAATCGTCCCCTGATTATGTTTTGCCTATTGTCGAATATTCTTCCTGTGGAGGGACATACCCAACTTAACCAGATCGTCCAAACCTTCCTTCTGATAACTCTTCTCGGTCCTGCCTCTTATTCCACATGGTCCTCATCAGTTTTTCCTGTCCTTTGCCCTCCCTTATCCCAGCCTGCTCTGTCGTACCCCTCCTGTGTACTTCCCTCTTTGTCTTGATTTTCGGGGGAGGACAGTCGAAGGATGAGGAAAAGAGGGAGGATGAGGGGGATGATGGATGAGAGGGAAGAGAAGGACGATTTAAGAGAAGGAGCGACTAACTGGAGCATGAGGAGGAGCAGGAGGACTTTGGGAGAAAGAGCAGGGGATAGGCTGGGGCCAGGGAAAGAGATACGTTTTCTGCAACGAGGGCTTTCTTTCAACACTCTATGACTTGAGGTGTTGAGAGGGGCTCTCCTCCCCGAGGTCATGATGGGCGAGCCGGACATGGCGTTCAAGTCTCGCGTGCTGTCCAGCCTCCTCAGGGCGAAGCAGGACAGCGCCGTCCCCTGCAATGCCTTTCTGGGAGGGGGAAGAGAGAGAGAGGGCGATCGGAGAGCGTGGGAAGGGGGACGATAGGAGAGGAGAGGGGGAGAACGGGAGTGGAGGGATGAGGACGGCAGGGGAGGGGACGGGGGAGGTGGAGAACAAGAGAGGCGGGAGAGGGGCGGGGAGGGGGAGGCGGATCAGAGCGGGAGGGCCGGAGAGTGCAGGGCGGGACGGGAGCGATGAGGGTGAGAGGGTCGTGTTGCGGCTGGGAGGGGGGGAGGGAAGGGGGGAAGAGGGGAAGGGAGGCAGGTGGAGGCGTGAAGCGGGGCGTGGATGGAGGCGTGGTTCAGCCGGTGCATCCGGGAGGGGCGCCGTCCCAGGTCGGGGGTGCGAGAGCAGGCGATGCGTGTGCAGGGGAGCAGCGGTTGTCGTCTGGAGGTCGGGCTTTGCTGCGGCCTCGGGCCCGTCCCACTGGTGTCGGGGCTACAGAAGAAGGCTTGAAGTGTGCCCCCCCTCCTCCTCCTCCTTCTCCTCCTCCCCCTCCTCCTCCTCCTCCTCCTCCTCCCTCCTCCTCCTCCCCCCTCCTCCTCCTCCCCCTCCTCCTCCTCCTCCTCCTCCTCCTTCTCCTCGCCTCCTCCTCCTCCTCCTCCTCCTCCTCCTCCTCCTCCCTCTTCTACCGATGGTGGTGGTGGTGAAGCATCGATCCATCGTTTTCCAAAAGGGTCGATGTTTGGGTCCTACCTGGTAAGGCGTCGAGCTGCGCGCAGGCAGTCTCAGGTAGTCCCGGCCGAGGACCTCAGACCCCCCGAGCAGTCCCAGCTGGCCTCAACAGGCCCCCCGAGCAGTCCGGGGCGGTCTCAACAGGCCCCCCCAGCAGTGCGTGGCGGTCTCGACGCTCCAATCCCGGGGCGCGGGGGCGCCCCAGGGGCGCCGCCTGAGGCTGCACCAGGGTGTTGAGACCGCTCTAGACTACTCGGATGCCTTGTCAAGGCCAGCTTGGACTACTCGGGGGGGCCTATTGGGGCCATCGAGGACCATCCGTCGGGTAGTTTTCGTATGGCCTTAGTTTCTGTTTCGGCCCCGAGAAGCTACTGCCCTCGTTTTCCTTGCCCTCTTGCCCCTTTCCCCTTGTCTCGGGTCCTGCCGAGAACCTTTGTGGGGACGTTCAGGTCTTGGTCCCAGGATCCATTGGGCTCCTGAGTGTGTGGGTGTCTGCATCTTCTCTCACCTCCCTCCTCCTCCCCCATCCTCCTCGTCCTCTTCTGGTGCCATGCTCAGCAAGCTCGCTCACTTGTATGCCGAAGAGGAAAAACTGCATACAGTCGGCCCGAATGAGCAGGTCGCCCCTGCCAGCTCAAGGGTACCCCTGTATCCTGTGCCTCGCGACGCGTGCCCTCTTATACTGCTATGGCGATGTGGCCCTCGGAAGGGTCTCGTGCCTTCTCGCGTGTCCTGTCCGATCAAGGCCGACTGTATCCCCTTCCCAATTCCCCAAGCGCGAACGGAGGAGGAGGAGGAGGAGGAGGAGGAGGAGGAGCGGAGGCGGAGGCGGAGGCGGAGGCGGAGGCGGAGGAGGAGGGGGGGAGGAGAGGAGGAGGAGGAGGAGGAGGAGGCGGAGGAGGAGGAATAGAAGGAAGAGGAGGAGGAGGAGGAGGAGGAAACCCTTCGAGGGCCGATCAGGGCCGACTGTAAGCACACTCTGCCGGAGCTCCATGCGGACTCCTTGGCTCGGCGCCGGACCCCCCCCTCCCACCGGCGGGCGCAGCGCGCCAGGGGCGGCGCCGGCGGCGCCGCCAGGGGGCCCGAGCGCCGATCCGTATCTCCTCCTCCTCCTCCTCCCTTTTCCTCCCCCTCCTCGTCCTCCCCCTCCCTTTCCTCCTCCTCCTCCTCCTCCTCGTCCTCCTCCTCCTCCTCATCATCATCCCCCTCCTCCTCCTCCTCCTCCTCCTCCTCCTCCTCCTCCTCCTCCTCCTCCTCCGCGCGGAGCTCCGACAGTGTATGGTTATGCCGTCTCCGCGTGCGGAAGGAAGCTGGCGGAAGGCCGGCGGAAGGCGGGGGAAGCAAAGGATGCGTGCGACCCCAAGAGACGACAACATGTTTTGTTCCAGATCCCAGGAGGGCGCGAGCCCAAATCGGATGCGATCGCCGAGAGAATGCGACCCCAGGAGAGAGAGCTTGGCTCAAAGAGAATGCGCCCCCGAGGGATGACAGCATGTCTGGGCGCAGACCCCGAGAGAATGCGACCCCGAGAGATTCGATCCCGAGACCCTGAGATCCGACGTTGCAACAAAATTGCAACATCGAACAAAAATCGCGACCGGAACCCTGGACCCTATCTTTCTGCGTCATTTTTCAAGCCGCATCGATCTGTCAGGGTCGGGCCCGACATGAAGCGAAAACGCCTGGTGCGAAAAAAATGAGCCCCAGGATCTCAGAAGAGTGTGACCCCGAGAGGTTCGACCCCGAGGGATGACAGCGCTTTTGGGTCCCGGCTCTGCGGAGTCGGCCATGCGTTAAATCGGGCACGTCCTCCCACAGGCGGACTTTGGAAGCAACACAGGAAATTGCCCAGGCACATACATACATACATTTATATCCCTACGTGCCTCCCTGTGACCCCCCTCTTGGTGGGTCTGTGACTTGTGATGTGAGTGTGCTCTGTGTGTCGTCCTGTTGATTAGTGATGTCTGTCTGTTCTGTGTATGTGCAGTGTGCTGGCAGTGCTGGCATGTGATGGTGGCGCTGTGTTACGGTATGTGATCTTGGTGTGAGTGTGCTATGTGCGTGTTGCCCGTCTATGGTGTCGCGCTTCTTGTGGATGTATTGGCTGGTCTGGTAGGGCGTGAGGATGTGTGCTGTTTTGTGGTAGTTTTCAACACATTTCAAGCCTCACTTCCACCTCCTCTGTACCCAACGCGCTACATACCTGCTCTCTCCTTTCTACCGACACCACCTCTTTACTCTCCTCTTCTAGACCCCTCCTATACCCCTTCTCTCTCCTCTTGCACATCCCTCTCCCCTTCGCTCTCCTCTTCTGTATCCCTTCACTCTCCTCTCTCTATCATGCACCTCCTTTGGTAAACACCTTCGGGATCAATGCGGCTACCACTCACACCAAAAAAAGGCACGAATCTGTGCATTTTTGGGGGGCCTTTTTTTGGTGTGACGGAGTTCAGATGTGAATGAGTTCTGGAGTGAGTCTCGTTCATAAGCCTGTCTAATGTGACTGAGTCTGACGTGAGCCACGGCGGATGTGATCGCCTGATGTGGCTGAGTCTCATGTGCCTCAGTCTCGAGCGTGCAGGAAGAAGGAAGGAGGGAGGGAGGGAGTAAGGGAGGGAGGGAGGGAAGGAGGGAGGGAAAGGACTACCTACTACCTACTACCTTGTACCTTCGATATACTACATACTACTACCTTCTACCTACTAGTTCTACTCCCTCCTACGACTACTTCCTACTACCTACTACCTACTACCTTGTACCTTCTACCTACTACATACTACTACCTTCTACCTACTAGTACTACTCCCTCCTACTACTACACCCTACTACTACCTACGACGAGTACTACTCCCTTCTACTCCCTACTACTACTCTACTACTACTACTACTACTACTACTACTACTACTACTACCTAGTACTACTCCCTACTACTACCTACTACTACTAGGGAGACGGGAGGCAGGGAGGGGCTGGGGAGGGAGGCGCGAGGGAGGGGATAGGGAGGGAGGGAGACATACACATACACATACATAAACACATATAGGGAGGCGCGAGGGAGGGGATAGGGAGGGGATAGGGAGGGAGGGATACAAACAGACACAGGCATACACATACATAAACACATATACATACATACACATACATACACATACTATACACACATACACAGACATACACATACATACACACATACACCTACATACTCGTGCATATACATACATACTCATACGTACATACACATATATACATATACATACATATACATACATGTATACATACACACAGGGAGCGGGGTCACTGACAGTCACGGTGGGATTTTATATATATATGCATATAAACATACATATATGTATATTTCACATATATATATATATATATATATATATTCTCGGAGCCATTCAACAACATGCTATATACATTGTCCCCAGAGTATGTTTGACTATTCTTGAATGTTCTTGCTGTAGAGGGGCAGGCCCGACGTAAGCCATGCGGGAGGCCTCCCCAGCGGCGGTGCCTCCGGGGGGCGGCCAGGTCGGTCGCGGCCCCCCCTCTGCCTGCGCGCGGGCTCCCCGCCCCCGCTCCCCCTCGGAGGGCCCCCGTCCCCCGGCCCGCAGGAGCTCCAGGGGGTGGCCAAAGACGAGGTGAAGGAGGAGCTGAAGGAGAAGGGCGAGGTAAAGGAGGAGCTCCTCCTCCTCCCCCGTCCTCCTCCTCCTCCTCCTCGTCCTCCTCCTCCTTCCTCCTTCTCCTCCCTCATCTACAGTCGTCTCCTCCTCCCTCCTCCTCCTCCTCCTCCTCCTCCTCCTCCTCCTCTTCCTCCTCCTCCCCTCATCCCCCTCCCCCTCCTCATTCCTTCCTCCATCCTCCTCCTCCTCCTCCTCCTCCTCCTCCTCCTCCTCCTCCTCCCCCTCCTCCTCCTGCTCCTCCTCCTCATCATCATCATCAGCATCATCATCATCCTTGGCCGCTTCTTCTACAAGCTCTGCAGCCGACAATTGTGCACCCGAATCCAACCGACACTCGACTATCATCAGACTGCCGACCAGGCTGGTTTCAGACCAGCCCATTCGACAATCGACTACTTGCTCACATGGTCTATTCTACGAGAGCGCGCAATAAAGTGGAACCAGAAGGTTTGGGTAGCTGCAGTTGGCTTCAAGCAGGTGTTCGATTCAGCCGAGCAACACAGCAGTTTGACTACACTGAAGGCGCAAGACGTCCGACCGGTTTTAGATCGCCGTACTTCAACAGCTTGTGCGAGGGACACGCAGCAATAGTGAAGATTTAGTCACCATCAGACGCTTCAGCCTTCAGCGAGGCACGAAGCAAGACCACCCGCTGCGCTTTCTATATTCTGCGATGCTGTTATACGAAATGTTCTCGCGCCGCTGTTCACCACACGGCAGAGCATAGGCACTGGCATCCAGCTTGGACATGCTCCCTGCAGTCTGCTCAACCAAGCTGCGCTTCCAGGACGACGTGCACCCGACCAGCCAGCTCCTCCCTTGCCTCATAGCGATGCTCAGCGGCATCGCCTGGGCTGCACACTCGCACGGATTTGCAATACATCCCGGCAGAGCCACGCTTCTGTCCAATCTCACGCAGCGCACGGGAAGGGCAAGTTCGCGCACCGCGCGCGTTGCCGGGCCCGCCTCGGGCGAGCTATTGTTGGGGCCTCCTCCTCCTCCTCCTCCTCCTCCTCCTCCTCCTCCTCCTCCTCCCCCTCGGTTGCCAGCCCGCCGCCTGCTACCCGCTGCGCCCTGGCGCTCGGGGGGGGGCCCGAGTGCTGTCCCGAGCGGTGCGCCTCTCGCCCATCCCTCCCTGTTGTGTGCCCGTCGTGCCTGCTGCTCGGCTTGCCGCCGCCGGCGTCGCATCCTGACGCTGGCGCTGGTGGCCTCGGAATCCACGGCTGGACGCTGCCACCCCTCCTCTTCCTGCTGCCCCCCCTCCCCTCCTGCTCCTCCTCCTCCTGCTCCTCCCCCTCCTCTGCGGTCACCACCACCTCCTTCTCCACCTCCACCTCTTCCTCCTCCTCCATCTCCTTTTTCTCCTCCTCCTCCTCTTCCTCCTCCTCCTCCCCCTCCTCCTCCTCCTCCTCCTCCTCCTCCTCCTCCTCCACCTGGCACTGACGCTGTTGGCATTCGAACATGCGGCTGGACGCTGCCATCCCTCCTCTTCCTCCTGCGCCGTTTCGCGGCGGACCACGGCCTGGGGAGTTGGATGTCTTCTGCACGTTGCCTGGAACAGCGGCTGATCACGACAAAGAGTTCCTCTGAGTGGCTCGATGTTGCGACATAGCTCACTTCGGCATTGTTGGTCTGCGCACCCACCGCTGGGCCTCCTTGGGGCAGCGCGCCCAGCAGATCCAGAATATCCTCCTCCTCCTCCATTTTTGACGTTGGTCAGACATGAAGTTCGGTGCTTGTTGTTGCGTCCGTCCTGCCCCTCCTCCTCCTCCTCCTCCTTCTTTTCCTCCTCCTCGTTGTCCTCTTCCTTTCTCCTCTTGTAGGAGGGGCCAGTCGCGACACTGGGGCCCTCCCTGGCTTCTGCTTTCGTCCTTCTGGGGGCATCCTGGAGGCTCTTTCGTCGCCACGGCTGGATCCTGGTCCCATGTGGGCCGAACGGGGGGGCCGCCGTTGTTCCATCTGGCCCGCCTCCGACAACAGCCCTTTCACCGAGATGGTTTTCGGTGATTACCTTGGCCGTGCTCGCGCTCATGGGGTGTCGTTTGCGTAGTCCTCTAGGTGGGCAGACGTGTCGGGACGCAAGTTCTGTCGGCTTCGAGATGCCATTCTTCAAAGTGATGCGGGTTTTCGGTGGCCATCGGTTGCACCATGGTTCTCGCCTGTAGGAGTCCTTTTTGTTTTGGTGTAGAGTTTGGTAGCCATCGGTTGTGCCGCAAGCCCCGCCCACAGAGTCTCTTTGTCTGGCACGTGGTGTTTTGTTCCCAACCATCTTGTGGTGTTGGATCCTCGTTTTGACAAGACAGCGCCCCGCGCTTTCCTCCCTCCTCTTCCTCCTCCTCTTCCTCCTCCTCCTCTCCCTCCTCCTCCTCCTCCTCCTCCTCCTCCTCCTCCTCCTCCTCTTCCTCCTCCTCCTCCTCCTCCCATCCTTGCCTCTACCCTCCGCGCGTGTCGGCACACACCTCACACGCTTCGTGGCCCCAAAAGGAGCTTTACCGAAGGCCCAAATGCCAGCGTTCGCATGCGCCCACCGCGCCCACGTTAGCACACTCCTCACACGCTTTGTGGCCCCATTGGGAGCTCCACCGACGGCCCCAGTGGCTGTGTTCGCAGGCGCCCACCGCATCCATTCTGGCACACCCCTTACACGTTTCGAGGCCCCATAGGGAGCTCCACCGACGGCCCCAGTGGTTGCGTTCGCATGCGCCTACCGCGCCCATATTGGCACACCCCTCACACGCTTGGCGGCCCCATAAGAAGCGTCACCAACGGCCCCAGCAGCTGCGTCCGCATGCGCCCAACACGCCCACTCTGGCACACCTCTCACACGCGTCGTGGCCCCATGGGGAGTTCCACCGACGGTCCCACCGGCTGCGTTCGCATGCGCCCACAGCACCCATTGTGGCGCGTACCTCGCACGCTTCGTGGCCCCATAGGGGAGCTTCACCGACGGTCCCAGTGTTTGCGTCCGCATGCGCCCACCGCACTCATGTTGGCACACCCCATCACACGTGCCGTGGCTCCAAAGGAAGTCGCACCGAAGGCCCAAATGCCAGCGTTCGTATGCGCCCACCGCGCAAATATTGGCACACCCCTCACACGCTTCGTGGCCCCATGGGGAGCTCCACCGACGACCCCACTGGTTGTGCTTGCAGGCGCCCGCCGCACCCACGTTTGCACACCCCTCACACGTCCCGTGGGCCTACAAGGAGCTGCACCAAAGGCCCAAATTACAGCGCACTGCAAAGCAACTCGCTCTGGCGCAAGGCTCTACGAGACGTGCTCATGGCGCAACGGGCGCCTAACATTCGCTTGGCGAAGGGTCCAACCATGTGCAGCTGTGAGCACCGTCGTTGTGTGCACCGCATTCGGAGGATTTCTCTATCGGGCCCCGAAATTCGTGCGGGGGTGTGCCAGAATGGATGCGGTGGGCGCATGCGAACGCAGCTACCAGGGCCGTCGGTGGAGCTCCCAAAATGGATGCGGTGGACGCACGCGAGCGCAATCACTGGGGCCGTCGGTGGAGCTCCCAATGGGGCTACGAAGCGTATGAGGGATGCGCCAGAGTTGGTGCAGTGGGCGCATGCGATCGCAGCCATTGCGGCCGTCGGTGGAGCTCCATATAAGGCCACGAAGCGTGTGAGATGTGTGCCAACACGAGTGCAGTGAGTGCATGCGAACGCAGCCACTGGGGCCTCTGGTGACGCTTCTTATGGGTCACGGAGCGTGTGAGTTACATTGCGCCACATATTCTGGAATAGGTCACTCTTTGCTGTCCACGATGGAATCATCGTATATTCGGGTGTGTGCGCAGGGTCTACATAGACATACGCATGTGTGAGATCCATAGACAGCTAGGCAAACTGTGAATCCGGTGTTGCTATCAGGTAAACTGAAAATGCGCTACCCTTCTAACCTCCTTACCTCCCGCCCCTTTGTGCACGTCCCTTGGCGCACGTTCCATGGCACGTCCCTTGACTCTACGGACTGTACATCCCATGGCGGGTCCGATATTGTTTCCCTTTGTGCTATCTTTGGCGCGTTCGTCAGGCACGTCCCACGGCGCGTCCGCTAGCGCGTTCAGCACCACGTGCGGCACTTCCCCTGGCGCGTTCCTTCGCTCGTCCGTTGGCGCGTCGTCTTGCGCGTTCCGTGGCGCGTCCGCTGTCGCGTTCCGTGGTGCCGCCCTTGGCGAGTCCCTTTGCGCGTCCCCTGGCGCGTCCCCTGGCGCGTCCCCTGGCACGTCCCCTGGCGCTTTGCGCAGTACGTCCCGTGGCGTGTCCCACGACGTGTCCCTTGGCGCGTCCCTCCCTTGGCGCGCCCCTGGGCGCGTTCCAAGGCGCGTCCTCTGGCACCTCCCCTGGCGCATCGCCTGGCAAGCCCCCTGGCACGTCCTGCGGCGAGGGCTCACCTGCTGTAGTCCTTGTCGTTGCCCGGGTAGGACACAGGTGATCTCGCGTTAGAGACACAGGGCCTGCCGACAGGTGGGAAGGAGAGGATTTGGAGAGCGCGCGGCGTGGGGCGAGGGTGGGAGGAGGAGAAGGGATGGGGGGCGACGACGACGCCGACGACCACCATCAGGAGGCACCACCCAGGCTTCTCAGACTGAGGGGGCGTCTTCTGCGCACGGGGAAGAAGAGGAAGAGGAGGAAGAGGAGGAGGAGGAGGAGGAAGAGGAGGAGGATGAGGAGGAGGAGGAGGAGAGGGAGGAGGAGGAGGAGGAGGGGGATCTCAGGGGGGGGGGGCTGCGACACTCTCCCCCCTTGTATTGCCACCTCCCCCAGAGCTCCCAGGGAAAAGGGAGGATCGCAACCTTAAGTCGGGCCTGTCCCTCTACAGGGGGAATGTTCAAACATAGTCAAAACATGGTGTAGGGACGATTTTTTTTTCCACCATTTTTGAATGTTGTTGGAGTATTGTTTGAATATTAATTATTTGTCGTCCAAAATCCCCCTGTAGGGGGACAGGCCCGACCTAATCGTAACCGCCCCCCTCCCCCCCTGGAAGGGAAAGTTGGGGGCGGGTCCGAGCCTCCTCCACGGGCGCCGGCACACGACGACGACAACGACCACGACGACGACGACAACGAGGACCACGCCGACGACGACGACGACGACGACGGTGACGACGACGACGACGTGTCCCGCCCGCACGCACCAGCGCCAGCACAGGACGACGACGACGACGACGACGAGAACTAGGACGACGAGGACGACGACGACAGGGAGAACTGGGACGACGACGACGAGAACTAGGACGACGACGACGACGACGACATGTCCCGTCCGACCGACTTGTCGGCCACGACGACGGCGTGTCGCGCCAGCCCGACCGACTGACCGACTCGCCGACGACGGCTACACGCTTCGCCGCCGACGACGACGACGACGACAACGACGGCGACGTCGCACGACGACGTGTCCCGTCCGACCGACTCGCCAACGACGGCGACGACAACGGCGACTGAGATAGCGACGGCGAACGATGACGTGTCCCACCCGAACGGCCGACCGACGATGTCTGTCGTCCTCGTCGTCGACGTCGTTCGCCGTCGGCGAGAGGAGGGTTGGGGGAAGCTTTATGTGGGTGGGTTCTCGACGGTGAAGGATTGCAGGGGTCCCGCTTCCAGAGAGGAAGGAAGCGTACACAGGAGTCTCTGTCTCTCTGTCTGCCTCTCTCAGATTGATATCCCGTCTCGGGTTACTGAGTCGCTCTTGCTACCGGGATCTCGGCGGTGCAGATCCATCGTTTACGTGCTCCGGGGCATCCGTGAATTGACAGAACGTGCTTCGGGAGTGCGAGCTCAGTGTTTTCGGTGCAGCGGGGCGGCTCGCGCGCTTTGAAATGATGTCTTGAAGAAAACAAGCAGCCCGTTGCTCTGACACATGATGATGCCACGGTTCCCAGGGTGTGGAGCAACACGGGCACTGCCGTGCTGCAAACTGCCGCGTTGCAGAGATGACATCTGATGCGCTGTCGTGTTCAAATTTCATCCTCGCAGCCTGGTTGCCCCACAGGGAGAGGCTGACGGTTCACGATCAGCACATCGCTGCAGCGACTTACCATTGTTCTGCCTCTCACTGGTGTGCACAAGTGCACAGCACTCCCAGACCCCCGACGTCATGATATTTTCATGACGTCGACCCCCTGAGTTCTCGAACCACTCTCCAGGACCGGTTTCTCATCCTGAGTCGTTTTTTGACGGTCCCGAGGCCCGGTAAGGGCCGCCGAACATTAGGACACAAAATTTCCCGTCATGATTTGTTCATGACCCGAGGAGGTCTGGGCTGCACGGTCTATCTAGCGTGGGGTGCCGCCTTTCAACTCTTCCTCACGCCGGGGCGGGAGTTGCCGAGCGCATCGCCCGCCACAGCGTGCGGCCTACGCGATCATCTGGCCTGCTAGGTGGCTCCTTCGCGGCGCCGGCATGGCTGCGCGGAGCTGCGCGCGCGCGGCGCGCCCACGAGCCGAAGCCAGAAGCCCACAAGCCGCACATGGGGGGCCACGCGGAGTTCCGACCGCGCGCCCGTTGACGCGGCAGCCCTGCTGATGGGGAACAAGCAATGACGTTAACATACAAACTCGGAGGTCCGCGCGGACTCCTCGGATCGGCGCTGGGGCCCCCTGGCGGCGCCTCCGGCGCCGCCCCTGCCGCGCTCCGCGTGCCATGGAGGGGGGTGCAGCGCCGATCCGAGAAGTCCGCGCGGACCTCCGAGTTTTTATGTTTACAGTCGGGGCGCTGAAGAAGGAACCCTTTTCGTTGGGGAGGGGCTCGGTGTTCCTTGATTGTCTCACAGCTTGCCTCGGGTTATCCTGATGTTTTCGATGGGAAGTCGAAGTTCAACTGATGGAAAAAATGGCCTCGTTCCTCATTTAGGGTTCCTGAGGTCAACGCCTTGACTGTAAGTCCGTGGCTGCTCCCCTATTGCAGCAGCGCCACGCCCAGCTCGCCGCCCTCGCCGGGGACGGCCACGCCGCGCAGCGCCCTGCGGCCGAGCCGCTGCCCCAACGGGCGCTCGGTCGGTCAGGCCAGATCTGACGAGCAGCAGCTGGGGAAAGGCTTAATGACCCAGACCCCCTCGAGGATTGAAAAAATCATGACGGGAGGTTGTTCGCAATTTTCGGCCTCTGGGGGCCCACACCGGGCCTCGGGAGCGTCAAAAAACGACTCAGGATGACAAACCTGTCCTGGGGAAAGGGTCGAAACCTCTGGTGGTCGACGTGATGAACAAATCATTACGTCGGGGGTCTGGGGGCGTGCAGCCTCACAAGGCGGAGGCTTGCGAATAGTTATGCGCAGGCTCCGCCGGCTCTTCTTCGCAGGCGCCCAGCGCGTGGCTTCTGGCGCGCGTCAGCCTCGACGGGCCGCTTCTTGTCGGAGGCGGTCACAACCAGCGACGGGCCCCTTTGCTGCATGATTCACCCTGCCACTGACGCAACTCGCTGCGCCGGCTGCTGCAGGACGCGCCGAGGGCGCTGGACTCGCCCGCGCAGCTGCGGCGGCAGCCGCATTCGTCTGCCACCGCTGCGTCTGCCACTCATCTTTGCTCGAGCTCATGCTGCAGCCGCTACGTACGCTCGTCCACATCCCGCTCATTGGCTGCACCACTCTAGCAACGCTACAAACTTTGCATCATATTGGTTACAGCACGCATGTAGCACCACACAGGCTGCATCACCCATGCTGCACTTCAGAACCACACATGTTGCCCCGAAGACGTGTTGCATCATGCTTTGCACGTAGAGCACATCACGTGGACCTGTTGTGCACAATCATTCATACGGGTGGGGGTGGACTCCTGTTCTCCGGTGTTGTGATATATTGCGAAGGCCTTACGGCCGGTGCCGCCGACCCTGCATGGCGACGACGACCACGACGACGATGACGACGACGACGACGACGACGACGACGACGACGACGACGACGACGACGACGACGACGACGACGACGAGCGCTCTTGGGGGCCTCTTGGGGGTAGTTTGTGGGCCTCTTGGGAAGCTCTTCGGGGCCGCTTGGAAGCCTCATGGGGGCCTCTTGGGGCTTCCTGGGGGTCTCTTGGAGGGGGCCTGGGACGTCTTGGAGGCTTCTTGGACGGTCTTGGGGCTATCTTGGGCGTTTTCGGCCGATCTTTGGGCGACTCGGGGCCCTCTTGGGCCGTCTCGGGGGCCATCTTGGGCATTCGGACCTCATTTGGAGTGTTTTCGAGGTTTCTAGGCCGCCCGAGGAAAAACGAATCTGCCCCCCCACCCCCCCCGGGACCCCCCCCGGGACCCCCCCCCCCCCCTGGGGAAGGGATCAAAGGGAAGGGGCTTCCCTTCGACTCGATTACGACACTGCTAGATTTTTCTCTCGCTCACGAGCTTGAGAAGGAAGCTGCAGGGAAAGGGGACGACGGAGGCGACGACCGACGGAGACGACGACTCGAACAGCCAAGCCCCTCGCACACGCCGACAGGGTCGGCGGATTTTCCCACCCTCGATCTTTCCGACCAGCTACGCCCCGTCGAGAGCCTTCTGGGGCTGCCTGAGGCCCCGAGTGAGGACCCGAAAGAGGAAACGTTCAACTCCGCGACGCCTTGCTCTGGTGGGTTGCCACCAGTGGGTCTCTCCTTCTGTGGAGAGGTGCTGCCCGGATCCCAGGTCCTCTGCGTCACCCGCGCTGGCACGACGATAAGAGATGGAGATTTTATTCGGAAAACCTAACGCATGTTATTTTCGTCTTTCACCCACCCACCCACCCACAAACATAACTCGCGTTCTGTTACAATAAATGTTTGGCGGAACTGTGGCGACCCGAAGCGCCCCTCTGGGGAGGGCATTGCATTGGAACTGTCCTCAATTGGGAGGAAGCGTCGAGTTAGGACAAACATTCCGTTGGGATTCCGTGAGTTAAACAGGAATTGTGGCGATAGGCGGCCCCTGTCTTGGGGATCATCTCTGGTTTCAACAAATAGGGTGGCTTGGGAATGCGCGATGGAGGCAAATTGCAATTTGGACGGCCACCTACCGAGTCGAGTTAGGAAAGGCATTGTATTGGTATTCCGAGAGTTAAGAAGAAATTGGCTTTTGGAGCAGGAGGGGCACTTGTCATCAGTTGGGGCATTGCATTTGGCTTCCAAGAGTTAAAAAGGAATTGTGGCATCAGGAGGGGGGGCGGCAAGGGGGTGGGGGATCGCGCGGGGGGGGGGGGGGGCACTGCATTGGAAGTGTCCTCAGTTGGGAGAAAGCGTCGGGTTAGGACAAACCTTGTGTTGGGATTCCGAGAGTTAAGAAGGAATTGCGGCGATAAGCGCCCCCTGTTTTGGGTGTCGCCTCTGGTTTGGACAAGGAGGGTTGCCTGGGAATGCGCGATGAACGCAACTGCATTTGGACTGCCACCTGCTGGAAGTCACGTTGGGATGTTAGGGAATACGTTCTATTTGTATTCCGAGAGTTGAGAAGAAGTTGTGGCTTCTGGGTGGGTGGGTGGGTGGGTGGGTGGGTGGGTGGTGGTGGTGGTGGTGGTGGTGGTGGTGGTGGTGATGGTGGTGTGAGTGTGTGGGGGGATTGACATCAGTTGGGGTATTGCATTGGGTTTCCAAGAGTTAAGAAGAACTTGCGGCGCTGGAGGGGGGCAAGGGAGGTGGGGGGATCGCGCGGGGGATGGCATTTCATTGGAACTGTCCTCAGTTGGGAGGAAACGTCGAGTAAGGACAACCATTGTGTTGGGTTTCCGAGAGTTAACGAGGAATTGTTGCGACAGGCGGCCGTTGTTTTGGGGGTCATATCTGGTTTAGACAAGGAAGGTGGCTTGGGAAAGCTTGATGGAGGCAGCTGCGTTGGGGCTGCCACCTGTTGAAAGTCGAGTTAGGAAAGGCATTGCATTTGTATTCCGAGAGTTAAGGGGAAATTGTGGCTTTTGGAGCGGGAGGGGCACTTGTCACCAGTTTCGGCATTGTATTTGGCTTCCAAGGGTTAAGAAGGAATTGTTGTTTTTTGAGGGGGGGGGCACGGGGGGTTGGGGGATCGCTTGGGGGAGGGCATTGCATTGGAACTGTCCTCTGTTGGGAGGAAACGTCGAGTTAGGACAAACCTTGTGTTGGAATTCCGGGAGTTAAGATGGAATTGCGGCGACAGGCGGCCGTTGTTTTGGGGGTCATCTTTGGTTTAGACAAGGAGGGTGGCTGAGGAATGCGCGACGGAAGCAACTGCATTGGGAGTGCCACCTGCTGAAAGTCGAGTTAGGAAAGGCCCTGCAAGGGAAGTCCGAAAGTTAAAAAGAAATTCTGGCTTTGGGAGGGGGCGGGGCAATTGTCATCCGCTGGGGCATAGTATTGGGCTTCCAAGAGTTAGAAGGAATTGCGGCTGTGGCTTTTGGAGGGAGGACAAGGTGGGCGGGGGGGATCGCGCGGGGGAGGGCATTGCTGTGGGGCTGTCCTCAGTTGGGGGAAACGTCGAGTAATGACAACCATTGTGTTGGGATTCCGAGAGTTCAAGAGGAATTGCGGCGATGAACGGCCCCTATTTGGGGGGCCATCTCTGGTTTAGACAGGGATGGTTGCTTGGGAATGCGCGATGGAGGCAAGTGCATTGGGGCTGGTTTATCTCGCACTGGCTCTGGCGCTGCTCTGGCAATTCCAGCATTCTCCCAGGAATCATATGTTTTTCTAATTTTGGGAATCCTGTATCAAATTCTTGTCTAATTCTTTAAATCCTTCAACAAATCCCTTCCTAATTCGTTTTTCCCCTACTGGCCCTGGCGCCGCTCTGGCAATCCGCCCTCTCTGGAATCCGATATCCATTTCTAACTTTGGAAATCCTGTATCAAATCCCTTTCTAAATTTTTAATCCCGCACCACATCTTTTCCTACTTCGTTTTCCCTTAGTGGCTCTGGCGCCGCTCGGGCAATGCCAGAATTCTCTTAGGAATGTGTAATTCCTTCCTAACTCGGGAAATCCGTCATAACATCCCCTTCTGATGTTTTAATACCTGTACCAACCCCCTATCTAAGTCCTTTTTCCCCACGGGCTCCAGCGCCGCACGGGCGATTCCAGAATTCTCTCTTGGATTCAAAGTTCCTGTCTGACTATGGGTTCCTTTTTGTTAAATCCTTCTCCATTTCATAAATCCATTATTAAATCCTTAGCGAATTCGGAGTCCGAAATTCCGTAGTATTGGGAATCCTAAAAAATCCGTTTCTAAATCCCTGTATCAAATCCTTTCCTATTTCGTTTTTCCGCCAATGGCCCCGGCGCCGCGCGGGCAATTCCAGAATTCCCTTTGGTATCCCAAACATATTTTCTCATTCTGGAGATCCTTTATCAAAACATTTCCTAATTCCTGGAATATTTGATCAAATCCTGTTCCAATTCGTTTTTTCCCCTACTGGTTCTGGCGCCGCTCGGGGAATTCCAGAATTTTCCCTGAGATTTGAAACTTATTGATAACGCTGGAAATTCTTTATCAAATCCTGTTGTAACTCCTTCAATCCCTCCATCAAATCCTTCCCTATTTGTTTCCCCACTGGCTTTGGCGCCGCTCGGGCAATTCCAGAATTCTCTCTGGGACTTGTAATCCTTGTCTTATGCAGGATATCCTCTTTTATCACATCCTTTTCTAACTCCTTAAATCCTGCGCCAATTCCCTCGCTAATCCGATTCCCCTTAACTCCGCTCGGGCAATTCCAGAATTCTCTCTGGAATCCAGAATCCCTGTCTAACTCTGGAAATCCTTTGTCGAATCCTTTTCTAGCATTTTAAATCCTTTATCAAGTCTCTTTCAAATTCGTTTCTCCCCTACTGGTTCTGGCGCCCGCCCGGCAATTCCAGAATTCTCTTCGGAATCCGATATTCGTTTCTAACCTTGGAAATCCTTTATCGAATCCCTTTCTATCTCTTACATTCTGTATCAAATCCTTATCTAATTTATTTTTCCCCCCGCTGGCTCTGGCGCCGCTCGGGCAATCCAGAAGCCTCTCTGGAATTTGAAATTCCCGTCTAATGCCGGAAAACCTTTACCCACTCCTTTTCTAACTCCTTAAATCCTTTTATCAAATCCCTGTCTAAGTTGTTTTTCCCCTACTGGCCCTGGCGCCGCGCTGGCAATTCCAGAATTCCTTCTGAAATTCGAAATTTTCTTCTGATTCGGAAAATATGTTATCACATATTTTTCTAATTCTTGTAGTCCTTCTATCAAATCCTTCTCTAGTTCGTTATTGTCCCTTGCAGGCTATGGCGCCGCTCGAGCAACTCCAGAATTCTTTCTGGAATTCAAAATTCTGTTTCAACTATTGGAATTCCTGTATCAAATCCCTTTCTAACTCCTTAAATGCTTTATCAAATCCCCCATACCTCGTGTTCCCGCACTGGCTCTGGCGCCGCTCGGGCAATTCCAGAATTTTCTTTGGGATCCGAGATTATGTTCTAACTTTGGAAATCCTTTATCACATCCTTTTCTAACCCCCTAAATCCTTTTTAAGAAATGAAATCTTTCTCTAATTCGTTTTTCCCCGACGGGCTCTGGCGCCGCAGAGGCAATTCCAGATTTCTCTGGGAGTCGAAATTTCGTTCTAATTTCTTGGAAATCCTGTACCAGGCCCCTCTCTAATTCCTTTCATCCCTTTAGCAGATCCGTCTCTAATTAGTTTTTCCCTGACTGGCCCTGGTGCCGCTCGGGCAACTCCAGAATGCCTCTTGGGGTTAGAAATTCCAGTCTAACTGTGGAACTCCTTTATCAAGTCCCTGTCTAACTCCTTGAATCCCTTATCAAATCCCTCTCTGGCGCCGCTCGGGGAATTCCAGCATTCGCACTGAGATTCGAAATTTCTTTCTAACTTTGGAAATCCTTTGCCAAATCCTTTTTTAATTCCTTGACTCATTTATCAAATATGTCTCTAATTCGTTTTTCCCCTATTGACTCTGGCGCCGCTCCGGCAATTCCAGACTTCTCCTTGTAATCAGAAGTTCATGTCTCATTCTGGAGATCCTTTGCCAAATCCTTGTCTAATTGTTAAATTAATCCTTGTCTCAATGTTATGTATAATTCGTTTTCCATCACTGGCTCTGGCAGCGCTCGGGCAATTCCGGAGTTTTCGTTTCCTGGGACTCGAAATTTTTCTAACTTTGGAGATCCTTTGCCACAGCTCTTTCTCATTCTTTTTCCCCCTGAGGGCTCTGGCTCCGCAGAGGCAATTCCAGAATTCTCTCTGGGATTCGAAATCCCTTTCTAACGCCTTAAATTTGGTATCACACTATTTCCGTACATTCATGACCAAATCCTTCTCTAATTCGTTTTTCCCCTACAGGCTCTGGCGCCGCTCGGGCAATTCCCGAAATTCTTTCGGGAATTCGACATTCCCTTCTAACGATTTCTTCTAACTCTGGATGTCCTGTATCCAACCCCTTTCTAACTCCTTCAAACGTGTATCACATCCACTTCGAATTTGTTTTTCCCTTACTGGCTCTGGCGCCGCTCGGGCAATTCCAGAATTCCCTTTGGAATCCGGAATTCTTTGCTGATTCGGGAAATCCTTTACCGAATCCCTTCCTAATTCCTTAATTCTGTTATCACATCCTTTTCTAGTTCGTTTTCCCTTGCTGGATCTGGCGCCGCTCGGGCAATTCCAGAACTCTCTTTAGAATTCTTTGGAGATCGTTTATCAGATACCTTTCTAACTCTTGGAATCCTTTATCAAATCCCTCCCTAACACGTTTTTTCCCTGACTGGCCCTGGAGCCGTTCGTGCAATTCCAGAGATCTCTCTGGGATTCGAAATTCCTTTCTAGCTTTGGAAATCCTGTATCAAATCCCTCTCTAGCTCCTTAAATCCTCTTTCAAATCCCTCTCTAATTCGCTTTTCCCCTCAATCGTGTTCTCATTCGTTTTTCTGCTACTGGCTCTGGCGCCGCTCTGGCAATTCCAAAATTCTCATGGAATCCGAACTTCCTTCCTAACTGGAAGTCCTTTTATCACATCCCCCTCTGACTCTTTAAATCCTTCATCAAATCCCTTTCTGATTTGTTTTTCCCTGATGGTTCTGGCGCCGCTCGGGCAGTTCCAGAGTTCTCTGGGATTCGAAATTCCTTTCTAACTCTGGAAATCCTGTATCAAATCCCTTTCTAGCTCCTTCGATCCTCTATCAAATCCCTCTCTAATTCGCTTTTCCCTTGGATCCTTTTCTCATTCGTTTTTCTGCTAATGGCTCCGGCGCCGCTCTGGCAATTCCAAAATTCTCTTGGAATCCGAACTTCCTTCCTAATTGGAAATCTTTTATCGAATCCCCTTCTAATTATTTCAAATCCTTCATCAAATCCCTTTCTAATTCGTTTTTCCTTGATGGCTCTGGCGCCGCTCGGGCAATTCCAGAATTCGCTTCGGGATTCGAAATTCCATTCTAAGTGTGGAAATCCTTTCCCAAATCCCTTTCTATTTCTTCCAATCCTATTATCAAATCCCTCTCTAATTCGTTTTCCCTTACTGGCTGTGCCGCCGCGGCAATTCCGGAATTCTTTCTGGGAGTCGAAATTCCTTCCTATTTCTGGAAAATTGTTGTCAAACATTTTTCTAATTGAGTAAATTGTTTATTCAATATTTGTTCTCATTCGCTTTTCCCCTATGGGCTTTGGCGCCGCAGAGGCAATTCCAGACTTCTCTTTGGGATTCGAAACTCCTTTCTAACTCAGGGAATCCTTCATCAAATCCCTATACTAATTCTTTAATTCCTGTATCAGATCCCCTCTTTAATTCGTTTTTTTTTCCGCTACTGGCTCCAGCGCCGCGCGGGCAATTCCAGAATTCCCTTTGGAATCCGAAATTCCTTCCTAACTCTTGAAATCCTTTACCAATTCCCTTTCTAACCCCTTAAATCCTGTATCAAATCCTTCTCCAACTCGTTTTTCCCCACAGGCTCTGGCGCCGCTCCGGCGATTCCAGAATTCGTTCTGGGATTTGAAATTCCTCTCTAACCCTGGAAATCATTTATCAAATCCCTTTCTAACTTCTCCTTTTTCCTTTGTAGGATCCTCTCCAATTCCAAAATCCTCCCCAACTCCTCGTTTTTCCCTGGTAGAATCCTTTCAAATTCCCAAATCCTCACCAGCTCCTCCTTTTTCCTGTCCCCACCACCACACGCGCACGCACGCACGCACACGCGCACACACGCGCACACACACGACATCAGACAACAAACGCTTGTGATTTGGCCTGCGCGAACCCACCCACCCACCCACCAACATAACTCGAGTTATCGTTTTGAATAAAGACTCCATCTCTAATCACGGTTCGCGCGCCGCGGTCTGGGCCAGAGCGGTTGTTTTTGTTCCTTGGGGGCGCTGCGAGGGCACGATGGCGCCAAGACAAGTGCGCATCGCGGGGCTCGAGGCGCGATACTGGGGCACTCAGGATCCTCGACGCCGTGATTTTGTTCAGGTCCCGACGTTCTTCCGCAGGTTCGATCTCCAGGGGCTACTTGGGCGCCTTGGGACCATTGGCGACCTTCAGCCGCTGCCCACTGCAAGTTCGTCCTCGTAGTCGTCGTCCTTCCCAGACTCCCCCTCGTCGTGGGAGAGTCACGACGGCATATTTACGCTGACTTCCAGCCCCCAGCGGCCCTCGGCAGGCCTCGGGGCGGTCAAAGAACGACCTGGGGCGAAAAAGCTGCCCCGTGGAAGGGGTCCAGAGTTCTTGGACCCCGTGCTTGATGAGCTTTTTTCCCACCGCCACAACCATACGTGAGAGGGGAGAAGGAGGTGGAGGATGAGGTGGAGGACGAAGAGGAGGAGGAGGAGGAACTGAACAAACTCGAGGCGTCCGATGTCCTGCATCGGGGCTTCCGCCGGTGCCGATCCCGGGGTCGCCGCGGCCACCGCCGCGCGGCCGAGGACAAAACCGAAGCCCCGCTCCTCCGTATTTCTCCTCCTCCTCCCCCTCCTCCCCCTCCTCCTCCCTCTCCCCCCCCTCCTCCTCCTCCTCCTCCTCCTCCTCCTCCTCCTCCTCCTCCTCCTCCTCCTCCTCCTCCTCCTCCTCCTCCTCTTTTTCCTCCCCCTCCTTGTTTTCCTCCTCCTCCTACTCTACTCCTCCTCCTCCTCCTCCTCCTCCTCCTCTCCTCCTCCTCCTCCTCCTCCTCCTCCTCCTCCTCCTCCTCCTCCTCTTCTTTTCATCCCCTCCTCGTGTTCCTCCTCCTCCTCCTCTCCTCCTCCTCCTCCTCCTCCTGTTCCTCCTCTTTCTTCCTCCTCTCATCCTCCTCTTTTTCCTGCTCCTCCTCCTCCTCCTCCTCCTCCTCCTCCTCCTCCTCCTCCTCCTCCTCCTCCACCTCTTCATCCTCTTCCTCCTCCCCTTGGCTGCTGCCGCCCCCCGAGGAAAAACAATCCGAGGCCTTTCAGGGCCGCACGGGAGAGCCCGCGAAAACTGCGGCCGCGGCTCCCGCGGCGGCCCGCATCCTGCGGGCATCCCGCGCGGCCGGCAAGAGGGGGCGCCGAGAGGGTCGCCACTCCGGGGATCCGAGGGGCTTTTGGTAACTGCCGGTGGCTCGTCCGCGGCCCCCCGAGGAGAAGGCCGAGGAGCCTCCCCTGGTCGAGCTGTCGGAGGAGGAGCAGAAGGCTCGGCGCTGGCGCGGGGGCGGCACCGGGGGAGGGAATGGAAGGCAGAGGAGAAAGCCACGAGCTCAGTCCCCGGTGGGTGTGCGATCCTCTTGCCCGGGAAGCGCAAGACTCGAGCTTGCCAGAGCTCGGATTTGCCGCCGCTCTTTGACGGTCACGTCCTGGGTTTTGACGGCGCAGTGCTCGTTGCTCGCAGCAGGAGTTCGCGTCAGATTTCAGACGAGGCCCCGCTATGTTTTGTTTTGACGGCCCCGGGGTCTTACGTATCCCCGGTCTTGGCGCGTTCAGTTCCGCACTTCGCAGCACTGAGCTGTGCCATGGCCAAGAGGTGCGTGCATGAGGGCCGCCAGCGAGCAGCACACCTACAGCCACAGCGCACCGCTCGCATGAGGCTGCACGCGGCTGGAGAACCTCGGGGACGCGGAGATCTGAAGGGGGATCGACGGCGGACGAGTGCAATGAGAATGTCTTGTCCGTCAGGCTCCTCCTCCTCCTCCTCCTCCTCCTCCTCCTCCTCCTCTTCCTCCTCCCCCTCCTCCTCCTCCTCCTCCTCCTCCTCCTCCTCCTCCTCCTCACGCTCACGCTGCAGGCACGGGGGTCGATGGTCGACGCTGCCCTCCCCTCCCCGGCGGCGCTCTGCCACGAGGGAGGGCGTACTGTAAACGTACCAAGGTGCCGCTGGACATTAATTAGGGGAGCAGCCCGGAGGCGGTGGAGGAAGGGGCCATGGAGGCGGACGGAGGAATGCGAACGAGGTTCTCGTCCTCGCCCTCATCCTCCTCCTCCTCTTCCTTCTCCTCCTCTTCCTCCTCCTCTTCCTCCTCCTCCCTCCCTCCCTCCTCCTTCTCTGCCTCCTCCGACTCCTCCTCTTCATCCGCAGGCCTCATCTCGACCTCCTCGTCCTCGCAGACTTGGCGCGGGACGGGGTCCGACTGTGGTTGCAGCCGGTTCTCCCGCCGCCCGCGGTGCGTGCGCCGACCAGCTCCCTGGTCCGCTCGGCTCCATGCTCGAGCCAGGACGCAGACCGGCATGTTGCCCTCCTCGCTCTCCCGCCTCCACGGATTCGTCCCCGAGCCTCCCCTCGCGGGGCGCGGAGGGGGGGGCGCAGCGGGCAGAGAGGCAGGGCCGGGCGCCATAGATGTGACCGTGGAGCGTCTGGGAGTGCGGCAGCAGAGGCGCTGCAACGTCTGCCCGGGACCCTGCCAGAGGAGGAAAGGACGCCGATGTTCCGCCCCTCGTGGCGTCGGAGGTGGAAGCCCACGGCGGCGGGTGGGGCCGCGAGGCACGCAGGGCCTGCGGCGTCCTGGCCAAGCGGGTGGCCGACGCCACGGAGACGCCGCACTCGTGGCGGAGCAGCACGCCCCGCGGCTGTCCGTCTCCGTGCACGGGGAGAGCGCGCGGGCGGTGTTTGCGGCGCCTCCAAACGCAGTCGGGAGGGGCGGGGGGTGGCAGCGGCGTGCCTGGCCGCGGCCACGGCCGCCTCCACGGCGGACGCCGTGTGAGGTCCCCCCGGCGCTGCCTGGCGCCCCCCGCACCCCCCCCCGCCCATGCCGGGCAGCACGGACGTCCCCCGCGCCCTTTCGCCAACGTCGAGAGCAGCCTCACTGCTACCCTTGCCTCTTGTCGCCTGTTCGGGCCTCTTGGAAGGCCCTCGTCGCCACCGCTGGATTCGCTTCGAAATTCTGGTCAGAGCGCACCCTGGAAGAAGTCGGGGGTGCAGCGGTATCGTTGCCCTTTTGTTCCCCCAAGGAGGGCGGGAGGGAGCAGCAGGAATGGAGACGAGGCTCGGGAGGGGCAGCACGCGGAGCAGGAGGGATGGGAGGAGAGCTTCGGAGAGAAGAGGGCGATGCAGCAATACAGGGGAGGAGGGGGAGGAGGAGAAGGAAGAGGAGGAAGAGGAGGAGGAGGAAGGGTATGATGTAGTGGAGGTTCTGGAGTACCCGCGCTGCGCCGCGTGTTGTCTCTAGTCGCATTGGGGGGTTTGTCGAACAATCGCAGTCGAGCTCGAGGGGAGGAGGAAACGACAACGATCCGGAATAGGAACAGGGAGAGGGTTAGGGTGAGGAGGGGCGGCCGCGAGCGAAGGCGTGGTTCAGACCAGCGAAGGTCAACGACCTCGCCGCTGCGGTCCGCATTTTGCGCTTCCTGCTGTCTTTGAGCTGTCACGCCCAATCTGCGGACGACGTGCTGCTTCCGTTGCCCCCGAGGTCGTCCTCAATCACGTCTCCTTGAAAATAATTCCTCCTTGTCGCACCCCGAGGCGTGTCCGTAGGGCGGTCTGGGCGTTTCGCCAGACACTACCCCACCGCTTACGACCCCGAAGTTTAAGAAGGTGGAGCCGCTTCACGGATGGGAGGCGGGCCGTATTCAAAGTGCAGTTCTCGCTTCAGCGCCGCGCGAATTCGCGATGAGTTGCACGGATGGAACATGGGAACATGGGTCGTTTTCAAAATGCTACTCTCTCCGTGGTTCCGCGAGATTCGTGTTACAAGCTTGCAAGAGCTTCACGGATGGACGGCGGGCGGTTCGCACAATGTGGCTCTCGCTTGGGCGCCGCGCTGATTCGTCGTACAAGCTTACAAGTCTTGCACGGATGGAGGACGTGTGGTTATCAAGTGTGGTTTTCGCCCCAGCGCCGCGCACATCCATGTTCAAGAGTTTGCAAGATTTACGCGGATGGGGGGCGGGTCGTTTTTAAAACGTCGATTTCGCTTCAACGCCGCGCCGATTCGTTTCAACAGTTCGCAAGAGTTTCACGGATGGATGTCCGGTCTTTTCAACATGTGGTTGTCATTTCCGTTCCATGCATGTTTGTTTTAAAATGTTTCCGGAGCCTCACGCATGGAGGGCGGGTCGTCGTCAAAATGCTGTCTTTGCCGCAGCGCCGCGCACATGCGTGTTGTGGTTTCGCAATCGCTTCACGGATGGAGGGTGGGCCGTTCTCGACATCGAAATTCTCACACTGGCCCCGCGCACGGTCGCGTGAAACGTTTGCAAGTGCTCCAAGGATGGAGGGCGCGCGCTTCGCACTATGTAGGTCTCGCGCCAGCGCCGCGCACACTCGTCTTGTACGCCTGCAAGAGTTCCACGGATGGAGGACGATTCGGTTTCAACATGTGCCTCTCGCTTTAGCGCCGCGCGCATTCGCTTGAACAGATGAAAACAGTTCGGCGGATTTCTTGTGGCTGTCGTCCCAGCAATGGTGTCCTGGCACGACTTAGGATTGCCAGGACGCGACGGTCACGTTGATTCTCGGATCTGAAGTCCCAGTGGTGACGTTCTGGCGCGATGAAGGGTGGTCAGGACGTGAAATGGATTCGCGGCGTTGAAGTCCTAAGAAAGTGTATTTCTTGCACTGCTGAGGATTCTCAGACGGTTGTCTTCTAACGGGGCATTTCCAGCAGTGACAAGCAGTTCTTGTAGGAACCTATGAAGAGGGAACTTAGAGGGAGGGTTTATTGTAGCATCGTTTACGCGTCTTGGGTTTGCACTGGTCCTCCTCCTCCTCCGACCCCGCCTCCTTCCTCCCTTACAGGCTGCCTCCTTCTCCGCATTCCCCCTATACACGGCCACGCGTGCGACCCCTCCCGAGAACATGTCGCCTTTGCCGCTACCTGCCCATGCCCCCGACCCGCCGCACACCGTTGAGAGTCTTGCCTCATAGCACAACGGACACCCCCTGAAGGCGCCCCCCAGCAGACAGACGTCCTCACGAGGCCTCTGGCCAAGATGCCCACAATAACACTGTGCCCTGCCATGCCCATGTCCCATGTCTGCAGCAGACGAGGCTTCGAATATCGTGGGACTCAGACCTCAGTGACGCTGGCGCTCCTCCTCATATTCCTCCCGCTCAGGCGAAACGCCGATTCCAGGAGGGGAGTCTGGTTTCATACCTCTCCCGTCCTCATCGTGGGACTCCCGTGTCGTCTTTCTGGACCCTTGTAGGAACACTTCCCGCATTCGCCGTTCGGGAACACAGTCTCGATCCTTAAGGTTTCGGTCCCAGCCTGCCCGATCTGCTTCGATTTCATACCCCCTGAAGAAAAGGCTACATAAGCTAAGTCGGGCTTGTCCCTCTACAGGGGGGATTTGTTTTTAGTATTTGTTGACGATTCTGGAGTATTTCTTGAGTGTTTTTTTTAAATTTATTTCTCGTCGAAAATCCCCCTGTGGGGGGACACGCCCGACTGAAAGCTACATGCGCACAAAAATGTTCTCGGAGGTCCGCGCAGCTTTCTCTTTGCTCGGCGCTGCTCTGCCCCCTCCCCGGCGCGCTCGAGGCGCGCCCGAGGCACCGCCGGGGGGGGCCGGCGCCGCTCCGAGCGATCCGCGCGGGGCGCCGCGAGCTCTCTCCCCACCCGATTCCGACGACCCGAGGCGGCCCGACCCCAGGCCCCCCTCGAGCAGTGGCAAAATCACGACGGGAGGTTTTTCCTCATTTTCGGCCTCCGGGGCCCCTCAGCGGGCCTCGGGAGCGTCAAAAAACGACGCAGGATGCAGAGCCGGTCATGGGGAGAGGCGCCAAGTTGTTCGCGCTTCGCGCCTCGCGTTTCGGCTCCCATTCCTCCTCAGCCTCCCCTTCTCCCCTGGGAGGCGGCGCGAGGGCGCGAAGTTGTTCGCGCTTCGCGCAGCGCGAAGCCTGAAGTTGGGAGCCCTTGGGCGTCGTTGTGCGGCCTGGCGCGGCCGATCCGATTCGTTGCCGGCTCGGTGTCGACCCGGCCCGACCCGGCGCGCGCCCCTCTGCCTCCCCCCTCCCTCTCCCAGGAGAGAGGCGAGGAAGACGAGGCTGGAGGAGGGGAGGGGTCGATGAAGGTGGTGGTGGTGGTGGTGTGTTTTCTCACAGCCAGCCCGCACAGCAAGGATGGGCAACCTTCCCGAGGATACCTTTGCATCCTCGCCTCACCGGCCCATCCTTTTGGCCATTTTCGTTGGCCGCTCCCCGCTCGAAACGCCTCGGCGTGGCCTTCCAATGCCAGTGCATCCTACAGTGAGGACCCATGCCAAGAAACACCCTGCTTGCCTCCAGGGTGCCCTGGGTTTCTTGGGCCCGCACCACAACTCCATGGACGTCATGGGGTCTCAGGATTGGGTCTCTTGTGAAAGGTTTCCTGTGAACGGGCCTCCGCCGTAGCGCGCATCCTTGAGCTACGGGCTGACTGCACAGTACCCGCACGGCCCTCGCTCGTCGGGGGGCCTGGGCTCCCCGGCCAGTCCCGGGGAGCGCTCTCCGTGTTGCGCTCTCGGGGGCCTCTCGCCGACCCGTCGGCGACGCACCGCCGGTTCTGCGCCTCCGTTTCCCGCAGCCTCCGCCGCCCAGGGTCAGACGGGAGGAGGAGGAGGAGGAGGAGGAGGAGGAGGAGGAGGTGGAGGAGGAGGAGGTGGAGGAGGCGGAGGTGAGGAGGGGGAGGAGGAGGAGGAGGAGGAGGAGAGGAGGAGGAGGAGAGGAGGAGGAGGAGGAGGAGGAGGAGGAGGAGGAGGAGGAGGAGAGAGGAGGAGGAGGAGGAGAAGGAGAAGGTGGAGGAGGGGCAGGAGGACAGGAGGAGGAGGGGGAGGAGGAGGGAGGAGGAGGAGGGAGGGGGAGGAGGAGGAGGAGGAGGAGGAGGAGGAGGAGGAGGAGGAGGATTCTGAGACGATGCGCTTCCTTAAGGGGTGGAAGGTCCCCTGGTGGATGGCCTTGGCCTGGCAACCACCTCTGAGGGCCAAACGGATCGCAGCTAACGTCAGGCCGCTCCTGCTTTGGGCGCGAGCCCCTGGCAGCTGCTGGGCGGGATCCGGACAGTTTGTCGGCCTCCCTGGAGGCTCCGAGGGGGCGAGGGCCCCCGAAAAAGCCCCAAGGACGCCTCTGGAAGCCCCAGCAGGGCCTTCCAGAGGGCCCTAATTTGCCACGATCTCCAGCCTCACTTGGGAGATCGTGGCCTCTTGGGGCTGTCCTGGAGCCCTTGGCAGCTGCTGGGCGGGATTCGGACAGCTTGTCGGGCCTCCCTGGAGGAGGAGGGGGAGGATGAGGAGGAGGAGGAGGAGGAGGAGGAGGAGGAGGAGAAGGAGGAGGAGGAGGAGGAGGAGCAGGATAAGGAGGAGTGAGGAGGAGGATTTGACATGCACCGCCAATGACGCCGCAACCCTCCTGCGTTGAGTCAGGCCTCGGCGCAGAGGCTCCCGCACCAGAGTCGCAAGGCGAAAGTCTGGCGCAGAGAGCGGTGACACAGCCAGCAGCGAGGCCGCACAGCATCCGCACGCACAAGGAGGGCCACCCGCCCAAAAGGCAGGCCGAACCACCCCCTGAAAGTTACGGACAGAGAGCAGCCATCGTGCTAGACAGATAGTCACCCGTGACCTCTTTGGATGAAGGCCACGAAGCATACGAGCCCAGGAGTCTGGTGTCCTGGGTGTGCCGTCCTTGTTGACAGGAGGGCCGCTGCACGGACTCGCCAGCTTGGCGAGCCTGAGACCAGAAGTGTAGCACTTACACGTCTGGCAGAAACACACGAAAGAGTCATCACAGCAATCGACCACCCAGCACCTGTGACCGAGCGAGGCCAGCTGAGCGACTTTAACACGCGAGTGGTGGGAACAGGCTCCTGGAGGCGGCACCGCCGCAGTGCGCCTCCCGCGCAGACACAGAGTACATTGCCAAAGGTCCCCGACACGCACCCAAGAATGGCCCCCACGGGCCACCGCGGCAGGGCGCGGCGGGACGAGAAGTTGCACCCCCTTGAGGTCAAGGCGAGGCCAGAGAGGCAGGAGGTGCGCAGACAACTCGGCGACCGCTTTGGCAACTGAAACTAAACGGCTCACAGCTTCTTGAAGCTCGGGCGCAGCGGCAGGGTGCTGGAGCGCTCCCCTCTTGGCCGCCTGATCTGCCCCATGGTTACCTAAGCGGTAAAAGGCCTCCTGAGGGGCCAGGTCCAGCTCAAAACTCTGGTGGGCCTTCACCTTGGTGGGGCTCAAAATGAGCGAAGCGTGAGAGAGGGCCTGCATCACCATACCACTATACACGAGTTTGTAGCTGATCTGGTTATAACAACCTGGAGCATGGTACTGCTTGTGCACGTTCAAGCAGGCTGTGTAAAAGTGGCTAGGTCCCGCGGTCAGGAAACCAGAGCCCCCGAAGGCCGAGTATTCCCCTCCCTGACTCGTCTGGGGCGTGGGGCTCCAGACGGGGGCCGAAACCGAACAGAGAGGGGCCGCGGAGTCCGAATTTTCAAAAACACAGCCCCCACCCCGCTCTCGACAGCTCCCGCACAGGATGTTTAAAGCACGAGCCATCCATAAAAATGTGGCCCTCGAATCCGCCACCCAGCCGAGCTGGGTCGTAATGCCACACGTTATCTACACCTGTGTCCGAGAGCGGAGGTGGGAACAAATCCCCTGGGTGCTTGAAAAAGGCCTCGGGTGAAAAAGGAGAAGGTCAACATTGGGGTCCTTGGGGGCTTCAATCACCCAGGGGTGCACAAGACTGGCACGCAGCTCAGAGCATTGGCTACACTCCCAAATCCTGTGGAACAAAGAGTCGGGCTCCCCGCAAAGAACACACTTAGGACAGCACTGATAACCTAAGCTAACCGCCCTGCCACGAGTCCAAGTAGCCCCACAGAGAGCCGCCTTCACAGAGCCCCTCTGGATCTTGTCGAACTTAGACGACCGAGTAGCTGAAACCATAACGTCGAAGCACAACCGATCAGAGGACCCCAAAGCGATGCTGGCCTGTCTCTCCAAAGCACGAAGCACTCCTTCCCTGAGGAGCTTTTTCAACAGAGCAGGTGATGTGACAGGCAGCGAGATCTCTTGCTGGAGGTCATCGGTCAGAGTGAAGGGGTCTTTCATCTGCCAGTCAATCCTGCACAAAGAGAGCTTCATAGCGCCGACTGGTCCACCACACGAGCTCCATGCGATGTCCTTGGAGAACGTGGCACTCCATGCCGAGCGCAGCGCAGCAAACGACAGCGAAAGAGACGTGATCTTGCTAGCCGTGATCCACACCTCCTTCCCCCATCGAACCACTGGTGCTACCGAGGCGAGCCAGGAGGGATCGTTCTCGACGATCATGAGTACGGTGAGCGAGCGACCTCCTGCCGACGGCTGCAGTGCACGACCGGGCCCGCGACGGATCCGACGCACCTCCCCGTCACTGCACCCGTGAACTTCTGCTCCATATAAAATGCCAGGCAGCGGCCCACCGGTAAATATCTTCTTACGTCGCTTGCCGAGGTCAGGCTTCAACTTGGCCAGCCTCTTGGCACGACGGTTAAACATGGCAGCTCGCTTCTTGGCAGTAGCACCACGACCAGACGATCTTCGAGGCTTACCCTGAGTGTCGTCGATCCCGAGATTAGCTACCCCCGTAGTGGTCGGCCCAGCTAGTCCCCCTAGGATGTCACGAAGGCGACGAGCAACGGTAGACGAGGTCGAGATGAGGCAAGCCTTGTCAGCCGTGACCCCCTTGGTGCGATCAATCCACAGCGATCACTTCCAATCGATCGTGAGAACGCGGTGCAGCGCTCGCGATGCGGCCACAAGGTCCCGAACCACAAGCTCGGGGCTGCCCGTGCAATTCAAAGCACAGTCGTCGATATAAGCATCTAGGGTAACCGGGCGCGGCAGCGTCAACCTATCCAGACCCAGGACGAGGTATGCACGAACGAATGTAGTCGCGATCGAACACCCAGCAATGACACCCTTGATGGCTAGCCAAGGACCGTTGACGCTGCCATTCATCAATGCAAACCGTGCACACTGGTAGGCGAACACGCACAAGCGGGCCACCTGCAGAGAAAAGCCAACGCGCCTGCAACGGTCTAGAAGCAGCCCCTGATCAAATAGTTCGTAGAACTTATACATGTCCCAAAGAACACTTGCGGACACGTCCTTGAAGGAAACAGACTCTTCGGGTCTAAGAGCTTGCCTCCAAACCACATCCGAGGAAGACTTGAATCGCCCACAGGCGAAGAAAGGCCTCTGCCGCGCAGCCTCCCACTCCTCAGCTAAGCGACGGCGAGCGCGCCCCCAGAGTCTGTAAGGAGCCACGAAGAGGCCAATAGGCCTAACGCCTCCAGAGGCCTTCGACAACATAGCCAGGAGGACCACCCTCAATTGAGTAGGAAAAGCCGAAAGCATCCCCAAAGCTGGAACATCTTCCCCAGGGCCAGGAGGGCGCCATCGCTAAGCTGCGCGAAGTGCCTCATGTGAAACCCGTCGACAGAGACCGCCGTAAACTTGGAATAGCTGAGGCTGAGGTCTCGAAGCGCAGGAGGGCTGAGAAACTCCAAGGGCTCCAGGATAGCCTCGCGCGCGAAACTGTCAGGCGGCCGAGCCTCCTGATGCGTAGTGCCCCAGAGGTCAGCAAACTTGAGAGCTTCTGCCTTCAGGAGGCTGAGTGGATCCGAAACAAGGGCGCCATCAGAGCTCAGGGTAGTAGTAGGTTTCCAAGATTGGGGGTCCCTCGTGAACTTGTGAGCCCTCTTGCCCCCTTTCTCGATGCCCTCCAAGATCCACTGCCTCCAGGAAGCTCTAGATGACTTACGAGTAAAGGCGACGGCCTCCGAAAGTGACTCCTCGAAATTTTCCAACAACTGGGTCAAAGAAAGCCTCCAGTCATCCAGAGCAAGCTCGCCAATACGCCCCAATAATAAAAAACAGCCTGATCGTGAACCACAGACCACTCCCCAAGATTGTCTAGGATACTCTGAGGAGGACGTCGCAACTGACCTGCAATCGACTGCACGGCCGGGTGCTCGACGGGGTCGCCCGCGCCGAGGTGCCCGATCAAAGCGCGCAGCTGCGCAACAAAGAAATTGACCGACTGCTGCGCTGACGGCGGCGCGGCCTTGGTGTCGATGGTGAGCGGATCGTGCCACTCGCACCTGGGCCTGCGTCCGCGTGCGCCAAAAACTGGGATGGTCGACTGCGTCGATGCGACAAGCTCGACCTCGCTGAGGTTGGCCCACACTTCGTAGGCCGAGTCCAGCCCCGCGAAAGCCCCCTGCAGCCTCCCAGAGACAGCACTTTCCAGAGTAAAATCCAAAAGCTCCAGGGCCTGAGACCAGTCGGGCGGCTGCACCACGGGCCCCATGGCAGGCTCGACGGGGATCTTCGGAGGCTTGCGAAACCTGAGGGCCCGCAGAGTGCTGAGAGACTTGTGGAACTCCAGGCACACAGGCAAGTGAGGATAAGTGGCGGCCTCCTCGACCAGAGAGACCTCCTTGACGCATTTGCTCAAGCCACCAGAAACCAGGAAATAGTCGTAGTGCTTGGTGCCGTTGGGGCCCGTCAAAGACCCTCGATCCCCAGGCGCCGACACCAGTGAGCCTCGCAGGAGCTCGGGAATCCCATTGTCCAGGAACACTTCGGGAACCATGTTGAACTCCCCGCCCATCACGAACGGCAAGCCCGAGTGCCCCAGGAATGGCATGGCATCCGAGAGGATGGCAACGTTGTCATCGCTCATCTGCTCGCAATCATACAAGTAGATGCTGGCAACTAAGTCCTTCGGCTGTCCCAGCCGCTGAACAACACCTGCAACACACCTGCGCGGAGAAACCTGAGTGACGTCGAGGAGAGGGTGGGATCCAAAAGCTGCACGTACCGCCAACGCAACACCAGCAGAAGCACCACCTTCCTCCCCAGAGCAACCAGGCTCCCAGATAATCTTCCAGCCATCTCGGATCCCCCACGCACTGGCTTGACTAATTTCGTCAAAATTGCGAAGCTTATGCTCCTGTATACACACAGTGTGAGCACGGGTTTGTTCCAGTCTCTTACGAGCAGTTCCCCAACCCGAACCGTTGAAATTCTCCAGGATGAAATCGAACTCACCGCCAGGAAACTCAGAGTCCGGGGGAAGAACTACACTGGGCTGGTTATAGCAGCTCACCGATGCAACAGAGCTCTGTGGGTGGCCAGGCGCCTCAGACTGCACCGGCCCCTCCGCTAAGAAGCCGCTCCCACCCTTTAACCCTGGGAGCCAACCAGCTTGCGCTGGGAGGTGGGTGGGGGCTGTAGCAGAGGGGTCTGTCGACAAGGTACCTGGCGATGACGAGGCGCACCCAGAGGATGAAGTATGTGCCTCCAGCGGCCAGGTGGGAGGACACAAAGCCCCCCCCCCCCCCGATAGGCTGCAGTGATATTAGGTACGCAACCTGCTGGCCACGGCCTCCACCATCTCCAACCTGCGCTTCTTCTCCTCAGCGGACGCCGAGGGGCCGCACAGGAGGTTGTAGAGGCCGTCGTCTGAGCGAATGTGGGGCTTGGCCACAGGAGCAGAAGCCGATCTCGCAGAAGAACCACGAGCCTTGACGGCCTCCACGGACTTGTTGAGATGTTCCTTGCCCGACTGCAACGCACTGCGCATGGCCTCCATCTTGGCCTTGAGGTCGTCGAGGCTCTCCTTCTGCACAGCCTCTGCGGCCCGACCCAAGAACGCGCCCATGGCCGAGAAAGTGCCCTTGAACTTCGCGATGTCGACCGCAGCACCTGGGTCTTCATGGGAAGGAGCCACCTTGGCGGAGAGCTCACGATATCGCACACGAAGCTGCTCGATCTCCGTGCCGATCTGAGCGGACCTTGTCCGCAGCTCCTCGCCACGCTTGCGATGGTATTCGATAGAACCCGTAACCTGCAACAGCTCCTTCTCCTTGGAAAGAAGCTGCTTCTGTACTGCCGAGGCCTGCACCCCAGCGTTCTGCTTGTCGAGCTCCGCCTGCTTGACCGCACTGGACGAGGCAGCCAGAGCCTGGAGGATGGCATCAGCTCCGGGGAGACAGTCACCAACGCCCTTGAAGTGCTTGGTGAGCGCCTCAAGGTAGTCATGCTGGTTGCTGGACGGAGGGGGCGGCACACCAGCGCGGCCGAATCCTTTTCCAGCACCTTTGCCACCTCCGTCAGCGCCACGGCGACGCTTACCTCCTTCAGGCAGCTGACCATCCCCACCAGCACGAGGACGACCCATAGCCAGAGGCGAGGCCAAAGGATTGTGGCACGACTTGCACCACTTGTACCAAGGCATGTTCTTCTTGCAACCACACGTCCCGCAGGGAGCGACGAGCGAGGAGGACCCGCCGCCCGCCATGGCTGGAACTGCACAGGGACGCGAGCGACGCTTGCAACGCAGCGTGCTTTGGCGCACGACGGATAAGATTCAGGGGCCTGTCCCCAGGGAAAAGACACTGAGCCTCCCCTCAGCAGCGAACAAGCTCGAAGCGCCAGGGACGCGTTTCGAACTTGAGCCAAAATGGCTACGGTCGGATGGAGGAGGAGGAGGAGGAGGAGGAGGAGGAGGAGGAGGAGGAGGAGGAGGAGGAGGAGGAGGAGGAGGAGGCGGGGGAGGCGGAGGAGGAGGAGGAGAAGGAGGAGGAGGAGGAGAACCCCAATTTCGTCCCTTCCCAGGCACCCTTCTCTTGCCTTCGCGCCGCGGCGAAGCGGTGCGGCGACGGAGCTGGCGACCCTCCCCCTCGCTGCCAGCTCGCGGAGTCCTGGCCACTCTTGCCAGGCGACGGGTCGTCCTCCTACCAACGTTGGGAGGGAGGTCCTGTCGCGTCTGGCGAGGGGCGTCCTCCCAAAAGTAGAGGAGAGCCACCTCTGATGTTATTCTTGATACTTCGCGCATCCCCATCAGCCCGTTCAGAAACCTTGCCCATACGAGCTGACGGGAAACGGAACGAAGGGACATATGTTGAGACAGAGCGGGCAACCAGGATGAACAGCAAGATCTTTGGGAGCAAGGAGGTGGCCTTGGAAAGCGTCTTCGGGTCATCCTGGAGTCGAGGGGAGGACGAGGAAGAGGTGGAGAGGAGTATGAGGAGGAGATGGTGTAGCCTGCCGAAGAAAAAGGAGGAGATGGAGCAGGAGGAGGAGCAGGAGGAGGAGGAGGAGGAGGATGAGGAGGAGGAGGAGGAGGAGGCAAGCCGCCTCGTGAGGCCCTCCTTGGACGCTCTTGGGCGCTCTTGAGTCGTCTTGGGGCCGTTTGGGGGCCTTCTTGGGACCTTCTTGGGGCCCTCTTGGGAACCCCTTGGGATCCATGCAGGGCCTTTTGAGGCCACCTTGGAGGCCTTTGATCAAATGTTGGGGGCTTCCTATCTAGCCTTCCCCTCCAAAAAAACATTCCTCGACATCGGGTAGTTGTTCCCTTTGGGGGCGCTCTTGGGCCGCTCTTGGGCGCTCTTGGGGCCGTCTGTGGGGGTCTCTTTGGCCCCACTTGGGCCTCTTTTGAGCCATCTTGGGGCCATCTTGGTTGAGGCCACAAAGCGCATCGGAAGCGAAAAGGCGAGAAGGCACAACTCATTGATCTGCCTTCGGTTTTTGACGGATGTTGGCCTCCTCGGGGGGTCCCGAGGGGGCTCCGAGAGCACTTGGAACCGTCTTGTGACCCTCGTCGGCCTCTTCGGGGTATGTCGGAAGTTATCTCGAGCCGCCTCTTGGGCCATCTTGGACGCTCTAACCCCAGGAGGCCCGCCCCACAGAACCTCAGGGAAGAGGAAGGGGAGTGCACCGCTCCCCGAAGGGAAGAGCGTCTCTTGGAGGAGGCAAGAGAGACATCGCTAGACCACCTTAGCCCACCGGGCTGGTGGGATTCTTATGCCGCTGTATGTACCCAGGCCCGACCTGGTCTCCACGGGCTTCCGAATCCTCCTCCTCCTCCTCCTCCTCCTCCTCCTCCTCCTCCTCCTCCTCCTCCTCCTCCTCCTCCTCCTCCTCCTCGTGGTCTCCACGGGCTTCCGAATCCGAATCCTCCTCCTCCTCCTCCTCCTCCTCCTTCTCCTCGTGGTCTCCACGGGCTTCCGAATCCGAATCCTCCTCCTGCCCACCTCCAGCGAGGAGGTCCACGATGCCTCCCCGAGCCCGAGGCTGGGGATGCCTCGAGCGAGAGGGGGGGACCACGCCACCAGGGAGGGACCCTCCCTGCCTCCTTGCATCTGCTCGCCCTTGCGGTGTTGGTGTCGCCTCTTCCTTGCTTCTGTAGGAAGGGCCCCTCCCGCCGCGCACCAGCCCTATGCGAGTGTGGCGCCGGCCGCGCGCGCGCTGTGCCGCCTGCGCTGCGCCTGCGCAGCGCGCGGCGGGGCGGCGTCGCGGCCGGCGCGCGCCCAGCGAGCTGAGGTCGTGGACTCGTCAACGTTGCCGATGTCGTTGATCGTAATCGTCATCGTTGCTCGTCATCGTTGATCGCCATCACCATCGTTGCCGCTGTCGTTGCTGGTCGTTGTCCGGCGTTCGCTGAGGTCGTGGACTCGTCCTTCTCCAGCTTCTCGCTGCCGGAGAGCGACGAGGGCTTCAGCGAGATCAGATGGGGGTGGCCTTCCCTCCCGTCTCCCCTGCCTCCGCTCCCTCCCTCTCCCTCAGCTCCTCGCGCCCGGCTTCCTCTACCCCTCCCTCAGCTCCTCGCGTCCTCTCCTGTCCCGCCTCCTGCCGCCTCATCTCCTGCCTCGCCTGGCTCCTCCTCCTCCTCCTCCTCCTCCTCCTCCTCCTCCTCCTCGTGCTCAGCCTCGTCCTCCTCGCCGTCCTCCTCCTGCGGCTTCGGCACCCGCGTCTTCCCCGCCGCCGCTCCCTCTGCTGCTCCCGAGCTCCTGCGCTCTACTCGCCAGTCTTCTGCCCCCTCCCCCTGCGCGTTCGTTCTCTGAGCACCGCCCCCGGCCTCCCTGCTCCTTGCTGTGTCTGGCCACCAGTCACCGAGCGCGTTCCACTACCCTTACGTCTGGCCCGTCCCTCTACAGGAGGAATATTCAAGAATAGTCAGAAAATCGTCTGGGGATTGTTTTTTTGAGCAGTTATTGGCCATTTTGGAGCATGTTCTGAGTTTTTTGTTGTATGTTTCGTCGAAGATCCCCCTGTAGGGGGACACGCCCGACTTAACACTACTCGCAAAGTGCCTACAGTCGGGCCGCTGAAAGAAGGCACGCCGTACAAGGAACGAAGCCCCTTTTCGGCCCCGAAAGCGCCTCCGTGCTCGAGGAGGGCAAGAGGAGCAGCAAAGGAGGCACCTTGAGGGACATCGAGCCCCCTTCCGAATCCAATTTGTTCCTTATTTCAGCGTCTTGGCTGTACTCGCAAACGTTTGAAGAAAACGCGTGTCTGCCTCGACGTGGTGTATGGCGAGTCCCCCATGGCGGACCCAGGCCACTTGCGAGCAGGTACTTTGCGTGGAGTGGAACGCGCCTGTCTGGACGCATCCCTCCACACGCTCGTGCTTCCCCCCTGCGTCTGTGCCTGCAGCCGCAGCGCAGCATGCGAAGACCTCCTCGCGGCCCCAGGGGGCGCCGCCTGTCCTCCTCCACCCGGGCGGGGAGGGAGGCGGGCTGGTGTTGTTGTTCGTTGGCCTGAAATCGGGCCTGCCCCTCTACAGGGGGAATATTAAAAAATGAGTACATAATAATAGTGAGGTTTGTTTTGTATGTTTGAAACCGGTTGGGGTATTTTTTCCCCACATGCTTCGTGGGTTTCTGTTTTCTTCCCTTCCGCGTCTCACCCGCGTCTCCTCCTTCTCCTTCTCCTCCCTCTCCTTCTCTTCCCTGCCGCGCCGCACCCGCGCTCATTCACCTCACTCAGCTCAGCTCAGCACAGCACGGCACAGCACAGCTCGGCTCAGCTTAGCTGAGTGCGCAGGGGGTGGTCTCCCTATGCGTGCCAGGGTCGTCCAGGCATAGCAGGCGTGGCATTTTCTCGACACCAGAGGGGGTGCGCAGGGGGTGGTCTTCCTATGCGTGCCAGGGTCGTCCAGGCATTGCAGGCGTGGCATTTTCTCGACACCAGACGGGGTGCGCAGGGGGGGGTCTCCCTATGCGTGCCAGGGTCGTCCAGGCATAGCAGGCGTGGAATTTTCTCGACACCAGAGGGGGTGCGCAGGGGGTGGTCCCTGAGCTTGCCCGCTATCCACGACACTGTCGCAACGCCTAGCAGGCGTGGCATTTTCACGACACCGTAGGAGGTGCGCAGGGGGTGGTCCCTGAGCTCGCCCGCTATCCACGACACTGGCGCAAAGCCAAGCAGGCGTGGCACTTTCTCGACACCAGAGGGGGTGCGCAGGGGGTGGTCCCAGAGCGCGGCCGCTATCCACGACACTGTCGCAAAGCCTAGCAGGCGTGGCAGTTTCACGACACCGTAGGGGGTGCGCAGGGGGTGGTCCCTGAGCTCGCCCGCTATCCACGACACTGTCGCAAAGCCTAGCAGGCGTGGCAGTTTCACGACACCAGAGGGGGTGCGCAGGGGGTGGTCCCTGAGCTCGCCCGCTATCCACCACACTGTCGCAAAGCCTAGCAGGCGTGGCAGTTTCACGACACCAGAGGGGGTGCGCAGGGGGTGGTCCCTGAGCGCGGCCGCTATCCACGTCACTGTCGCAAAGCCTAGCAGGCGTGGTTTCACGACACCGTTGCGCAGGGGGTGGTCCCCTGACTCGCCCGCTATCCACGACGGCAAAGCCAAGCAGGGCACTGACACCAGAGGGGGTGCGCAGGGGGTGGTCCCTGAGCTCGCCCGCTATCCACGACACTGTCGCAAAGCCTAGCAGGCGTGGCAGTTTCACGACACCGTAGGGGGTGCGCAGGGGGTGGTCCCTGAGCTCGCCCGCTATCCACGACACTGTCGCAAAGCCTAGCAGCGTGGCAGTTTCACGACACCGAGGGGGTGCGCAGGGGGTGGTCCCTGAGCGCGGCCGCTATCCACGACACTGTCGCAAAGCCTAGCAGGCGTGGCAGTTTCACGACACCGTAGGGGGTGCGCAGGGGGTGGTCCCTGAGTTCGCCCGCTGCCCACGACACTGTCGCAAAGCCTAGCAGGCCTGGCAGTTTCACGACACCTTAGGGGGTGCGCAGGGGTCGGTCCCTGAGCTTGCCCGCTATCCACGACATTGTCGCAAAGCCTAGCAGGCGTGGCAGTTTCACGACACCGTAGGGGGTGCGCAGGGGGTGGTCCCTGAGCGCGGCCATTATCCACGACACTGTCGCAAAGCTTAGCAGGCGTGGCACTTTCTCGACACCAGAGGGGGTGCGCAGGGGGTGGTCCCTGAGCGCGGCCGCTATCCACGACACTGTCGCAAAGCCTAGCAGGCGTGGCACTTTCTCGACACCAGAGGGGGTGCGCAGGGGGTGGTCCCTGAGCTCGCCCGCTATCCACGACACTGTCGCAAAGCCTAGCAGGCGTGGCAGTTTCTCGACACCAGAGGGGGTGCGCAGGGGGTGGTCCCTGAGCGCCCGCTATCCACGACACTGTCGCAAAGCCTGGCAGGCGTGGCAGTTTCACGACACCGTAGGGGGTGCGCAGGGGGTGGTCCCTGAGCGCGGCCGCTATCCACGACACTGTCGCAAAGCCTAGCAGGCGTGGCACTTTCTCGACACCAGAGGGGGTGCGCAGGGGGTGGTCCCTGAGCTCGCCCGCTATCCACGACACTGTCGCAAAGCCTAGCAGGCGTGGCAGTTTCTCGACACCGTAGGGGGTGCGCAGGGGGTGGTCCCTGAGCTCGCCCGCTATCCACGACACTGTCGCAAAGCCTAGCAGGCGTGGCAGTTTCACGACACCGTAGGGGGTGCGCAGGGGGTGGTCCCTGAGCGCGGCCGTTATCCACGACACTGTCGCAAAGCCTAGCAGGCGTGGCACTTTCTCGACACCAGAGAGGGTGCGCAGGGGGTGGTCCCTGAGCGCGGCCGCTATCCACGTCACTGTCGCAAAGTTTAGCAGGCGTGGCAGTTTCGCGACACTAGAGGGGGTGCGCAGGGGGTTGTCCCTGAGCTCGCCCGCTATCCACGACACTGGCGCAAAGCCTGGCAGGCGTGGCACTTTCTCGACACCAGAGGGGGTGCGCAGGGGGTGGTCCCTGAGCTCGCCCGCTATCCACGACACTGTCGCAAAGTCACTGTCGCAACGCCTAGCAGGCGTGGCACTTTCTCGACACCAGAGGGGGTGCGCAGGGGGTGGTCCCTGAGCGCGGCCGCTACCCACGACACTGTCGCAAAGCATAGCAGGCGTGGCAGTTTCACGACACCAGAGGGGGTGCGCAGGGGGTGGTCTCCCTATGCGTGCCAGGGCCGTCCAGGCATAACAGGCGTGGCATTTTCTCGACACCAGAGGGGGTGCGCAGGGTGTGGTCTCCCTATGCGTGCCAGGGTCGTCCAGGCATCGCAGGCGTGGCATTTTCTCGACACCAGAGGGGGTGCGCAGGGGGTGGTCTCCCTATGCGTGCCAGGGTCGTCCAGGCATAGCAGGGCGTGGCATTTTCTCACACCAGAGGGGGTGCGCAGGGGGTGGGTTCTCCCCTATGCGTGCCAGGGTCGTCCAGGCATAGCAGGCGTGGCAGTTTCACGACACCAGAGGGGGTGCGCAGGGGGTGGTCTCCCTATGCGTGCCAGGGCCGTCCAGGCATAACAGGCGTGGCATTTTCTCGACACCAGAGGGGGTGCGCAGGGTGTGGTCTCCCTATGCGTGCCAGGGTCGTCCAGGCATCGCAGGCGTGGCATTTTCTCGACACCAGAGGGGGTGCGCAGGGGGTGGTCTCCCTATGCGTGCCAGGGTCGTCCAGGCATAGCAGGCGTTGCATTTTCTCGACGCCAGAGGGGGTGCGCAGGGGGTGGTCCCCCTATGCGTGCCAGGGTCGTCCAGGCATAGCAGGCGTGGCATTTTCTCGACACCAGAGGGGGTGCGCAGGGGGTGGTCTCCCTATGCGTGCCAGGGACGTCCAGGCATAGCAGGCGTGGCATTTTCTCGACACCAGAGGGGGTGCGCAGGGGGTGGTCTCCCTATGCGTGCCAGGGTCGTCCAGGCATTGCAGGCGTGGCATTTTCTCGACACCAGAGGGGGTGCGCAGGGGGTGGTCTCCCTATGCGTGCCAGGGTCGTCCAGGCATAGCAGGCGTGGCATTTTCTCGACACCAGAGGGGGTGCGCAGGGGGTGGTCTCCCTATGCGTGCCAGGGTCGTCCATGCATAGCAGGCGTGGCATTTTCTCGACACCAGAGGGGGTGCGCAGGGGGTGGTCTCCCTATGCGTGCCAGGGTCGTCCAGGCATTGCAGGCGTGGCATTTTCTCGACACCAGAGGGGGTGCGCAGGGGGTGGTCTCCCTATGCGTGCCAGGGTCGTCCAGGCATTGCAGGCGTGGCATTTTCTCGACACCAGAGGGGGTGCGCAGGGGGTGGTCTCCCTATGCGCGCCAGGGTCGTCCAAGCATTGCAGGCGTGGCATTTTCTCGACACCAGAGGGGGTGCGCAGGGGGTGGTCTCCCTATGCGTGCCAGGGTCGTCCAGGCATAGCAGGCGTGGCATTTTCTCGACACCAGAGGGGGTTCGCAGGGGGTGGTCTCCCTATGCGTGCCAGGGTCGTCCAGGCATTGCAGGCGTGGCATTTTTTCGACACCAGAGGGGGTGCGCAGGGGGTGGTCTCCCTATGCGTGGCAGGGTCGTCCAGGCATTGCGGGCGTGGCATTTTCCTGACACCAGAGGAGGTGCGCAGGGGGTGGTCTCCCTATGCGTGCCAGGGTCGTCCAGGCATTGCAGGCGTGGCATTTTCTCGACACCAGAGGGGGTGCGCAGGGGGTGGTCTCCCTATGCGTGCCAGGGTCGTCCAGGCATAGCAGGCGTGGCATTTTCTCGACACCAGAGGGGGTGCGCAGGGGGTGGCGTGGCATTTTCTCGACACCAGAGGGGGTGCGCAGGGGGTGGTCTCCCTATGCGTGCCAGGGTCGTCCAGGCATTGCAGGCGTGGCATTTTCTCGACACCAGAGGGGGTGCGCAGGGGGTGGTCTCCCTATGCGTGCCAGGGTCGTCCAGGCATAGCCTCTAGTGCGGGATTGCGTATTACCTCTCGTATCCAAGTGCCAGGCGACGCCGGATATGACCGTCACAGATGACTCCTCAACCCCTCCTCTCCCCCCACACGTCCTCCCCCTCCTTTCAACGACCACAGGGGGCACCTGAGAGCATGTCGGCGGTGGTAGTGGTAGCACGGTTCACACAAGACATAAAATCAGTATGTGGGGTTCTTCGGTAGCGTAATTGTTGCTCCCGCGGGCAGCGCTGCGCGCGTCCATCATTATTGAAATTTTGGGGCGAGGGGTTAGTACAAAGCTTGCGATTGATTTCGGGAGGGGGTGTAGGGCTTCGCACACACAGGGCTCTGCTCGCACCGAGTTCCACACGCATTTGGGTATCACGCGTGCCAGCATTGGCCATCTCTTGGCGCTCATCTGCGACCCGTCCGCCCATGGAAGCAGATCTTTGGGGTCACTGTTGCTCTTGACCCTTCATGTCCTCGTTTTCTCCGTCCTTAGTTCCGCAGGAGTTTGCGCTCAGTTGGGCTCAGCTGCTGGGCCAACCAACATCTACAAGAAACGGGAGGGACGAGCCCTCGTGCCGCGGGTCGTCGCCTCTCGTCACAGAGCAATGCCCAGAGCATTCGTCTTGCTTCATGTGTTCGCGCCTTTCCTGCAGTGTGTTGAAGCGGCGATAGCTCTCGACGGTGACGGCAAGGAAAATGAACGGCTCATCGTAGAGGTCAACCAGCATGCGGAGCTTTCGATGATGACCAGAACGGGAAGTGAGAGGGCCGCGGCACTCGCCTTCTCTGGTTCGTCAGTCTCGTGCAGTACCTTGAACAAGCCAGAGACTCTGCGGGCGTACTCTAGCGTCTGGGGCAACAACAGGATTGGGACTGGTCACGCCCGGTCCGCCCTCGACTCGGCGCAGGCATGGAGCGCCAGAATCAACGCTCGAGGCCAGTGGATGCAGATGGACCTGGGGTCTACCATGAAAGTCAGCGGCGTGGTGACACAAGGTCGTGCGAATGGGAACCAGTGGGTGACCAGCTACCAGGTGGCCATCTCCGTGGATGGCAGGTCCTGGAAAACCGTCGGCACCTACACAGGCAACAAGGACCGCTCGACGAAGGTGCAGGGAAAGTTCCCATCCCCTGTGTCGGCGCGCTATGTCCGCATCTCCGCTTTGGCCTGGACTGGACACATTTCGATGAGAGCCGCGGCCCTTCTCTGTGCTGTCTCTTCGGGCTCGTGCTCGGGTACTACGACGAACAAGCCAGAGACTCTGCGGGCGTACTCTAGCGTCTGGGGCAACAACAGGATTGGGACTGGTCACGCCCGGTCCGCCCTCGACTCGGCGCAGGCATGGAGCGCCAGAATCAACGCTCGAGGCCAGTGGATGCAGATGGACCTGGGTGTAACAATGACAGTCGTCGGCGTGGTGACACAAGGTCGTGCGAATTGGAACCAGTGGGTGACCAGCTATCAGGTGGCCACCTCCTTGGATGGCAGGTCCTGGAAAACCGCCGGCGGCATTTACAGGGGCAACAGGGATCGTTCGTCGAAGGTGAAGGGGATGTTCCCGTCTTCGGAGTTGGCGCGCTACGTCCGCATCTCCGCCTGGACATGGCTCGGGCACATCTCGATGAGAGCCGCGGCCCTTACCTGCCCAGCGCCGACCCAAGCGCCGACCCAAGCGCCGATCCCAGCGCCAACCAGACTGGTCAGGAAAGTTGACCCTCTTCCCGTGCCCGCGCCGACGCCTGAGGCAGCGCCTCCCGTTGTGCTAGAACCAGGGCCGCAGGGGGATCCTGGAAGCCGTGGCCGCGCCGGCGCGAAGGGAGCAGATGGCGGCTTCGGACCTCCTGGCCCGAAGGGCCCTCCAGGCCCAAAGGGAAGCCCCGGCGACGAGGCTCGAGGAAGAAAGAAATGCTCGAACACCAGATGCTCGAAGGTCCGCGCGGATTTCGTGGGTCGGCGCTGGGACCCCCCTCCCTGGCGGAGCCTCCAGCGCCGCCCCTGGCGCGCTCTGCGTGCCAGCAAGGGGGGCCCAGCGCAGGTCCGACACATCCGCGCGGACGCTCGAAAGTTTATGCTCGTGCCGCTTTTTCTTCTTCTGGAGGCCTCGATGAGCACTGCTGGGCTCGCGACCATGCCCGTCTTCGCCGGCGC
Organism: Prorocentrum cordatum; assembly: GCA_963575745.1. Classification (NCBI taxonomy): domain Eukaryota; class Dinophyceae; order Prorocentrales; family Prorocentraceae; genus Prorocentrum; species Prorocentrum cordatum. The sequence goes on along the minus strand of CAUYUJ010015127.1, from coordinate 383 downwards.
GGAGGTTTATGATGTTCCAACCGACTTTCAGAAAGAGTGTCGAGCTCCAAGAGAGTACCGAAACTTGAGGGTTTTCACGTGTCGGGCTCTGGGAGACACTCGTTCGACATTGTTTCAACACCGTTTCGACACAGTTTCGACCTTTTTTCTATATTTTTCTGGGTGCTCGAAATTATTTCTGTGATGTGGCCTTTAAGTACGATGGAAGCAACATAAGCGGAGGTCCTCTACCTGGCGGCCCTTGTGGCCGCCTATTTCGCCTTCACGTCGATGGTGCTGGCCTCGAAGACGAAGAAGGATCGGCGGCGCGCACCCAGGAGGAGAAGGGGGAGGAGGAGGAGGAGGAAGAGGAGGAGGAGGAGGAGGAGGAGGAGGAGGAGGAG
>CAUYUJ010015126.1:326963-353072 GCA_963575745.1 Prorocentrum cordatum | reverse complement strand
GCCTCCCCTCCCCGAGCCCGAGCGGTCCGCGCGTGCCTCGGGCAGCCGGGGCCTGCGCGCCTGCGCGCCCTCGCCCCTGCGGCGGACGCGTGTGCTCTTGGTGCGGCATGCGGCGCGTCCTCCGCGGGAGAGGGCTCCGCACGGACGATGGCACGCTCGTCGCCCTGCTGGGACGGCTCGCGCCACTGCACGCCAGCCTGGGCCAGGGATCCGCAGGTCTGGCGCGTGGGCGCCAGAGCCACGGATCGGGGGGACTGTGCCCCCCGAAACACGGCGCCAGTGCCGCCCGGGTTGGCGACGGAGCGCGCCGCCGTGAGATCGAAACGGGAGCCGCCACCAATCAACGCGCCGTCCCACCGAGCGCCTCCCTCGAGACACCACTGGCGCCTCCCAGGGCCTCCCAGCGCCAGGGAAATCAGCCACGCGAGGCGATTCGCCAGCCCCCCTCTGCGAGCCTTCCCATTACCAATCTGCAACATATCCCTATCCCTGTCCCTATCCCTCTAATGGGCATAACCTTCTCGTGATGCTGGTCTTGAAAATCACATCAGTTTCTGAGGACGCGTCCCTAAGATCGTCGTCGACTTTTGGCTTGCCAATCTTAGGAATAGGAACAAGTTCGCTGCTGGTTAGATGGGGGGATTGGGCATAGGGGGTGATGCATCGACCGCGAATGGCCGATGCCTCGTCCATGTATCGCCGATGCATCGTCGATGCAGACGGCCCCCATGTATCGTCTATACATCATCGATACATCGCCCTGATATCAATGATGCATCCTCGATGCATCGTCGGTGTGTCAACCATTCGAGGTCGATGCATCCCCCCATGTATACCCCCCCGACCGTTGCCCCCGAATTCCACTGACCAGAACTGCCGCCACCCGAAGACACACCGGCTATGCGGCAGACTTTTGGAGGCCTGGATATGGGCACCAACACCAAGACAGGGGGGCTGCCTCCACAAGGGGGGAGATGATCCTAGATTCCGGTGTTGGTGGTAATCCTTCGGTCACCTCGGAAGCCAGAGTATTGCCACATCGCCGAGATCGGGATCTTCTTCCCTCGGTGGAACACCGCCGATACTGGTGTTGGTGTCAACCTCTGGGCCTGCGAGACCTGGCCTCGTGCCCCCGGCTAGCCTCTCAGGAGGAGGAGGAGGAGGAGGAGGAGGAGGAGGAGGAGGAGGGGAGGAGGATGAGGAGGAGGAGGAGGAGGAGGGGAGGAGGAGGAGGTAGGGGAGAGGAGGGGGGAGTAGGAGGGGGAGGAGGAGGAGAGGAGGAGGAGGAGAAGGAGGAGGAGGAGGAGGAGGAGAAGGAGGAGGAGGAGGAGGAGAGAGAGGAGGAGGAGGAGGAGGAGGAGGAGGAGGAGGAGGAGGAGGAGGAGGAGGAGGCCGAATCATTGACCGCCTGGCCCCACCAGCGGGTCCCGGCGATGCCCGACCGCGGGCTGCGCGCCTGGACGAGCGCGGGGGACTGGGGAAAGGGAGGGGGGAGGGCAGGGAGAGCCCAGATTTGAAGGGGAACTGGGACACACAAATAAATACACACAAATAAAAATATCCCCCATATTTTCCAATATTTTCTGGGTTTTTGTCTTCCCCCCACTTCCCATATTTTCCCATATTTTCTGGGAATCGCCGATTAATTGTGTCTGTGTGTTTTTTCCCCTCCTGAGAGGGGGGAGGGCAGGGCGAGCCCAGAGTCGAATCGACAAGCCGGATCGGCGATCGGCACGACGGATCGGCGGGACTCGGCAGCCGAGTCGGAAGAAGTCGGATCGGAGGCCATCAACAGGCTAGCATGTGTCCAGTGAGGAATCGGAGTGCAAACCGAAACCCGAAGTCGAATCGAATCGGAGTCGGAAGCCACCGAAATCAAATCGAATCGAATCGACTCGGAGGCATCGAAACGAGCCCGGGGGAGGTGCGGCGAGGCCCGAGAAGCGATCCCTGGGCTTCACGGAAGCCGGCATTCGCCGAAGCCACCCTCTCGGCCCAGCGCTGCTTCTTGAGCGGGGACCGACCGTCCCGGCACTCCTAGCTATAAGAGCCTACCACGATACGTTGTTGGAGCTCCCAAATGTTCGAATAACAACAGCAATGCCCTTAGAGCACAAGCCCGATGTGTCAAAGCAGGAGGGTCTCAGCCAGAAGTGTTCCAAGAACATGCCGTGCAGACCACAAGAGGTTCTCAGAACATTTTCTGGTGGGCCTATATACACGTCGTTTATTTCTAATCGCGCTCATTTCTAATTGTGCTCGTTTCAAATTGTTCCTGGCCCCCTAGTGGCCAGGAAGAGGCCCAGGATAGAACAATTGGAAATGAGAGGATCTCGGCCCCCAGAAAAATCAAAGACCTTTCGAATATTTAGGAAGGAACAGTGTGTAGGCAAGCCAGGGCGCTGCGCCGCTCCTCGAGCCTCGACACGACGCCTCGGCTGGCCGCCGTGGGCCCGGGCGAGGGCGGCAGGCCGCCGGCCCCACGGGCGGCGCCTGGACGAGCGTGGAGGTGCCGGCGACGGCGCAGGCCTCCGCAGAGGAGGGGCCCCGCCCCCCGGGGGGGCCCCGGCGGCCGGCCCCACGGCGACGTGAGCGAGCCCTCTCGGGGGGGGAGGGAGGACGAGGAGGAGGGCAGGCGAGGAGGAGGGGGGTCAGGCGAGGAGGAGGGCCGGAGGTGGGCGAGGCAGGAGGGCGAGGGGGAGTGCGAGCAGGGGAGCGGGGGAAAAGAGGAGGAGAAGGGGGGATGAGGAGGAAGATGAGGGGGGGGAGAAAGACGGGCCCTGCCCTTCCTGTACCCTTTCCTTCTCCCTCCTCCGGCCGACATCGTCCCTCCCTCCTCCTTCTCCTCGCCCCCGACCTCCCTCACTCTGTCCCCACCCCCTCTCCAATTCCTCCGGCCACTCCCTCCTCTCACCTCCCCCATGCTATCATCCATCCTGCCCTCTTCCTCTTACATTCCCTCCCTCCCGAAATCCCCATCCCGCCCATTTCCTACCCCGCCTCCTCCTCCTCCTCCTCCTGCTCCTCCTCCTCCTCCTCCTTCTCGTCCTCCTCCTTGTCAACTTCGTCCTCCTTCTCGTCCTCCCCCTCCTCCTCCTCCTCCTCCTCCTCCTCCTCCTCCTCCTCCTGTTTCCCCTCCTCCATATTCCTAGTCCTCCCTCATCCCCCTCCTCCTCCTCCTCCTCCTCATCATCATCATCATTATCATCATCAGCATCCTCATCATCATCATCATCATCATCAGCAGCAGCAGCATCAGCAGCAGCATCAGCATCAAATCAGCACCATCAGCATGATCATCACCAGCATAATGATTAGCCCCAATGGTCATTATCACGACAATCATCATCATAATCGTAAGCATCAGCATCAGCATCAGCATCAACATCATCATCATCATCATCATCATCATCATCATCATCATCATCATCATCGTCATCATCATTAGCATACATCGGCCCAATGAAAGTTCCTGGAAATTTCATCACGACGCTGGCCGGCGGAAGTCGACGGAAGTAAAACGAGGCGGAAGACGGGGGAAGGCCGCCGGAAGGCTTGCCAATGTCAGCGGAAGTGAACGACGCCCCTTCCGAACCCCCTACCCCCGTAGAAGCCTAGCAATGTTGTCTTCCTCCGTGGGCCCGGCGGGATCCCGCCTGGCTTATTCCGCTTTAATTTTATAAGTTTAGTTCAGGACGATCAAAATCCCACCCATTAAAAATGGGGTAGACCAAAATCCCGGGCCGTTCACGGATCCCACCATGCTGGGATCGGCTCGAAGTAAGATGGGGCTCATCAATTGCAGTATTATTGCCGTGTTGGGGTCGTCTTGAGGTCATCTTGAGATCATATCCCGGTCATGTTTGGATCACGCAACCATCGCGTGGTCATTATGAGGCCACCCTGGACGCGCTTGGATCCATCTTGTTGCCATCGGGCCATCTCGGCGTCACGCGTTGCTCATGTGTTTCGTCATCTGCGAGTCGGCCTGAGACGGTCCAGAATCCATGGCGGGATCGCGTTGGGGTGGCATCATCCGGGGTCCTCTGGACGTTATCGTCCGTGGCCTGAGGCATTCCTGGAAGCATATTGTGGCCATGGGACGTCTTGGGATCGCGTGCGTGCGAACGCTGAGCACGCGCGAGCGACTTTTCATCTTGCCGACGGGTTTACATACATATTCTTCCTCTTGCGAGTTTCCAAGGAAACTTTTGCTGGAGCCAAGTAGTTGTCCATAGCATCATCAACACCATCATCACCATCGTCCTCATCATCAGTATCAGCACAATCATCATCATCAGCAGCATCATCATCAGCATCATCATCATCATTATCCACATCATCATCACCATCCTCATCCTCATCATCAGCAGCACCAGCAGCATCATAATCATCATCATCACCACGACCACCATCGACATCATCATCATCACCACCACCATCACCATCACCACCACCACCATCATCATCATCATCATCATCATCATCATCACAACCATAAGCACCATTATCGTCGCCAACATCATCGTCAGCTCATCACCATCATCCACATACACACCATGAACATAATCAGCATCGCCACCATCAGTTTAAGCATAACCAACAGAAGCACCAACGTCATTATCACCATCACCATCATCATCAGCATCATCAACATCATCATCGTCATCATCACCATCACCATCACCACCACTACCATCGACACCGTCATCAGTATCATCCTACGCCGCATCATCACCATCACCATCATCATCTGTATTACCATGAATATCATCATCAGTCTCATCATCATCATCCTCATCAATAGCATTATCAGCAACACCATCATCACCATCATCATTATCGTTAGCATCCACATCATCATCATCATCATCATCATCATCATCATCATCATCATCATCATCATCATACTCATCACCGTCATCACCCTAAGCATCATCACCACCACCCTCGTCATAATCATCATCATACTCAGCATCACCATCATCTTCATCGTCATCATCATCATCTGCATCACCAGCACAAGCATCAGCATCTGCATCTGCATCATCATCACCATCACCATCGTCATCATCATCGTCATCACTAGCATCACTAATTTCGTCGTCACCATCATTACCATCACCATTGCCATCGGCATCATCATCATCATCATCATCATCATCATCATCATCGTCATCATCATCATCATCACCATCATCATCATCATCACCATCATCACCATCATCATCATCATCACCATCATCACCACCATCACCATCATCACCATCATCACCACCATCACCATCATCACCATCATCCTCATCCTCATCATCATCATCATCATCATCATCACCACCACCACCACACCACCACCACCACCATCATCATCATCATCATCATCATCATCATCCATATCATCATCATCATCATCATCATCATCATCATCATCATCATCATCATCATCATCATCATCATCATCATCATCATCATCATCATCATCATCATCATCATCTCTTGCCCCCCGACCTTCGCGACCGAACTCTGGAACTGGGCGCTGTTCTCGAGGGCACCGCTCGCGCCCGCAGGGGCCAGCATGGGCCCGAGCCCCGCGTACGTAAGGTTGAGCTCACGGCCCAGCTCGGCCAGCTCCTGGGAACTGGGGGGAAAGAAGGAGGAGAAAGGAAGGGGGGAGGGGAAGAATGGAGGCAGGATGGGGAACCTTGGCGCATGGGCTGGAGACGGGCTTGTTGACGAGGACGAAAAGGAAGACGTCGATGGGAAGGAGGCGTGGCTGAGAGGGAGGGAGCACTGCCGCTGCCGCGGCAATAATCCAGACATCCGATGTCATGATGTGTGCCATACGGGGTACCCGGCAGCTCCAACCCTTTCCCCAAGGCCGGTTTTCCATCCCGAGCATTTTTCTGACGGCCACAGGGCCCAGCGAGGGCCCCACCCCAGGCCGAAAACTGACAAAAACTTGCCGTCGTGGTTTCTTTCACGCCGCGACCATGTCTGCGACACGAGCGCGGGAACCCAGGGTGGCCCTGGCCCAGGCCCTGGCCAAGCACGGCGGCTGCGTGCAGGCGCCATCTGCACACGGGCTTCACGACTCTTCTCCGGTCGACTTGCGGGAATCAAAGCCAGCTAAATCGACGTAGATAAATTTGAAACAAGGGATATCCGGACTGTTCGACGTACAGTACGGGGGCGGCCGCAAGAAACTCTCGCAAAAAACCCAACAGTGCAAACATGCGCGCGGTACACCTGAGCGGAAACCCGGAGCACCCTGAACGCAGCCGCTCCTTCCCCGGCTGCGGGAAGCCACTGCGCGGCGCGCGGAGCGAAGAAACCCACGATACCTTCTTGATGCGCGCCCCCACTATAGTGGCAGCGGCATCGGCGGCTGGCGGCAGCAGCGACGACGACGACGACGACGGACGTCGACGGGCCCTAAATCGGGCCTCGAGCGGCTGTCGGGGACAATCCTAGCCTCCCCCGAAGGCATCCCGATGAGGCATACCCTGACGACAAGCAGATGGTTTCCTCATGCGCGCCCCCTCCGTACATGCAAAGATCTCCAAGGAAGCCCCCGACGTCCTTCACGACGCGAGCATGCTTGAGGCTGCCGGCAGAGCCACCGAAGGCCGTCGGCGGGCCTCCGTCGGGGCTCTCTGGTGGACCTCCGGCACCTTCGGCACCAGGAGGCGCGGCTGGACTCACCCCTCACGCACGCGGCCTTCAGCGAGGATCCCTGCGCGTCAAGTGTCGGGGCTTGCTGGAAGAAGACGTGCTTCGTGCCTGAGACGGCTGCCGCCACAGAGCGCTGAGTGCGACGCGATGCTTGGCACGGTCATGCATGTGCAAGCGAGGACAGAGGCGGACAAATCGTGCCCCCCAACAAATGAGTTCTGACTAGAACCCAGCATCCCCAAACAGCGCTTTTTGGAGTCAAGATGGTTCCTTAGGATGTTCGCGCGTTCTCCTGCCTCTGATCCGCCTACGCTTTGTGCGTCGTCTAGCTTTTCGTGATTGTCGACGTCGTCCTCTTTCCCCGCATTGACGTAATTATACTTTTCGCCCTCGCCCTCCCCCTTCCACTGCACCTCAGTATCCTCTTTCTCCTCCTCCTCCTCTCCTCCTCCTCCTCCTCATTCCCCTCCTCCTCCTTCTCCTCCTACTCTTCCTCCTCACTTTCCTCCTCCTCCCTTTCCTCCTCCTCCTCCTCCTCCTCCTCCTCCTCCTCCTCCTCCTCCTCCTCCTCGTCATCTCCTCATCCTGATCCTCCTCCTCCTCCTCCTCCTCCTCCTCCTCCGCCTCCTCCTCCTCCTCCTCTTCTCTCATCCTCCTCCTGCCCATCCTCTTCCGCAACTCCCTTCCCTTCGTCCCTTCCCTGGCGGGGGTGGGGTCCCGGGGGGAGGGGTCAGATTCGCATCGCCTCTGGGGGTCCTCCTCTCCCACGCCGGTCCTTCTCCAGCGCGCTGGTCCTTCTCTGGCGCGCCGGTCCTCCTTGGGTCCACCTCCCCAGGTGGGGAGGAGTCCCAGGGGGGGAGGGGAGTTAGATACGCATCCGTCCCTGGGGGTCTTCCTCCCCCTTCCCTCACCTCTCCCTCGCTAGTCCTCCTCCAGTCTTCCTCCCCAAGGGGAAGGAGTCAGGCCGCTGCCTTAGTGCACCCCCGAAGCGAATATCAAAAATATCCTCCATCTCCGCCTCCTGCTCCTCTTCCTCCCCCTCCTCCTTCTCGTACTCCTCCCCCCCTCGTCGTCGTCGATGTCTTTAGGGTCGGCGGCACCGGCCGTCAGGCCTTCACAATATCGAGGATGTCTCAGGCGAAACAGGCCAGACCACCTCTGGCGCAGCATCTCGAAGACCCGAATTACGAGGATACCTCAAGCGAAACGGGCCACATACCCTTGCGCACACTTTGTCATAGCTCAGAACTGCAAGGATGTCTCAGGCGAAACGAGCTGAACCACCTCTCGCGCAATATTTCGGAGCTGAGGGGTGACGAGGGTGTCTCAAGCGAAACGCGCCGGACCACCTCGCACGCAACAACTCGGAGCGCAGAGTTGCAAGGATAACCTCAGGCGAAACGCGCCGGGCCTTCTCTCGCGGGGCATCTCGGAGCTCAGAATTGGGAGGATGTCTCAGGCTAAACGCGCCGGACCATCTCTCGCAAAGCATCTCGTGGATAAGAATTTCGAGAATGTGTCAGGCGACACGGCCCGGAACACCTCGCGCGCGGCATCCTCCAGCGCAGATGTTCGAGGATGTCTCAGGCGGAATGGCAATCCCGGACAAGTTAGAAACGAGACTTGCGAGGATGTCTGGAGCGAAACGGCCCTGATCACCAGTTTTTTTGTTCATGATGTCTCTGCTCCCCTTCTCCCTCGGCTGGACCTCGTTCCTATCACAACAGCGCCCCGTTCAGCAAGCTGTTCCGGCAAAACAACCAAGCAAACAAACAAACCAGAACCTCTCTCGATGAGCCTGCTTTCCACCACCACCACCATAAGTTGGAGGGGGAGGGGGTCCTCCTCCTCCTCCTCCTCCTCCTCCTCCTCGTCCTCCTCGTCCTCCTCCTCCTCGTCCTCCTCCTCCTCCTCCCCCCCCCTCCTACTCCTCCTCCTCCCCCTCCTCCTCCGCCTCCTCCTCCTCCTCCGCCTCCTCCTCCGCCTCCGCCGCCTCCTCCTCCTCCTCCTCCTCGTCCTCCACCTCCTTCCCCCCTCCAACTTCTGGTGGTGGTGGTGGTTGAAAGCAGGCCCAACACCTCTCGTGGTGACCCCATCCACGGCGCGAGCAGGTCTGGGCCCTCCTCGCGCCGCCCGCCGCGCGCGCCCTCGGCCAGCGCCCGGCGAACGGCGCCCCTGCACCCTGCGGAGCGCAGCGCCCTGCGTGCCCCCCCCTCCCCCAGACTTAAGTCGGACCTGTCCCCCTTCCAGGGGATTTTGGGCGAGAAATTGAACATACCCGAAGAATGCTCCCCAAATCATCAGACACGGCCAAAAAATCACCCCCTGACTACTTCACCTAACAGCGAAGACTGATAGGTCTCTAGTGGTCTCAAAAGAGAGCATCATGACTCCCGAGGGGGGTCTGGGCAGATGCCGGACAGGGGCCGCGGGAATCCGGGGACTGCCGCGGGAATCCGGGGACTCCCAAAACCTTATCCCAGGCCACATTTTGACTGCCCGGAACCATCATAACACCATTCCCAGGCCACATTTTGAATGCCCGGAGCCAACTGTAGGCCACTTCGTGTTCTTCGTTTTCCCAGAACACCATTCCCAGGCCACATTTTGAATGCCCGGAGCCAACTGTAGGCCACTTCGTGTTCTTCGTGTTCCCAGAACACCATTCCCGGGATACATTTCAATGCCCGGATCCGACTGTAGGCCACTTCGTGTTCTTCGTGTTCCCAGAACACCATTCCTGTACCATATTTTGATTGCCCGGAGCCAACCAAGTGTAGGCCACTTCGTGATCTTCGTGTTCCCAGAACACTAGTCCTGTGCCATATTTTGAATGCCCGAGCTGAGGCAGGCTGAGGCCGAGGCAGGCTGAGGCCGAGGCAGGCTGAGGCTGAGGCTGAGGCACGCCGAGGCAGGCTGAGGCTGAGGCTGAGGCAGGCTGAGGCTGAGGCAGGCTGAGGCTGAGGCGACGCAGGCTGAGGGCTGAGGCTGAGGCTGAGGCTGAGGCTGAGGCTGAGACTGAGGCTGAGGCAGGCTGAGGCTGAGGCTGAGGCTGATGCAGGCTGAGGCTGAGAGGCTGACGCTGAGGCTGAGGCAGGCTGAGGCTGAGACTGAGGCCGAGGCAGGCTGAGGCTGAGGCTGAGGCTGAGGCCGAGGCAGGCTGAGGCTGAGGCAGAAGCTGAGGCAGGCTGAGGCAGAAGCTGAGGCTGCGGCTGAGGCTGAGGCAAGCTGCGGCTGAGGCAGGCTGAGGCTGAGGATGATGCAGGCTGAGGCTGAGGCAGGCTGAGGCTGAGGCAGGCTGAGGCTGAGGCTGAGGCTGAGGCTGAGGCCGAGGCAGGCTGAGACTGAGGCCGAAGCAAGCCAAGGCAGGCTGAGGCTGATGCAGGCTGAGGCTGAGGCTGAGGCAAGCCGAGGCAGGCTGAGGCTGAGGCTGAGGCCGAGGCAGGCTGAGGCTGAGGCTGACGCAGACTGAGGCCGAGGCAGGCTGAGGCTGAGGCTGAGGCAGGCTGAGGCTGAGGCCGAGGCAGGCTGAGGCTGATGCTGAAGCAAGCCGAGGCAGGCTGAGGCTGAGGCTGAAACTGAGGCAGGCTGAGGCATCCGTAGGAATCCATAGGAATCCTTAGGAATCCCTAGGAATCCGTAGGCATCCTTAGGAATCCGTAGGCATAGTTAAGCATCATCAGGAATCCTCAGGAATCCTGAGGATTCCTCAGGAATCCTTCGGAATCCCTAGGAATCCCTACGAACCAGGATTCCTAAGGAGTCCTAAGGTTTCCTAAGGATTCCTATGGATTCCTAAGGATGCCTAAGGATGCCTTAGGAATCCTTAGGAATCCTGAGGATTCCATTGGATCCTAAGGCCGTTGCCACTGCGACTGTCATTGCGAATGCGACTGCGACTGCGAGAACAGCAGAGTTCTACAACTGGATTCTCACCTGAATCTTAAGGGGAATGCTTCCAGATATGCTTATACATATCGCTGTTAGGTTGCTTTGCAGGGATATTTTTTTTACCTATTTTGGAGATTTCCCCTGTAGAGGGACAGGCCCGACGTAACCCCAGGCAGAAGCCCCGCCCGTGGGCCCCCAACGGGTCCTCGCGACCCACGCGCCCGTCGCCGTCGGCGTCCGCGAGGAGCCACGCAGCGTCCACGAGGGCCTCGCCAGGCCGCCGCCGACGCCGAAGCCGCGGCCACCGCCGCCGCCGCCGCCGCCGCCGCCGCCGCCGCCGCCGTCGTCGTCGTCGTCGTCGTCGTCGTCGTCGTCGTCGTCGTCGTCGTCGTCGGCGTCGTCGTCGTCGTCGTCGTCGGCCGCGGCGGCGTCGTCGTCGGCGGCCGCGGCGGTGGCGGCAGCGGCAGTGGTGGCGGCGTCGTCGCCGTCGTCGTCGTCGTCGGCCATTGTCGGCCGTCGTCGGCCGCCGTCGTCGACCGTCTTCGTCGTCGGCGGCGTCCACGCGTGGAGGCCTCGCCGGGCACGTCCAGGGAGCCGCCCAGGGACTGGTTCCCCAGCACGGCCTGCGCCGAGGGGAGCATGTCGTAGAATGCCCCAACCGCGATTCCCGCCCTCCTCTTCCTCGATCGAGGTTCGAAATTCGGGGGGCGTTTTGGGCGGCCCATCGGGAGGCCTCCGGAGACGTTGCAGGGACCTGCTCCTCATCCTCCTGCTGCAGTTCCTCTTCCTCTACCTCTGACTCATCATCCTTCCTCCTGCTGCTGCTCCTCCGCCTTCTCCGTCAGACGTACGCGTAAGAGGGGGGAACGAGGGAACGACAGCCTGAGCAAACAGGTGGCCGCTCGACACAGCGGTCGGTCCACCAAGCTTCGTCTTCGTCTTCGTCGGGGGGCACGAGCGTGCTAGCACAGCCGAAGAAGCCTCCAAGAAGCCATCAATAGACATCACAACAACTATTCAACGTTGCGGCCACGCAACGCACTTACACGTCGTTCATTTCTAATCGTGCTTATTTCAAATTGTGCTCGTTTCTAATTGTTCCTGGCCCCCTAGTGGCCAGGACGAGGCCCAGGACAGAGCAAGTAGAAATGAACGGATCTTGGCCCCCCAACAAATCAAAGAACTTTCGAAGACATAAAAATGAACAATGTGTAGCGCTCGCTCTCGCGCAGGCGTTTCTGCTCACTTCGCGCGGCAGGGATTTCTGGTGGATGAACCCCGCGGGGCCACGTGGCGGTCCCCCTTTGCAGGAGGCCGATGCCTGCGCAAGGGCCGACGGGCGCGCTGGCGACATCCCCGCCTGGGTTGGTGCTGTTTCTCATGCTGCCCCAAGCTTGTAGTTCTACAGTGGGGCGGCGCATCAAGAAGCCATCTACTTTTCGTCAGGGTACCATGGGTTTCTTCGCTACGCGCGATGCGCGGTGACTTCCCGCGGCCGTTGAAGGAGCTGCTGCGTTCGGGGTGCTCCAGGTTTCCCCTCAGTTGCACCTCGCGCGCGGGTTTTCAGGGTTGGGTTTCTTGCGAGGGTTTCTTGCGACCGCGCCCGCACTGTACTGATCATGTTCGGAAGAGCTCGTGTGACAATCCTGCAAGGCACTTTTATGCTGCGATGGCATGGTGGTGGGAATTGCCGGAGGCAGTTGGATAGTTGGCTCGATCAACGCCAGGAGGATATAAAGTCGGACACGGTGCAAGGGGTTCAGATATCATGGCAATGAAGCTATCGCCCAATGAACCCAACGAGACCGAACGCGCAGGCACCTCCAACAGGAAAGGGTACCCCTCCTGGTCCTTTGCACTTTGTTACTATTGTTCTTCTTCTTCCTCCTCCTCTTCTTCTTCCTCCTCCTCCTCCTCCTCGTCCTCCTCCTCCTCCTCCTCCTCCTTCTCCTCCCCCTCCTCCTTCCTTCCTCACCACTCTGGGCTTGTGAAGCATGCGCACGCCACCGCCTACGCCTCAGAATGATGCGACCTCGGGGCGGGGCTGGCTGGAGGGGGAGGAGGGCGGGCAGCCGCCCGAGCATGTTGAACTGACTTCCTGCACTTGTTCCAAGGTCACCCGATGCGCGCCGTGCGGTTGCCTTTGCGCCATTGCGCAATTGCACCGCCCCTCTGGGATGATAGGCGCGTACCGCTCACCACGAGCTTGCTCGCAACCATCAGATCGAGCCAACACATACGTGCAATCCACAAGAAGCACCCGGAATTGGTCCCCCTGGCTCCCTCGCTCTCCGTGCTTGCACAATCAAGCGCCAATCCCAACAAGAGGAAGTCCAGGCGGGTCGGCGATTCGGCAGTCAGACAATCGCTTGCAGGGAGGCCCACAGAACGTGCAATCCCAGGAACCGGCGATGCATCGTCGATAGATCGGCGATGGCGAGTCCGCATATTACTGGGCGGGGTGGGCCATCGGGGCCCTGGCGGCGTTCGATGGGCGATTGGAGGTCGTTGCATCCCCCTCTGAGCCCATCCCCCCCCTTGGGTTGCCCCTGAAAGGTGGCCTGCAGCAGGGTAAAGGTAAACTCTGGGATGTCCAACGCGCTGTTGCCGTCCGCGTCCGCGCCTGCGGGCGGCCCAGGCCTTCCCTGCAGCGCCGGCTCGCAGCGACGGGCGCCACGCATCCCCCGCACGTTCGTTCTGCCGATGCCCAATCCCACATAGACCGACTGATCGTATCTAGCCTGGCGATGGAGAAATCGCGACGTCCTTGGAAGTGGACCGCTCTCCATGCTAAACAGGAGACATGAAGGCCTCCCAAGAATGTCTGGCACGGACCGTCGGGAACGCAGGCGTGTGGGTGCGCGGGGCGCAGGACCGGTGTGAGCGCCAAACCACCAGACGGTGGGTGCGCTAAACTGGAATCACGGGTGACAGCGCCGAGGATGACAAGCGGACAGGTCAAGAGGCCAGAACAGGCGAAAGAGAGAGACATGAAGGAGAACGACGAGAGGATAAAGCGGCGACATGCAGACTGATGTTTGCACCAATTCCGTTTTGGACGGAACTGATGCTTCCGTCCCAATACCGAAAATTTCACGAAGGGGAGCGTAGGTCGAGCTCATTTCGGAGCCTCATGAGATCCAAATTTTAGCCAGGCAAACCCGCGGGTCTCTCTTGAGAGATCCATGATCACAACATTCTAGGTAGCATGCACACCAACAGGGCATCGACAGGGGAGGGGATGCACGGGGCCGTTCGTGACGAAAGTGGTGGTCCTCATGGGGCCGAACCTGCGACACTGACGGCTGTACAAGTGTGCGGTTCGCATGTGCGTTACTTGTCCTTCTGATCTCTACCACCCCCGACGAGGTCTCCGAATGATGTCTCGGCAATTTCTCAGATCCGGCCTGGGCCTCCAGAGGCCGATGGAGATCCACAGTGGCACCTACAGATTCCAACTGCTCAAACATCGCATCGCTGCAGACGGCGTCGCTGGAGAGTTTGCCGCCGCTGCCGCTGTCCATATCGCCGTCATCGTCGGTGGCGGTCTCTGGGGTTCTACGCCGAGGTCTCCAGAGGCACGACAAGAGAACGACCAAACATCGTGATCATCGAATCCCGAGCCTCGATCCTATCAGCTCGATCCTTGATCTTCAACCCAGACTCGCCATCAGGGCGTCGAAGGCATCGCCGAAAAGTTTGCCGCCGCCGCCGACATGGCCGCCATGGCAGCCATCGTCGCCATTGTCGTCGTCGTCGTCGTCGTCGTCGTCGCCGCCATCGCCTTCGCCATCGTTGCCGCCGTCGCCGCCGTCGTCGCCATCGTCGCCATCGTCGCCATGGTCGCCGTCATCGCCGTCGCCCTGGCGAGCTTTCACGACGACGACGGCCGACCACGACGACGACTGGCGACGACAACGACGACTTCCCACTTCTCAGTAGAAGTTAAACTTCCCGGGCGGTGCGGAGGCGCGCGGACTACAGTGCGCGCCCGCAGGGCTGCGGCCCTCGAGCAGATGGGCGGGGCGCTTTCGAAGCAACAAAGCGAGGGCAAACACGGGCTGGAGAGGGAGCAGGGCGAGAGGGGAGGTGGGACGGTAGGAAAGGCAAGCCCAAGTGCAAGAACATCGAACACGATAGCCGAGGCAGCAATCGGAAACAGGCACGCAAGATTGAACTGTTTAAGCCCCCAGTCTTGTGAAATACGAAACAACCCGATAGTTTGTACTTGCCCCCCTCGCCGACTAACGCCCACCTAGGTTCAAGCTCGCGCGCCCCCCCCGCGGGCAAAGGGGAAAACATTTCCAGTAGCGCCAGATGGATGAGTTGGACGTTCGGGGTAGCTGACCCAAATCAAAACGAGGGGAGCGGGACTCGAGCCCAACATGCAAAGGAAATCCATATCACGTTAGTAGACGTAAATGTATCGGCCGAAGATGCTCATAGCTGCTTCGGCCAACGCGATCCCTCCTCTCAACATGCCTTCCCTCCACAACACATTGCCCACCTGACTCCTCCCATCTCCTCCTCAGTTCCCGCCTCCTCCTGCTCATCGCCCACATTGTTCCTCACGCATGGTCGCATGGTATCGTCATCGCACACACACACGCAGTTCCCTTCGACAACCATTGTGGCCAAGCATGGCGCGTTGCTTGTCGTCGGCTTCTGGTGCCCGAGCCCAGCCGTGCCTGGGGCTTGACATCGGCGATTGCTTGTCGAAGCGTGACGTGCACAATGTAGAAGGTCCCCGCGGTGCGGGGGGGAGAGAGCAACTGCGCGCGCGGCTGCTTTGGCCCGTGCTGCATCGGAAATCACACGGTTGGAGATGCGGGAGCCGCCGCGCGCGCGGCGGCTGCGCGGCGGGAGAGGCGAGAAATGCGCCGCGCGCGCGGCGGTTCTGGCCCATACTGCGCACGAGAACACAATGCGGGAGAAGCGAGAGTGCCGCCGCGGAAGCGTCGGTTCTAGCTCAGCCTGCGTGAGAAATGCGCGGCGTGGTAGGCGAGAGCTGAGCTGCGCGCGGCTGCTTTGGCCCATCTCACGCGAAAAGAATTGAAACGGCATGGGCGAGGACCGCCGCGCGCGCGGGCCCCGGGCCCACCTCCGCGGACAAAAAACACCCGTGGGCGAGGTGAGGGCCGCCGTGCGCGCGGCGGCTCTGGCACACTCTGCGAACATAGAAGCACGCGCGCGCGCCTGGAGTGGCGAGAACCGCTGCGCGCGAGGTAGGTTTGGTTAAATTTTGCGCAATGGAAAACATGAGCAGCAAAAACAGAGCCGCCGCGCGCGCGGCGGCGCTGGACCACCCCGCGTGGAATAATTCGCACCGGGCTGCCGCGGGCGCGGCGGCTTTGGGGCATGCCGCGCAGGCAACACAAGGCAGGAGAGACGAGAGCCATGCGCGCGCGGCGGCGGCTGCCCATCCCACGCGGAAAGCACAATGCTGCCTCGGTCGCGACGGCTCTGGCCCATGCCGAATGGAAATATAGACATATGAGCTCTTGGCGAGGCGAGCACCGTCGCGCGCGCGGCGGCCCCCTGCGTGGCGGAGCCCAGCTTCGCTCCGTCGCGCGCTGCCAGCCAGCGCGGGCTGCGGCGCGTGGTCGGAGGATTCTCTGGGGTGGGGACTCCCTGCTTTGACGGCGCGGCAAGCCAACTTGTCTGCTCCGAGGCGCCAATCGCGAGCCCGCGCGGTGCACTGCCGCGGGCGCGCCCTTGAGGCGCCCCGGCGGCGCGCTGGCGCTCGGAAGGGGAAAGGGAGAGGCGCCGTCTATCGATCCAGTCGGGAAGCCGTCGTGCTCTCGCGCGCCCAATGCGGTAGCTAGGACTGCATTCGACATTCCGCCGGATGTCCGTCTTCACATTGGAAGTGCTCGGGATTTCGGCCACATCCCCCGAGGGCGACCGACCGAGTATTCTCGAGCGTGCGTCTTGACGCCTGAAGGCGCTCACCCGAGTATACAGGGGCATCATTCTTGACTTCCCCCCTACTGTTCTGGCCCTCGCGTCAGACCCAAGACAAAATCAAGATCCCTCCATGGCCAAACCTGGCAGCTGCGCTTCGCCAAGACCACCAAAACGCAACGAAAGTCTTGTGTTCATGTTCATCCTCTTCCTATCCGCATTCCTGATTATCCTCTTCCTACCCTTCTTCCTCCCCCTCCGTCTCATGATCGCATTCGTCTCGGATGCCTTCTCCAGTTCGCATATTATCTCAATCGCCGTCCATGCACCAATCCGAGCAAGCATGTCCGCAACCAATATGTCTGCTCACATGTGGTCGTCAGTGTTTTGCCTCCGGGCCATATCGCGATAGGTCCCGCTCAAGGAATCCCTGGCGGCAAAGCTACATCAAGCACGACGGGCGTCTTGTCAGGGTGGCGGATGACCCCACTCCAGAAGGATGGCACGCCCGTGTGACACATCATCTTGTTTGGGTCCCGCACGCGACGCACATGCTTACCCAGGTAAAGGGCAGGCCGATCATTGCCTTCGGCAGGCGCTGTGGGATGCGGCCCGAGAAGCACATCGGCAAGGACTTCATGAAGCCCTGCAAGACCTAGCCCTGCAGGAACTACGCCTTCGGCCGCCTGAGAAGGGGCAAATACCCCTACCGGGTGCAGAACGACGGAGTTGCGTCCCATACTCGCTTCCACCGCGTGGACGACTAGAACGCGGAGTTCCCAGTGGACGATCCACGTAGGGCGGAGCCTGTGACTGAGTGCGGGCAGTGTTGGGGCAGCCGCGTTGGCACCGGGAGTTTTCCATGAGGCTGTGAAGAAATACCGTGCCGTTGGTGGTTGCCCAGGCACGGGCTGCTTGGTCCGCAGGTGCACCACTTGGGGGAAACATTGTCGTCGTCGTGGGGGTCATCGCCAAAGCCATCATCACCGAATCAAGGGTTGGTTCGGCTGCGTCGGCTGTTCCCGACACTTCGGCTGTCTTGGCAGCTTCGGCCGTTTTGTCTCTTCAGCTATTTCGGCCACTTCGGCTGTTTCGGCCGCTTCGGCTGTGTCGGCCGCTTCGGCTGTTTCGGCCGCTTCGGCCGCTTCGGCTGTTTCGGGCTCCGTCTTCCTCCTTCCTCCTCCTCTCTCTTTTTCGACGTCAACCCTATTCCTGCTCTCCCTCCTTCCTCTCCAACCTGCCCCCTGCCTTTGATGCCGCTGCCGCTGTTCAAGCGCCCACCCCCCTGGCGGCGTAGAGTATTCCTGGATAAGGAGGCGGGTAAACTGCCGAAAAAGGTAATGGTAGCTGTCGTACCAAAAAGGTAGCGACAGTGGGTGATAGTAGTGGTGGTAGCCGCAGGCAAAAGAACAATCGTAGTCGTGGTCGTAGCGGTAGTACCAGCAGTACTATTAGCATTGGCATTCGTAATCGCACGAATATTCGCAGTAGTAGAGCAGTCGTAGTAGTTGTAGTAGTAGTAGTAGTAGTAGTAGTAGTAGCAGCAGCAGCAGCAGCAGCAGCAGTAGTAGTAGTAGTAGTAGTAGAAATAGTACCAGTAGTAGAAATAGTACTAGTAGTAGTAGTAGTAGTAGTAGTAGTAGTAGTAGTAGTAGTAGTGGTAGTAGTAGTAGTAGTAGTAGTAGTAGTCGTAACATTAGAAACAATAGTAGAATATCTCATATTAGTAGTCGTAGTAGAAACAATAGTGGCAGAAGTAGTGCTAGTAGTCGCAGTCGTAGTAGAAGTAGTAGTAGTAGTAGTAGTAGTAGTAGTAGTAGTAGTAGTAGTAGTAGTGGTGGTAGTGGTAGTAGCAGTAGTAGTCGTAGTAATAGTAGTAATGGTAGTAGTAGTAGTAGCAGTCACCGTAGTAGTCGTAGTCGTAGTCGTAGTCGTAGTCGTAGTCGTAGTCGTAGTCGTAGTCGTAGTCGTAGTCGTAGTAGTAGTAGTAGTAGTAGTAGTAGTAGTAGTAGTGACAATGACAGTAGTAGTAGTAGTAGTAGTAGTAGTAGTAGTAGTAGTTGTCGTAGTAGTTGTAGTAGTAGCAGTAGTAGTAATAGTAGTAGTAGTAGTAGTAGAAGTAACTGTAGTAGTAGTAGTAGTAGTAGTAGTAGTAGAAGTAGTCATAGTAGTAGTACTAGTAGTAGTAGCAGTAGTAGTCGTAGGAGCAGTATCAGTAGTAGTAGTAGTAGTAGTAGTAGTAGTAGTAGTAGTAGCAGTGGCAATCGCACCCGTAGTCGACAACGTCTGTTGAGTCGCAGTAAAAGTAGTAAGAGACCTTGTAGTAGTCGTCGTCGTCGTCGTCGCCGTGGTCGCGGTAGATGTAGTGGTAATGTCATTGGTAATAGTTCGGGGTGCGGTTGTGGTAGTGGAGGTGGTAAGAAATGTCGTGGGGTGTTCGCAGAAGTATTATTAGTAGTCGTAATACTGATACTAGTTCTCACACTAGTACTAGAAATAGCGGCGGTGGTAATCATAATACTAGTAGTGGTGGTGGTAGAACCCATAATACTAGAAGTATTGGTGGTAGTGTTGGTACCCGTAATCGTGGGAGTGTTAGTAGTGGCGGTAGTATCAGTCGTAGTAGAAATCGTAGTAGTAGCCGTAGTAGTAGGAGCAGTCGTAGTAGTAGTAGTAGTAGTAGTAGTAGTAGTAGTAGTAGTAGTAGTAGTAGTAGTAGTAGTAGTAATAGTAGTAGTAGTGGTAGTAGTAGCAGTAGTAGTAGTAGTGGTGGCGGTGGTGGTCGTAGTAGTCCTAGAAGTAGTACAGGTTGTACTAAGTACTAGAAGCTATGTTTCAAAAGCGCTATGGGGGGCCATAAAAGTGAACTGATGCCCATAGTCCAGCTAGTAGTAGTAGTAGTAGTAGTAGTAGTAGTAGTGGTAGTAGTAGTAGTAGTAGTAGTAGTAGTAGTCGTGGTAGTAGTAGTAGTAGTAGTAGTCGTCGTCGTCGCCGTCGTCGTCGTCGTCGTCGTTGTCGTAGTAGGCGTAGCCGTAGTAGTAGTTGCAGTAGTCGTCGTAATCGGCGTCGTTTTCGCCGTCGTCGTAGTGGTAGTAGTCTTGGTAGCCGTCGCCGTAGTGGTAGGAAGAGTAATTGTATGTGTGGAGGTGGTACTATTACTAACAGTAGCAGTAGCAGTAGTGGTAGTAGTAGTAGTAGTAGTAGTAGTAGTAGTAGTAGTAGTAGTAGTACAAGTAGTAGTAGTAGTAGTAGTAGTTGTAGTAGTAGTAGTAGTAGTAGTAGTCGTGAAAGCAGTAGTTGTCCTAGTGTAGTGGGTGTAGTAATATAATAATAGTAGTAATAATGATAGTACTAGTAGTAGTCATAGTCGTCGTCGTCGTAGTACTAGAAGTAACAGTAATACGAGTAACAATACCAGTAGCAGTAGTAGTCGTAATCGTGGCAGTACCAGTCGTAGTGGCAGTGGTAGTGCTAGTCGCAAAAATGGAATTAATAATGCTACGAGTAGTCGTAGTAGGAGTAATAGAAGTCGTGGTAGTCGTCGTAGTAGTCGTGCTATTCGTAGTAGTAGTAGTAGTAGTAGTAGTAGTAGTAGTAGTTGTAGTAGTAGATGTAGTAGTACCAATAGTAGTAGCAATCGCGGAAAGAAAAAATATCTGTAATACTAGTCGTAGTAGTCGTAGTAATAGTAGCAATATCAGTAGTAGTAATAGTAGCCGTCGTACTGGTAGAAGTAGTTGTTGTGATAGTCGTACGAGTCGTACTCGTAATAGTAATACTAAAAGTAGTAGATGTCGTGGCAGTAGTAGTAGCAGAAGCAGTGGTCGCACTAGTAGTGTAGTCGTAGTAGTAGTGTAGTCGTAGTAGTAGTAGTAGTAGTAGTAGTAGTAGTCGTCGTCGTCGTCGTCGTCGTCGTCGTCGTCGTCGTCGTCGTCGTCGTCGTCGTCGTCGTCGTCGTCGTCGTAGTAACTGTCCTAGTAGTAGTAGTCGTCGTAGCCGTCGTCGTCGTAGTAATAAGGGTGGTCGGATGAGTCGTAGTAGTGGTGGTAGTAGTCATGTGACACTTTTTGGTAAAGAAAAAGCAATATGGACGGTCATGTTTTGTAATCTGTATTCCCAGACCTGTACTTTGCAAATGAACACTCAAAGAAAGGCGGGGCAAACCGGACCGCCGGGGACATCCCCGCGACCGCCCTGGCGCTCAGCGTGCAAGGGCGGAGTCCTGCGAACCCACGCCCAGCGAACTCCGGACCCTGGGAACCATACAAAATAAGGCCATTCCGCCTCACAAGAAAAATGGCACGCGTCACCCTCGAAACCGTGTGAGAATAACAAATTATAGATTTGGGGCCCTGGGATCCAACATAAGGCCATCCAGTCTCACAAGTACAACGGGTGGCACGTGTCGCCCCCGACACAATGAGAAAAAAACACATGTAAATCCCACCAGCCCTCAGGGCGTCGGTGGTTTAGGGAGTTTCCTCTTCCACCCCTCCTTTTTCCCCTTCGGGGAGGGGTTTACCCCTCCCCCTACCCCCTTCCCATGGACCTGGACAAGGGGTTTGGCGAGTCGTCGGAGCGTCCAAAACGGCCTCGGCGAGGAAGCCAAAATCACGGGTTTTACGAAAGTTTTGGCCCCATGTTGGCCTCTTGGGGGGGGACGCTAATTAATGCTCCCCTCTTGTTTGATCGATCGCCTCCAAGATGGCCCCAAGAACCGCCCAGGAGGCCCCAAGAGGTCCCAAGATGGCCCCAAGAGGCCCCCAGGAGACCCCCAAAGGGATCCCAACTGACCCCCAAGAGGCATCAAGAGATCCCCCACAGGCACCCAAGATGCTCCAAGAGGCCTCGGCGATAATGCAAAATCATTGATTGCAGGAAGGTTTTAGCCAAATGTTGGCTTCATTGGGGGGGGGGATCTGATTAAGATGACTCTAAGAGCGCTTGGGAGAGCCCAACCTGACCTCCAAGATGGCTCAAGATATCCCAATATGTCTCATAATGGTTTCCTGTGTGTGCTGCCCACTTCCCTGATCGAGGCAATTCGTCTGGGCATCGTTTCTGGATGGGCTGGTGGGGATTTTTTTTTTACAGCCGCAGGCGGAAACGCCAGCGGCGGGAGGTCGCGAACGGGCCGCGGACGCGACTAAATTAACTAACGCGCGCGGGGCCGCGGATCGGGCGGCCACGACAGCGTCCAGGGCGGCAAGGCCGAAGCAATCCAGGAGCCAGAGGCAGCCCCTGAACGGGCATGCAGCGGTCCGACGGGCCTGAGGTAGCACCGTAGAGACCAAACGCAGCCAAAATGGCGCGGACGTTCCCGAAGTCCAGGTGCGAACGAAGGAACGTTCCCGAGGACGTCGACCCACGCCGAACAGGAAGTACAGGCGGTGGAAGAAGGTCCAGCGGGACACCGACGGCGACAACGAGCCGCGACGCCAGCGGCGTCGAAGTGTGAACGAGTTGCCGAGAAAACTCCACACCACGATGCAACAGCCCAGACCCAGCGGGTAGAGGGCGCGTGATGCACGCCATACAGTCGAAACTGGTGGGGATTCGCGAAGCGTCAACAATCTGGAATTCTGAAAGCCAACAAAAGACATTCCAACTTCATACAGAACAGCGGGTGACACGTGTCACCCCCGAAATCGTGTGAGAAAAAAGAAAAATAAATGTGGGATTCCAGGAGCCAGAGTAAGGCCATCCATCCGCTCAACAACACCGAGCGACACCTGTCACTCCCCAAACTGCGTGAGAATAGCCAATTGTAAACTTATGATTCTGGGAGCCCACATGAGGCGATTCGGCCTCACAACTACAACGGGTGACACGTGTCATCCCCGAAACCCCGCGAGAAAAATTAAATGTAACTGTGGGATTCTGGGAACCAACAAAACGCCATTCAACCTGACAAAAACAACGGGTGACACGTGCCACCCCCGAAACCGCGTGAGAAAAACCAATTGTACATTCGGGATTCTGGAAGACAGCATATAACCATCCAATCTCAAGCAAACAACGGGCGACACGAGGTACCCCCAAAAGTAAAAAAACATAGATTTGGGATTCTGGGGGCCAGCATGAGGCCATTCAGCTTTACAAAAATGACGAGCGACACGCGTCAACCCCCAAACCGCCGGAGAAAAATCAATTCTAAATCTGGGATTCGGGGTGCCAGCAAAAGGCCATCCAACGTCACAAAAACAACCGGTGGCTCGTGTCACCCCCGAAACCGCGTGAGAAAAACCACCGAAAATATTAGATTTGGGAAGCCGACACAAGCCCATTCAGCCTCACAAAAAAACAGCGGGTGACACGTGTCAGCCCCCGAACACGTGTGAGAAAAACAATAATGCATGTCACTTTGGGGTTATGAAAGCAAACAGAAGGCCACCCAACTTCATCCAGAAAAGCTGGTGACACGTGTCGCCCCCGAAACCGTGTGAGAAAAAAACAACAGTGAATTTGGGAGCCTGGGAGCCAACATAAGGCCATCCAACCTCACAAAAAAACATGGGACGACACGTGTCCTCCCCGAAACCAAGTGAGTAACAACACTTGTAAATCTGGGATTCTGGAAGCCAACATAAGGCCATTTCAACTTCGCAAAACAAAAAACAAACAAAAGGGACGACACGTGTCACCCCCGAAACCACGTGAGAACAAACACATGTAAATCTGGGATTCTGGAGGCTAAGATAAGGCCATTCGGCTTAACCCCAAAAAGAAGAAAAGCAAAACAAAAGCGGGTTACACGTGTCACCCCCGAAACCGTGTTGGACAAACATCTGTAATTTTGGGATTCCACAAGCCAGCATAAGACCAATCTGCTGCGCAAAAGCAACGAGCGTCACGCACCCCCGAGACTGCGTGAGAAAAACACTTTGTACATTCGGGATTCGGCAAACCACCATAACGCCATCCAACCTCGCAAAAACAACGAGCGACACGAGGTACCCCCAAAAAATAAAACATATAGATTTGGGATTCTGGGAGCCAACCTAAGGCCATTCAGCTTCAAACAAAAAAACGGGTGACAAGTGCCACCCCCGAAACCGTCTGATAAACAATTATGTAAATTCGTGATTCTGAAACCCAACATAAGGCCAGATAGCCTCACGAAACCAAAGAGTGGCACGTGTCACCCCCCAAACTGCATGAGAAAAACCCAACATCAGGCCATTCAACCTCACAAAAAAACGGGTGACACGCGTCTCCCCCGAAGTCGTCTTAGAAAAAACACGTGTAAATTCTGGAGCCTCGGAGCCAACATAAGACCATCCAACTTCACCAAAAACAAAGAACGACATTGTCACCGACGAAGCCGTGAGAGAAGCACCAATGGTAAACTTGGGATTTGGGAACCCACATAAACCCATTCAGCCTCACAACAAAAAACTGGTACGAATCACCCCTGAAAGCCGCGTGAGAAAAAACAACTGTACATTTGGGACTCTGGGAGCCAACACAAGGCCAGTCAGGCTCACACCTCGCGCGAGATCTGAACGCCACCGCGCGCACGCGCGCGCAGACGCGCGCGTACGTACGTACAGTGTCCCAGTAAGGCGAAAACTACCTACTCGTCGACCGAAGTAGCCTGTACAGTTGCACGCATACAGTTCATATGCATATACCAATGCATGCGCGTACGTGCGTATGCATGCGCGTATATGTATACAACCATGCATGTACGAACTTATCAATCGCATCGTTCGGTCCCCGAGGAACTGCTTCCACGGGGGACACTTAAACACAGAACTATTCGGCGGCGAACGAATGGCAGCCAGGATCCGGGGGGAGGTGGAAGGGGGGCCATCAAATGTCAACATGTTTTGGGCAGATAAAGGCAATAATAGTCGTAGTAGTAGAACGAGAAGAAGTAGTAGTAGTAGTACTAGTAAAAGTAATACAACTAGTAGCTGTAGAAATAATAGTAGTGGTAGTAGTAGTAGCAGTAGTAGTAGTAGTAGTGGTAGTAGTAGTGGTAGTAGTATTAGCAGTAGTAGTAGTAGTAGTAGTAGTAGTATCAGTAGTAGTAGTAGTAGTAGTAGTAGTAGTAGTAGTAGTAGTAGTAGTAGTAGTAGTAGTATCAGTAGTAGTAGAAGTGGTAGCAGTAGTAGTAGTAGTAGTAGTAGTAGTAGTAGTAGTAGTAGTAGTCGTAGTAGTAGCAATAGCAGTAGTAGTGGTGGTGGTGGTAGTAGTAGTAGTAGTAGTATTAGTAGTAGTAGTAGTGGTAGTAGTAGTAGTACTAGTAGTAGTCGTAGTAATAATAGTAGCAGTAGTGGTCGCAGCACTAGTAGTAGTAGTTAAAGTAGTAGTAGTAGTAGTAGCAGCAGTAGTAGTAATCGTAGTAGTAGTAGTAGTAGTAGTAGTAGTAGTAGTAGTAGTAGTAGTAGTAGTAGTAGTAGTAGTACTAGTACTAGTACTCGTCGTAGTAGTAGTTGTAGTAGTAGTAGTAGTCGTAGTAGTAGTAGTAGTAGTAGTAGTAGTAGTAGTAGTAGTAGTAGTAGTAGTAGTAGTAGTAGTAGTAGCACTAGCAATAGCACTAGCAGTTACCGTAGTAGTGGCAGTGGCAGAGGTAAACAATACTAGCAGTAGTAGGAATAGTAATAATAATAGCAGTCGTAATAGTAGTACTGGAAATCGTAATAGTAGTAGCCGTAGCAACCGTACGAGTAATAGAAGCACTCGTAGTAATAATACTAGTAGACGTAGTAATAATTGTAGCAGTAGTCGTAGTAGTCGCCCTCATGATAATAGTAGTCGTCGTCGTTGCCGTAGTGGCAATAGAAATGACAATAGTTAAAGTAGTGGCCGTAGCACCTGTAGTAGTTCTAGTAGTAATAGTAGCAGTAGTAGCAATAGTAAAATCAGCAGTAGTAGTAGTAATGAAAGTAGTACAAGTAGTAGTCGTGGTACCAGTCGTCGTAGTAGTAGCAGAAATACGGGAAGAGCAGGTACCCGTATTAGTAGAAGTCTTAGTCGTCGCCGCCGTAGTAGTAGTAGCAGTACTAGTCGAAGGCTGGGGTGAGGCTCTACCAGGCCCCGTCGGATAACCAGTCTAAAGCTCGCGACCAGACGGTGCTTGTAGCCAAGACAGTTTGTAAGCTGGCCGCGGCGTTGCTGTTTAAGTGGCCACGGCTCGATTTGAAGGATGTTGAGCGAGTGGCACCTGCTGGGCGGGCCCATGATAGGCACACTGACCGCCCCGTGCATGTTTGGGAATTTAAAGCAGGCAGATGGCGTTGCAATGTGTGTCTCACGGCCTCTCGGTCTCAGCTCCGCCCCCCGACCAGTGGATGTCCGGGTGTCCGCGGAGGGGGTGCAAGACCTCACCGTGTGAGGCGGATTTAACTCTTGCTACAGTCCAGCCTTGCTGGTGACAGTTCTTGTTGATGTCAAAAAAAATGAATCGTAGCAGTCGCAAGGATAGCCGTAGTAGCCGTAGTAGTAGCAATACTAGAGGTCGTAGTCATAGTAGTCCTCCTCGTAGTAGTAACTACCAGTAATAGTGGCAGTCATAGTAGTTCCAGTTCAAGTAGTAGTAGTAGTACTACTACTACGACTAGTCATGATAGTAGTACGAGTGGTAATGAACATGGTAGCAGTAGTGGCCGCAGCGAAGGAGGTAGTAGTCGTAGT